>CAWZYM010000034.1:127500-150177 GCA_963966185.1 Rhabditoides inermis | reverse complement strand
ATTGCATTGCATCGAAGACTACTAGAGCTCCTCACCTTCTGCCTCTCCTTTCCATCTTCTGACACGGTCATCGAGCGAGGGTACATCGAGTACGCGATAGAGGCTAATGTATCGATTTATTGATCAGATGACTTTGAGTGGAACTCACCAAAGTGCTTATCCGAGTCATACTCGTTCTGGTAGTATATGTTCTGGCACTTGCGAACACACTTCCTATCTCCTCTCCGCTGGGGAAGGTGGATGGGGAACAGGGCACACCACACTGCAGGTCGAATGAGTACGGACGGCAGCCCGTCTCGTCCTCCTGAAATCAACATCTCGCTCTCTCTCTCTCTCCCTCCCTCTATCTCTCCCTCTCTCTCTCTCTCTCCCCTCCCTCTCTCTCTCTCCTACCGGTGACGAGTCCCTCGTTGACCCAGTAGGTGAATGCCTTGAGAGGGGTCTCCTCCATAAGCAGTTCCCGCACACCTCACAGCATCCCAGCACGTCTTCTTCGGAGAAGAGGCTCTTGTATGTGCCATTCGACTGGATACACGCCCTGTCAGAGGCCACTCCATAGAGGCGACAGCCTGCAATGGACACGTGATATGTGTAGGAGGAGAGTGCGCGACTCACGTAGCAGCTGCCGCACCCTCCCTGGTTGGGTACATTGGAGATGGAGGGGCAGTGGGGCCAGCGCACGCGCGCGTCGAACTCCTTCGGAAGATCCTCGTCTTTCATCTCTGTCAGCTCCCTGCATCACACATTCTATTCCCTTCCCCATCCTCTTTCCCTTACTTGATATGGTTCTTCATCTTGTCCGAATCGAAGAACTTCTTCAGGTAGTCCAGCTGTCCTTCACCAGCGTCGAATTTCGTGTGTACTTGAATCCATACGACTTGTTCTTCACACCAAACTTGTTGAACTTGGCCTGAACAATGGATAAGAAAACTACTCTCCTATCAACCGTCTCCACCTTCCACGTGCTTTCCTTGTTGTCGTTGACAGCTCGGATGAGTTTCCCTCAGATAGTCCCGGTTCACTCTGGCAGTCTCAGACGTCGTGTACGACTGGTAGAAGACGTACACCGCCAGACCGGACACCATCAGACCTGAGAGACACTGCTCACTGTTCTTCCGCTAATCCAACTCACCGATGAGTGTGGCTACGACGATGAGGAGAAGGAGCAGTCTGCTCCGCTCCCTCCCTCGGCTGCTCCTCGACTCACCGTCCTCCGACGGAACACCCGTCTTCTCAGACACTGCATCGCGGCTGCAATGGGAGGGATGCATTGCAAGAGGAGGGGTAATGAAGGGATGTGAGAGTAGCACGAGAGAGAGAGAGAGAGAGAGAGAGAGAGAGAGAGAGATGAGGACAGTATACATGCATGTCTGGGCCAGCATAGCAATCATAATCCTCTTGAAAGTGCCGTGAATTCGCAAATCTTCTATGCAACAAGACACAAACAAAACAAGCAAACGGGAGAGGGGAGTCGGGAATGATCAAGAACAGTGACTGTGGGGAGTGATCAAGTGCGCCCTCAATATCGCATCCGGACTGCCCGCTCGCCTCAGGGCAGGTCCCTTTCCCCTCTCTCTCTACACTCTCTCACTTGTCTGTGCTCTCTCGCGCCGGTTTCAAATCTGTCATCGGTGAACACACAGTCCCTCTGACAACCAGGTAGTCCACTCACACACTCTCACACCCAACACACACAAACAAACAATCAGCACCCTTAGTGTCAAAAATTGAACGGGGAGAGAGAACATATCCGGATGTCCGGCAGGAGAAGGAGCAGGAGAAGGAGAAGGAGCAGGCAGTGGGTGGGAAAAGACAAGGGAGCGGCACTCAAGGGATGAGCAAAAAATGGGATTCCTCGAGGAGGGTTGGGATAAATCAAGTGACAAGAGCCCAGAATAAATATTCCGCAATGAAAACAGCACAAGTTACTTCCAGTGAGGATCACGAGTCAATCAAATGGAGAAAGAAGGAGGAGAAGGAACAGTGGGAGAAGTGAGAAAATGAGTGGAGGGGAGGAAACAAGGGGCTCCGGTTACTCGGCCTAGACGCTATCAGACGAGAGAGTATTCGGTTTCGCCCCGAGGGTCACTCGAATCAGTCGAAAAAAAGAAGGAGCAGTGATAGAGAAGAGATGAAACGGGGAAGGAGAAAGGGGGAAGCGGAGGCACATTGCCAAATAATTGCAACGATCAGATAAGCGACGGCCTTCAGGAAAAGCAAGTGAGGCAGAGATACCTGGATAGAGAGAGAGAGAGAGAGAGAGAGAGAGAGAGAGAGAGAGAGTTGCCCTGGGCGCTGGGACATAAGAGCCGCAGGCGTGAACACCGTCTATCAGTCAATATATCACCTCCGCGCCGCTGCTCAATCACTCTGTCTCACTGTGAGGGGGAAGAGGTTACACCTTCCCCACTCATTCACTCACTACTACACGCAAGTTCAACATATCAGATCAGCTCTCTTCACTATGTGTGAGTGATAGATAATCTGCGAGTGGTGGGGGATAGAGCGGCGGTTGCAAACATCAGCCACACGACAGTTTCATTCCCTCCTCTCGCCGCCAAACAAAAGGCGAATCGCAAATGCCCTCCGGTCGAAATGGAGACTTATCACAGATCGTCACACACAGAAATAGAATTGACGGTTATAAAAATGAAATCAAGCCCACCATATCTGCCGCGTCGCCTCGTAGATGCAGAATCAGACATCTCTCATTCCATCTACAACAGCAATAATAGTTTTTAAACATATCATAAATTAAATACAACGCACTTTACAATAAACGTGAATTGCGCACATAAGAATGTTTGTTGTTTGCATAGCGGCTGACCGGCTGACCGCGTGTGAGAGAGCAGAGAGAAGCGGATCGATAGGTGAATAGGGACATGCAAGGGGAACACCTGGACAGGAATTGACAAAAACATTGTATTCATATCAATGCGAAACATAACAACAATATGTCAATAACAACGATATATCACAAAAAGAATAATGCGCGAACCAACAAATAAACAACACGCATAAAAATAGACACCTAAATACAATACTGTACACTATACAATTATATACACGTAGATCTACTCTCATTGTTGCTACCTATTTTCATTCTGTACATATTCATAGAAGTAGAGGTACACCTCGAAATCCTCTATCTGGCTATTCCACTGGTAGGGAGACAGGGGACGGTCCTCTCCCTCCAGCGAAGACACAGACAACACATCGTGGAAATCGGACTGAAGAGAGGCGATGTGGGATGTGGAGAGAGAGAGGAGTTCCGGATACACTCACCGGCAGAAGCCAGTCCTCCTCATCGATGTGCGGGTCAGAAGGAGCGGGGGTGGAATCGCACGCCACATCGTCGACGGGAGAAGAGGGAGCCTCCTGAACGGGAGTGTCACGGGAGGGACTCACCTTGGGGGAACAGCCGTGGATGCGATGCCTCGACAGAGCAGTCCTGCCCAGTCGCCGACCACAGCCCAGAGGACACGTGCGTTTCTGAAGGGGGAGACGATCGAAAGAGAGAGAGAGCCCATACCTCATTGTTGTTCTTGCTGATCGTCCGGTTGATGTTGGATGGAGTCCTCTCGGGTGCGGGGGAGACCGCAGCGGGAGCCATGGCGAATCCTGGAGTGATACATACTAATCCGGTCCTCTCCTTTTGTACTCACTGACTCCGTCACGCGCCGAGCATGTAGGAGTGTGCCAGTGGCGGCGTTGATTGTAAACGCTCCTTGCCTGGAGACAATTCCTTTGACGCCGCATCTCACGGCTGCCCTCCGGATACGAGTTTACGAAAGTACGAGCGAATGATAAGCGATGGAGAGATCAAAGCACGCCTCCGACACAAACATGGAGAGTAACCCTTGCAAAAACATATAACTTTTTATCTCATAAATTATGCCATAATTACATAAATATCTCTGTAAACATGCTTGCATCACTCCTCCGCTACCTCCTCATCCACATAGTCCTCGTCCCTATCCTCCTCCGAGACCCTCTTCTTCGCCTCCACCTAGAAGAGTACGGTGGAAATGGAAGACGATGAACAAGACACAGGGACATGTATATGCATACCTTGTGTGACTTCTGGTGGAAGACGAACGAAATGGCTCCACAGTCGTACACGGCCCGCAGCACAGAGTCTGCCAGCTGCAAACACACCGTCCCATCCCCCCTCCTCTCGCACACTTGCCTTGTTGCCCTTGTGGCTGGAGTGGAACCAGTGCGAGAGGTCGGATGCGCAGTCTGCCTCCACCGGAGGATCCACTGACTCCACTCCCGCCACGCAGCGACGACACTTGAGACTGAAGAGGGGAGAGATGAGTGACAGAAGATGAGAGAGGGGGAGGGACTCACGTGTCGTGTGTATCGGAGGCGATGTCGTTCTTGAGCTTGAATAGCTCCTTGAGCTGTTCCTGTGAGAAGTGGCGGGCCACGTCCTGCCCCGCGTCAACCACACACGACGACAGCGCCTTCTTGTGCGTCTGCCGCTGGAACATCTTCTCCTCGATCGAACCCGTCTGAAAGAACACACATGTATCCAGCCCCTGCTGCTCGTCACACACGGCCAGCAGTCTGTAGATGAAGCACGTCTTCTTCTGTCCGTCTCGCCACACGCGAGCCATCGCCTGGTCGTCGTTGGCGGGGTTCCAGTCGGGATCGAACATCACCAGTCTGAAGACAATAGAGAGAAAGATGGAAGACGACCGACCGGTTAGCTCCGATAAGGTTCAGTCCACAGCCGCCGGCCTTGGAAGAGAGGAGGAAGATGAACTCGGTGCCCTTCAATCTATGATTAGTATGACGCGATGATAGATACACTTGCCTCGGGGTCGTTGAATCGCTCGACGATCTTCGCACGCTGCTTGATACTCATCGAGCCATCGAGACGCACGAAGCCATAGCCACGCAGACGACACAGCTGTACACTCCTCTCTCTCTCTCTCTCCTCTCTCTCTCACCTCCACGAACTGGTCGATGGTCTGTGTGTAGTTGGAGACGAGGACGAACTTGTCAGTGGATGTCTTTCGAGTGACAGCGAGTAGATAGTCGAGTACTCGCATCTTGCCAGAGTGAGCCGGGTCGACGCGAGAGAAGCCAGACGGGAACAGTGACAGTGCGTCTGCAACAAGGAGTACACTACACTGGAGTACACTGGCCACGGTACCTCTGTACCGGTTGTCGGGCTTCTGCATCTCCTCGTAGACGAGGGACGGATGGTTGCACAGCTTCTTGAGGTGAGTGATGAAGGAGAGCGCGGACGCGCCACCGCCCGCATCCTGTAACACACTAATAGAGAGGAAGAAGGAGGAGGAGGTGGTGGGACTGGCCTTGGCCCTGCCCGCGTCCCTGTCCTTCTTCTCGATAGCGATCAGCTTCTCGTACAGATTCCTCTGCAGGTCCGTCATACGACAGCAGATGATGTGCTCGTACTTCACCTATAGTCAACAGAATAAGAACTCAATGCGGGAAGTACACATACCGGCAGGTACTTGGTGAGTAGGACGCTGGTCCTCCGGATGATGCACCTGTTGACGAGGGCGGCCATCTCCTTGGTCGCCTCCTCTCCCTTCTTCACATCCGCGTCCGTCGCCGCCCCGTCCCGCCCACGCAAAATCACGTTCTCGAACTTCTTCTTGAACTCGCTCGCAGTGCCCAGCAGACCCGGATTCACAAAGTTGACCAGGCTGCAATCAATCTCTGTCCCTCTCAACTGACTCTTTCCCTACCTGTAGTACTCCAGCAGGTCATTCTGGATGGGAGTACCCGAGATGAGTACCCTCCGCACGCACTGCAGACCGTTCAGCGCCTGGTAAGTCAGGTTGTCGCTGTTCTTCAGACGGTGACCCTGCAAGCATTTACATCAGTTCATCGTCTCAATACTACCGAACGCAGTACCTCATCGCAGATGACCATTCCGACGGGTTTGGAGTGGAGGATGGCTGAGTATATGCGGAACGTCTCATAGGAGACGATGAGGACGGGGGAAGCAGCTCGGACACGCGAGTCGGACATGTACGCGTCTACAAGAGACATGGTACGAGGAAAAGAGGAGATATGGGACTGACTGAGTCTGGTGGTGATTTCCTGCTTGGTGCCCGAGTCGAGAGTGAGGCAATTGAGCCGAGCGCCCAGCCACTTCTTGATCTCCTTGTCCCAGTTCTACAACGACTCATAGAAATCTCCCCCTCCCTTTTTCACAACACCTTGACGAGACTGCTGGGGCAGACGATGATGACCTTGGAGAAGGCGGGACCGCACTGGGGAGATTGACGGAGCAGAGTCCACAGTAGAGAGATGCACTGAAGGGTCTTACCCAGACCCATCTCGTCCGCCTACAATACAGTGGGTCACGAGAGAGAGAGAGGAGACAGAGGGGAAGAGGGGAGAGGGAGATGGAGAGGGAGATAGAGAGAGAAGGAGAGAGAAAGAGAGGAGAAGGAAAGAGGGGGAGAGGGAAAGAGATGCTGACCATGATGCACCCGTGGAATCCGTCGATGTTTGCTCCTGTGACGCAGTCGTACATGAACTTGACCCCCTCTCTTTGATGGGGACGCAGGATCGCACCCAACACGGGATCTACTACCACGTGCACCTATAGAAGAGAGAGAGGTAGAGGAGATGGGATGATAAGCACACCTTCTTGTCCTCCTTTTTCATCCGCATCTCTTCCTCGGCACTCATTTGCGGGGGTGCATAGAGGACAAGCGCGTTCTCGGCGTATGGATCGAACAGCGACATCTTCACACTGCTCCGAGCCAAGCCCAGACTCCGACCCGATACTACACGCATCGATTGGAAAGGAATGAAGGACTCACATTGGTATCCGGGGATGGGGATGGTGAAGGGACGGGAAAGAAGGATGCGGATGATCGACTCGTGGTCATTGCCAGCGAACACAGACTGCAGACTGGACAGCATATGCGAGATGTCAGCAACAGCTAGAAATACCTGTATCTTGGAGACGCACTCCTGTCGCAGAGGACTCATCAACTCAGTCTGGTCTGTTTCGAAAGCCACTGGCTGAAACGTAAACTTCGCAGGTATTCACAACTGCGATCTACCGGTGGGAGCTCCTTGGTCTTGCGGCGCTTCGGACGCGTGCTATCCGGAGTCGCATTCTCACTCACACTCCGAGTAAACGGACTGCGAAACGGAGTGGATACCTAGATGCACTATGTGATAAAATAATAGGTAGTGAGGACCTTGGGTGATTGTGTGGAGTCGCTGTTGGCGCGAGAGGTGCCAGTCATGCCCAGACTACGTTGGCGTTTCGAAGTGGGAGTCGACGTAGTGGTGGTGGTGACGAGAGACGAAGTGGGTACAACAACTGGACGAGGAGTCGACGGCTCCTTCACCTTCTTTCTCTCTCTTACATCTTCGTCCTCGTCGTCGAGCTCGATCGTATCCGTATCACCATATTTCAACAAATCGGCCATGCTGAACACGTATAATAAATAGTACACTATTGAGAAATGCAAACTTATTCACCTATATCACTCGCAAAAAACATCGAAACATTATAAAATCGAAATAGAAAAACAATTTCGCGCGCAAATTAAACTTTCAAAAATGAATTAGTGTTCTGTGGTGCATAGTGAAACACGCGTTTTTCGAGTTGCATTTACCACTGCTTGAGTACACCTCTAGCGTCATCCATATACGGACCGTTTCCTATCCATATTTTCCTTGATTTGTCTACACATCTTCACCAATCCATGGGTAAGTCCTTTTTATCTTTGTCCAGTTTATTATAAACATTTCAATGGATAAGAAAGTGCAAATTGAATAACTGGGACCGCTCCCTTCCCTTGAATTTTTGAAGCTTGAGGAGAGTCTGTTTTGAAGTTATTATAATATATTTAGATCCTCGCATGAACTCTACGGCGTACGGCTACGTGGGCAACATGGCAGCGCCGACGCAGCCGACGCCCGCCCCGCAGATGGGCTACCAAGCCACGTCCGCCACCTACGCCCAGGCCCCACCCGCACAGCAGCCGCAACCCGGATACGCACAGGTACGTGGGTATAGTGTCTATTTATTCATGTAGAAGGAAGTGATATGTCGTATATTTGCTTATATATGATTAGCAGGCAGCGGCGGCGGGGTATGCGGCGGCTCTTCAGCAGGTGCAGCAGGCGACTGCCAACTACGCCACGGCCCTCCATCAACAGCCCGCGCCTTCTCCCGCCCTCCAGCAACAACAACAGCAACAGCCTCTCACCAGCGTCGTATGTTTTTTTCAATTGTAGTTTGACATATCACTACAACTGTTTGTAGGTGAGCCAGATCTATCAGCAGCGACCGACGTTCGGTGAGGATGGCAAGGGTCTGCCCTATTCGGCCCTACTCGACAAGTGAGAAACGGTTTTGTGTGTGTTTGTGTTGTTAAAATCTCATGTACCTTGCGCATAATTGATCTTCTATAGAAGTTTTGTTTAGGTGCGCGGATTCCCGCAACCAGGACATCAGCTACGATACGAGTAGCAAAGACCCGGTCATGATGCGGTAAGCGATAGCCACTGTCTTCATAATGTACCATATTTGCATTGCAGTGCTCGTGTGTTCATCGGCAACCTGCAGAAGACCCCGGTGACTCGGGAGGACTTGATCGACCTGTTCCGTCCGATGGGCAACCTGCTGGCGCTCACCTTCTTCAAGGGATACGCATTCGTGCAGTTCGCGGACGCCAAGGACGCCGACTATGCTGTGCAGCAGTTGGATGGCAAGCGGTGGAAGGGAACAGTCATCAGTGAGTTGGCAAATGATACCAACTGTATAGACCACATCAGCAAAGCGAAACTAAGCAGTATCTTTCCTTTCTGTTTCTTCATTTTTTTCCATTTCCATACCATTTCCATTTTTCAATTTCAGTTTAAAACTGTTTTGTTATTGATTGATTTTCATCATGTTCAATTACACCATTTTTGGAGTTTCTCTGGATTTACAGTTTCTTCGCTGGGCGCAAGCTTTTTTCTCGTTTGACTGACGCTGACGCATTGCAAAGTTTGATAGTTTTGCTCTTCTCGTTTTTTTCCTGATTAAGATATTTTTTCTAACATCAGGTTGTTATCTTGTTTATATTTCAGATGTTCATCTCGCTCTGCTAGGAAAGGAAGGGTAAATCGTTTATTGTTTATATTTTTGAGTTTTTTTCTTGTTTATTTTTCCCTATAAAGATGAACAGTTTTGTAGATGTCATAATAAACTTATGCATGTGTTGCAAATATCTTTCAAATAGGATTTCAAATATCAAAAGTTCTGTTCTTTTTCAGTCGGAAGCGTCCGAATGTGCACGTGGACTCGTATGGAATAGTGACCAAGCTCTCCAAGTATGAGTGAGTGGATCGATGGGGAACTTTGTACGCATGGTTGCTTTGCAGTTCTGTGCAGTCTGGCTACTACCAGGGCAAGGCGAAGGAGGATCCGTATGGGGCGGGAGGAGGAGAGGACGACGACACGGCAGCACAGAACAAGAAGAACAGGTACGGAGAAGGAAAGGCGACAGGGGTGATGGTTGTACATGCAGGCACTACGCGATCGACGACACGACGAGGAGCGAGGAGCTGTTCGACACTGGCATGGCCGACACTCTCATCTGCGGAGGGTGCCGCTTCGTCACCTGCGACTTCGAGCAGTACAGGGACCATCGAGTCAACGGATGCGGAAAGCACAAGGACCCCAGTGAGTAAAATGCTTGTGCTAACTTTATCTACTTTTTGTTATGATAATGAATTGGTTCTGAACGCGTGATGTAGTGGTTAGGGATACTCGCAGTTCGCTGTACTAGGTGACTAGGTCGCGGTTTCGATCTCCTGTACCCTCCCCCCAAGGCGTATGAGGTATAACTGTAACAATGCGATAAATTCTTATAGGCAGCATTTTGCTTAGAACCGCTTTATTGCGAAAATCTGTGTAAGATTCCTTAGAAAGTGACTAGGCTATGATATCGTGTTCATGTGATAGTCATGCTTTTCCAGCCCACTCATTGAATTGTGCTTAGCCGAACCGGATGTGCTCAAGTGTGCCTCGTGCCACGAGAGGTTCAACTCGGCGTGGGCTCTCATGGTACACCTGACCGACTTCCATCGCATGATGCTGTACACTGCGGAGAAGAAGGAGGACAGGGAGCCGGTGGAGGAGCAGAATGGAGGAGGGGGAGGAGCGAAGCCGCCCCACGAGGGTGAGTGGGATAAGAGAGGGGACATTGAGGGAGGTGTGATTGTAGAGCCGAAGCCGTCGTTCACTCCCATGCCCACTTCGTACAAGGTCGGCCAGCCAGTCAACCAGTATGGACAGGAGGTGGGTGGAGGGGAGACATGTGCAAATGGTCGGTGGTCAGCTATCACAGTACACTTCCGCTGTCTTGGTGTGTGCGGAGAGAGAGAGAGAGAGAGAAGTGAGTGGAAAGGGAATAAAACATTGACTGGTCTTGTTGTAGGAGAGGCAGAGCGAGGAGAGGCAGCAGCAGCAGCAGGGGGGTGAGTACGTGGCGACTATCGGAGACAAGCAGCCGGAGCAGCCCGCTCCCATCCCCATCGAGGCAGTCCAGGCCATCCAGGCCATCCAGTCTATCCAGGCCATCTCCTCCTCCGCCGCCCCCGTACCCGTCCACATTCACGCCGACCAGGTCAGTCCACCGCGTATTGATTGGATTATCGATTGATTGCAGGAGCAGATTTCGGCTGAGTCCGACCACACTGAGGAGAACCAGGAGTAGAGACATGCTAGGCGTGCCAATCCCATGATGATCTTATTGACTTACATGTATGGTTTCTTGGTTTCGTGGCTGGAGCTTATTTTGAAATATATTATGCAGTCGTGTCTGTAAACTGTAAACAGTGTGTTCTCTAATAATTGTAATAAAGTGTTTTCCGGATATATTTGGATCGATGTTGAAATTTTGAATTGTTTTCTGCAATAACGATACCTGTCAATCTACCACTTCCTTGGTTACTGATTTCGAGTAGGTTAGTTTGCTCACAATGTTGAATAGAGAGTAACTTGTCGGTTGAGAGATCGGTTTGTGTTCACTTGGGACCTTGCGCAAATTTTTACGAGCGCAATAAAGTTGATTTAGGGTAGAGTGTTTGCCAAAGAGGGTCTCGATCTGGTTTGGAATGGAATTGAGAGGAGGGGTGGCCGGCCTATCACATATTGAAATGAGTATCAGCAGTCCTGTTTATGCCCGTTTATGGGATCGGCTCAGTGGTGCGGCCATCCCCAACCGATGCTCACCGATGATTATTTGGACTGTACTGACTCACTGTCTGTGAAGCGACCTTTGTGGTGCACGGGGCAAATGCCTGTGACCGCGCAGTGAGAGTGTAATAGCAGACATGGTTCGGCACGCCTGTCCACTCTCTCACTCCCAGATCCCCTGCTTGCCACACATGTCACCTTTCACTATCCGCTCACTTTGTGTTCGTGTTCTCGAATCTTTTCGCTTTGATTCGACGTTGTCTTGCTTTTCGAATCGCTGTCTGATCTGGTATGTTCTGTGTGTTGTCTAGTGATATTGGATACATTGAAGTGAGAGAGATTGGAGAGATGTTCTCTCGTGTGTCTGTCTGCAACATACACCCATACGAACACTGATCCGCTCTCCCTAGATGCTATCAGCTGCGCATATTGCCGGCCAGCCTTGCTGGTCCGTTCGCATTGTCTGTCTGTCTTCTCATACCGTGCACTCTACTGACTCACTTGATCGAATTTATTTGTTTGTCTCGCCTCCGTGATTATGTGTGGGTGGCTACTTATCTGCCGGAGCAGTTTCACCCCGCCGCATTATTCCCTCCATCCGTATGCTCTCCTGAACCTTTTCATTCCACTCCGAATTTCAGACCGATCGATTGTTGCATCGATTGCTCGTCGACCTTGGATAGTGAATGATCGTCGCAGACGGAGGCAACGCCGTCTACATACAGCCAAGCGTCGTCGATCCGGGATAACGGTTCGAAGTTGACGGTGGATAATAACGAATGCCGTATTTCAGCTTCATATGGTGCACAGGTCTACTGGAGTGAAACGAGACGAAGATGGCTGATCGACGCGCGGCAGTGAGTGGTTGTTGTTGTACTTGTGTTGTCATCCACAGCAGTGTTTACTTGTGATAAGTGCGTGCGTGTGAATAGTGCACTCTATCCATCCCCGTTTTGGGGCTCTCGATAGATATTTGATTGCTTTTGCTAACTGGTGGCAGATGATCGATAGTCGTCTCGCATCCCATCTAGATATTTTATCCTGCAGCCCACACACAAGTCGCACCCCACATTTTCTTTTCTTTTTTGTACATTTGGTTCGTGTTAGCTAAGGTCTTATAGATGGACTGTGTCAGGTATTTCGAAAGGAGATGCAAAACAAACACATCTCTCGTGGTTTTGGAGAGAATGAGAGGTAGAGAAGATATGGAGAGAGAGAGAGAGAGAGAGAGAGAGAGAGAGGCAGTGCTGTTGAGTCTTGAGTGTTCGAACTTCTCTACTTCTCGCTAATACGCGTTGCATTTGCTTGCGCGTACGTTCTATCTGTTGTTCGTCATGCGTGTGTTCTCAGGTTCTCACTATGTGTATGGAGTATCGATTGAGTGGAATACGCCCTGCCGATTGTATAAACCTATGCGGAATGATCCGTGTTTTGTGAGGGATGTTCTAAGATGCACTTCTACCCACTTCCACCTTTTTCTGCCGAAATCTCTTCTGATAAGGAGTGTCGATTCTATCGCAGAAGCTGATAGTGATTCAACTGATATCAGAAATATTTCAGGAAATCCCTTTCAAAAACCATTTTCAAATCCCAATGACCAGCTATACGTCTCACGTTACTTCCGTTTGTGAAGTTGCGCTTTGTGAATTATTTTCCATTTGAGTTGCGGTTTTCGAAAACGGGTCTCTGATAGCAGAGTTGGGCATCATCAATTTATGATCTCACACTCATGTTCAGGAAGCGACGAGAGACAGAGAAAGAGAGAGAATATGAGCGAGAGAGAGAGAGAGAGAAGGTGGAAGAGGGGAGGCTGTGTGCAATTGTGTCGTTCGTCTTCTGTCCCACAGACCATCATCTATGTCTTCCATGCTTCTGCAATCATCATCTGCATTATTGACAAATTGCTGTCGTGTTCATGTTGCATCTGCGCGCTTTTGACGTGATGTTTTCAATTTCAAGACAACTGCGAGTCTGATCATTGTATTCTGGCTTTCCGAATTGCGTGTGTGTGTGTGAGAGAGAGAGAAAGAGAGAGTGGGAGAGGGAGAGGGAGGTAATGAATGCGACAACACGTTGACTCACTCGAGTGGCGACAGTGAGAAGTGAGATGAAGAGCGAGAGTGAGAAGAGTGCAACAATGGGACTACACATTCTCTCCTAAATGTTATGTGATATATGTAGTATTACGTGCTGTGTTGCAGGCGCGCATTTTGTTCGCAGACGGGGGAGAGGGTTCCACTTCCACTTCCACGGACCACTCCCACGTCTCGGCCGACACCCACAGAAAGAAGGAGGAGGAGACGCCAAAAGGCGCAGACCGAGCAGGTATGTCTATCACTCTAGCCGTTGATTGTGATGTGTGGTTGTTGAGGTGCGAGTGCGTCTGTGAATCGACCGTCTCAGCGCAGTCGCGGTCTGCCGGTGCCGGCCAGACAGAAAGATCTGATCGAAGAGGAGGAGGAGGAAGACGACGACGAAAGCCAGGTAGAAATATACACTCGCTATCCAATTATATTGTTTCATTCAGTATACCCACTCCACACACTCGCATTCTCCGGTCGACCGTCCTGGAGAGGACATGGGCGTTCGCCTACCGATGGGCGGGGCCAGAGGGGGCGGGGCCGACGACGAAGAGGAGGAGCTGCGATTGTTGGATGATGAGGCTGACGAGACGGTGAGAGGAGAGAGAAGGGACAGAAAGGGGATCAGGTATAGAGATCATGATTGAACTGTGGTCGGAGAGGGAGTGATTGAGACAGGATGTGGCCCTCGAGTCGTGGGAAAGTGAGGGTGGAGGGTGGTTCTTCCCGCCAGCAGATGTCTCTTCTTATGTGCCTGGGAGGCATCTATGATCTATTCCTAGCTGTGTGTGAGTGTTCTGTTCCTGTGTTGTGATATTCGAGACGAGACGCCGGGCCTCCCGCAGGACATGAGCATCGCATGCTCATGTCCTATAATACCACTACTATGTATACGGTTGTGGTATGATTGCGTATGTGTGCGATGCTCTTTGATGCGTTTTGTTTGAAGGCGTGCGACGAGGCTCCTCCGGTGGAGCAGAAGGAGAACAAGGAGCGGAAGGAGCGTCGGAAGCACCGACACAGGCGACACAACACACAACACGGTACGTCAACACTCACAACAGCCTCATATATCTGTCAGCTGTTTTGGCGTAGTGATTTTTTGAGCGATTGACTCGTATTTGACTCTCAGCTCGGCTGTTTCTATGTCTTTATAGTCCCTGATCACGCGTGTTTTTGTGTGTCAAAGTGAGGGGAGTGATCATAATGGTCGTATGGCGCATGCTCATAATCCTCCCCTTATTGATATCCCGTTGTTGTGATGATGGGAGGGCGACTGGGAGGGAGGGAGGTGGGATGAGTGACATTGTCTCCTCTTCTCTCTCAAGCGATGGCTGCTGACGAATACGCGATTCACATGCAGATGGCCGACGAGGAGACCTACAACAGCGATGGTCGGTGGTCCTCCTCCGTCTGCTCCTTCTCCTTCTTCATCATCACTCCTCCTTCTCCTCCTCCTCTTTCACGATCTCTGTTTCGTAGTTGGATGGCAATAGGATGGGGTTTAGTGATGTGTTTGTCTCGTGCGGCGGTCACTCGGGAATGTTCTCGCCTCTCTCTCTCTCCCTCCCCCCTCTCTCTCTCTCTCTCTCTCTCTCTCGTTGTATGATCCCCATCTCTCTTCGCACTGGCCGTGTTACTCTTTCTACTACTAGTTCCTGCTTATCTCCCACCGAATCGCATATTGTTGTAACAAATAGAGGTGACAAAAGAAGGAAAGGAGGCGAGTGCGTGGCCTACCCGAGAGACGAAGAGAGAGAGAGAGAGAGAGAGAGAGAGAGAGAGAGAGAGAGAGAACGGTCGAACAACTATTGGGAGCTCAATACTCAGTTAACTGTGTTCGACTGTCTGTGTTATTTCTGTACTCCGATAGAGGCTACTCGATCGATTGATTATTGATTGCCTGATGGACGATGAGGAGCAAGTGGTCGACTGTGGTGTTGCATCCTCAGATGCCCGACCAACGACTCTACTATGACATGAAATACCTCGATCTAGACATCAGAGGTGACGTCAAGGACTACACTGTCTGTGAGGGTGTGTTTTGTGTTATGTGTTGTGTTTCAGGCGCGCTACCGTACCTATCCCGCCGTGCTCGCAAATCTATCGTGACAGGAGGAGTGGGTGGACCGCCGGTCAATGTACACTCGAACGACTGGAAGGATATGGTGCAACTCAGTCAGGTGGGGAGAAGGAGCAGTGGGAGAAGGAGAAGGATCAGTGGGAGAAGGAGAAGGAGCAGTGGGAGAAGGAGAAGGAGCAGTGGGAGGAGGAGAAGGAGCACTGGGAGAAGGAGAAGGAGCAGTGGGAGAAGGAGAAGGAGCAGTGTGAGAAGGAGAAGGAGCAGTGGGAGAAGGAGAAGGAGCAGTGGGAGGAGGAGAAGGAGCAGTGGGAGAAGGAGAAGGAGCAGTGGGAGAAGGAGAAAGAGCAGTGGGAGAAGGAGAAGGAGCAGTGGGAGAAGGAGAAGGAGCAGTGGGAGAAGGAGAAAGAGCAGTGTGAGAAGAAGAAGGAGCAGTGGGAGAAGGAGAAGGAGGAGGAGAAGGAGCAGTGGGAGAAGGAGAAGTGACGGGGGAAGATGACGCGACGCGCGCATTTCACTCTGACTCATTTCATCGTTGTTTGTTGCCCAAATTCCTTCTCATTGCATGTTTACTTTGGAGATTATTTTGTAGTTGGGTGTTTTGGTAGAGTATGCGATATTTGCGTCCATTTATTTGACAGGCGCTGAGAATGTCTATTAGCTGTCAAACTATTTGTGATAATTGGACTCAAATGTTGTCTGTTGTCAACTGTATCTCATCATGTTTAGTTTCGATCGGTATATAGGTGTGTTCTCATTTTGGTTTACTGATTACTCACACTCTGTGAGTATAGTAACAATACTCCCACATTTTGATACGTATCCCCACTCACAACCGCTCAACAGAATACCAATAGTAACTATATTTTAACGACTGATGTTCTGATCTGACGTTTTTTTTGAGTGACGCTAGAAATAGACAGTACTATTGAAAATGAGTTTGTAAATGGTTGTTTGGCGGAGGCGTGCGTGTCCTGTCTAGCAGCGAGTGTTCCCCGAGGGGCAGCCGATCGGTTTAGCGGGTTATGCCCCTGATCGCTTCTGTATACACCCATCTCCCCCCCCCCCCTCTCCAACCGCTCAATTCTTCTTCTGCAAATGGAGTCGTTTGGTCTCCCTCCGTCATTGTGTACCGGTATAATCAATGTGATCTCTCTCTCTCTCTCTCTCTCTCTCTCTCTCATTTCTCAGTGAGTGTGTATGACATGTTATCACCAGGGTTCGCTCTTGTTATTTTCTGTTTGCGAGTTGGAGGCTAGTCTGACATTTCCTTCTCACTTTTGTACTCAGCATGTGATATAAAGTGGAGATAGAAAGGTACTAGATCTGACTTTTGTATCTGGACAATCGCAATTGAACTCCTGCTTGAACTCTTCTTTTTTGTGCTGGCGTGTTTTCCTCATCATCCGTCTCCGGTCTGCTCTTTTCTTTGTGCGATCTCCTCTGCACACACCACCCTCAAGCGACCTTTAATGGTTGCTTTTCGTTTTCGCCCCAAATACGACACTTGTTTGGGTATGATTTGAGAATTTGAGTTCCCACTTATGTACAGAAATCTTTTTGTACTCGCTCGAAACTGTGTACTCGTGTTACTCGAGTGTAGGTGTGTTTTGTGTTATTGTTTCCTCGATCGGTCTGTGGTCATTCATTAATCGAAGTGTTCCATCTTGGTTTCTCATGATGTATGTTGGTGATGATTGTCAGTGAACGTCATGCCTTCTTCTTCTTCGGCGATGAGTGTTTCTTCTACTCTCATTCCCAGGCTGACGTGTCTCGTGTCGACTTTCCTATGTTGAGTTGAGACAAACATCATTTTTTAACAGTCTTTTGTCTTTTGTAGTTGTAGCTTGTGTAATGTTATAGTGCCATCATATAGTCGGGTTGGTTCCTATATGCTATCCGTGACATTTCACAAGTTGTGCAGTTTCGTGCAACACAACCGTTTTGCCTTCAAATATCCAAAACGCTTTGCTAGAGGGAATCGAACCCTTGGACAGCTCGCAACGATCGCGCTGGCGGCGCGCTCTACCACTGCGCCATTGAGGCTCATTCGCAGAGGACATTGAATTTCGCTAATATGTTTGCTCGTTATCTCTCATCATTGCACACTGAAGAAGCCAGTGTAGCTAGATGGGCTCTCTCTTCGATATCTTAACCACTGCCTCTGTGGCGCAGTGGTAGTGCGCGCCGCCAGTGCACAATCACCGCGACCTGTCCACAGGTTCGATTCCTACTCATGCAAGCGTTTTGGATATTTGATGACATACATGTTGTGTTGCACAAAACTGCACGACATGTGAAATGTCACGGATGGCATATATAATCCAATCCGACTATATGTGAGTGGAATGGGAAGGGTAGCCCCTGTGAGAGGGGACGCAGGGGTAGATGCTATCTGCCCCAGTGGCGGAACAACCAAAAAGACAGTTCGATTCGAGAAAACCAGCGAACCCCAATTCGCTCCACAAAGTTACCACACCGTTCTCTCACCATTTCTATGTTACTGATTTTGTGTAATCTCTCGCTAATCTGTTTCTAGTCCTAGCGATTTATTTCTGTTGTAGTCGCTCAAACAACGATGAACTGAGTGTGTGTTCTTTCAGTGCGCGCCACACTTTCCATGCGTTCTTTGAAGAGTTTCTGTGGCAATCGCAGCAGTTGCTAGTTGAATTGGCGGGTGTCAGAGTGAAGGAGAAGGAGCAGAGGAAGGAGCAGGCGGAGAAGAAGGAGACGGAGGAGGAGGGGGAGAAGATGGTGGTGTTGCAGCTGGGTGGAGTGACCGGAGCGGCTGCCGGCAACCGCAAGTCGAGCGGGCCTGCCGCCGTCGGACCGGGAGGAGTCGAGGTGGCACACGGCGGCTCTCTCTCTCTCTCTCTCTCTCTCTCTCTCTCTCTCTCTCTCAACGTTGCATTCAGCGTCCTGACCGTCCGAGCACTCCGGCGACGCATCTCTACACTCGCATGGGCAGCGACGTGGTCAGTCTTCCTTTCCATTCGATCACCTCTATTGATTCCTGTGACAGTGCGAGTGATTGTTGTGGGAACGTTGTATGGATGATGTGTAGGAAGAGGCTATTGAGTAGCCGAGTGAGAGAGATGAGATGTTGCGATGAGATGCGGCCGCGCCAATTGAGCCACCACCGTTTTCCGCGCAGCGCAACGCGTTTGATTTTGCAACTATGACGAGATGGGAGATGGAAGGATGACGTGTGTGTTGCAGTCGCTGAACCGTCAGAACTGGGTGACGGAGACGTTCTGCCGGCGGGAGTGCGCCAAGTTCATCCCGACCAGCAGAGACCCGCACAAGTGAGTGGACGACGATCGATGTGCATGCGTGTTGCTGGCAGTCGAGATACGGATCTGTGTCTCCGCCGTTCCGTTTCTTTAGCCGCCGTGTGATTGTGCAGAGTGGAGTGTTGCAGGTGTGGCTGCGGGAGGCACTACGACGCGCACCTCGACCTGCGGTCACTGACGGAGGCGTTCCTGCGCACGAGGTGTGGAAAGGAGGAGGGACAGAGGGGAGAGGGTGGTTGCAGGACGCAGTACACGGAGAAGGACCGTCGGCGGAGCGAGGAGGACAGCGCGGCTAGCGAGGCGGGCACAGTGGCGCGCCACCAGGCACGGCGCACACGCCACCCCGCCGCGCCCGGCGCCGGCGAGCGGTGGAGCATCAAGAAGCACACCATGTGTCTGCCCACCAACGCATTCGGCACCATCGAGTTCCAGGGCGGACCGCACCCGTACAAGTCGCAGTACGTGCGTCTCTCGTTCGACTCGGAGCCCGCCAATATCATGGCCATGTTCGAACAGGTGCGTCGCGTTGACACTGGTTGATATAATAGGCTCGCACTTAACTCAGGATTTTTCGTTGAAAACATTATCGTGGATTTTGACACTACAGTATACAAAACGAAATGCACTGCATATTGTTTTTGCCGTTCGTATCTCTACTCATCAGGTACTCTCACTTGGCCACGTGGCGTAGTGGTAACGCTCTCGCTTAGGAAGCATATGTCCGCTGGTTCGATCTTGGGTACCCAAGCAATATTTTGTCAAATTGAAAACATCATCGAAAAGGTTCTCATCGTTGTCTAACCACCCTAATGTCTCTCGTGAAAATAGTAGAACTCATTTGCGAGCCTACTATATCACACGATCCGCGTAAGAATCGGACGAATTTCGGGCAGGTGGGACCTAGGAGCTAACTGTGCGGTTATAGGGATTTTCAAGGGTGCTCTACAAGGTAGTATAGGTGATTTTATCCCAATATGCAAATTTGGTCAGTTAAGGGACCATGACCTCAAATCAGTCAGTTTTCGTCCAAAATTAATTTTTAATAGCTTGTTCGATTTGTCTTGATATTATAAGACTTTTTGTACATAAACATTTTTTTCATAAAACAAAAAAGAAAAAAGTTATGATCGAAATTTTTCAAAAAATTTCATAATTTATTTTTTTGAGATCTTTTCGCCTCGAAACAACAAAAACGACCAACACCATTCGATTCTACGCGTTAAATCAAACTACCATGATTTTTTTCGTGAAAATCTGGTGTTGCCTTTTCTTCCATCCAGAGCGATGAAAATCGCCCGAAAAAAGAATTTTGCGATTTACCGCCATTTTCCAAGTCTTTCGTTTCGAAACAACAGAAACCACTACTATATTCGGATTCTACATTTTTTAGTTAGTTTTAGTTTTGGTTAATACCGAAATCCGATGTTGCCTTTTCTTCCATCCAGAGCGATGAAAATGGCTCGAAATCAAAACTTTGCGTTTTCCCGCCATTTTCCAAGTATTTCGTTCCGATACAACAAAAATCACTACTATATTCGGATTCTACACCTCTTGATTAGTATATGTGTTGGTTTATAGCCAAATCCGGTGTTGCCTTTTTGCTCATTTAAGTCGATGAAAGTGGCTCAAATGTGAAAATTCGCATTTTCCTGTCACTTTTAAATTCGATCCATCTGAAATAACAAAAACCACTTACATATTCGGATTCTGCACCTTTTTATTAGTCTACGTAAGTGGTTTTATACAAATTTAGTGTTGCCTTCTGGCGTTATCACGAAATTTTGCGATTGATAGTTAGGCCATTTTCAACATTACGGATGAACACAAAGGCAACATCAGATTTGCCTGAAAACAACTACACAGACTAATTCAAAGGTGAAAAATCCGAATATAATAGTGATTTTTGTTATTTCGGATTGGAAGATATGAAAAATGGCGGTAAAACGCAAAATTTTTATTTCCGGCCATTTTCCTCGCTCTGGATGGAAGAAAAGGCAACACCAGATTTTCACGAAAAAAATCATAGTAATTTGATTTAACGCGTAGAATCGAATGGTGTTAGTCGTTTTTGTTGTTTCGAGGCGAAAAGATCTCAAAAAAATAAAATATGAAATTTTTCGAAAAATTTTGATCATAACTTTTTTCTTTTTTGTTTTATGAAAAAAATGTTTATGTACAAAAAGTCTTATAATATCAAGACAAATCGAACAAGCTATTAAAAAAAAGTTTTGGACAAAAACTGACTGATTTGAGGTCATGGTCCCTTAACTGACCAAATTTGCATATTGGGACAAAATCACCTTTACTACCTTGTAGAGCACCCTTGAAAACCCCTATAACCGCGCACTAAGTTCCTAGGTCCCACCTCGTCCGGTTCTTACGCGGATCGTGTGATATGTACTGCTGTATTGTAGGTGTGGCGTATCGCTCCCCCGAAGCTCATCATCACTGTGCACGGAGGAATGACCAACTTCGAGTGAGTGCGGGGGATACGATGGAGAGGGGAATGGATGTGTGTTTGAGTCTGCAAGCGAAGCTGGCGCGCGTGTTCCGGAAGGGCCTTCTGAAGGCAGCCATGACGACGGGGGCGTGGATCATCACCAGCGGAGTCGACGCCGGAGTCGTCAGACACGTCGCCGCAGCCCTAGAAGGTAGTCTCTGCTCTCCTCTTCATATCCCTCTCGCAACCTTCCCTCTCATCAGCATCCGGTTCATCTTCTCGCTCGAAGATTGTGTGTATCGGTATCACCCCCTGGGGTCTTCTCAAGAAGAGAGAAGAGCTGGTCGGGCTGGTGAGTCAATCAGTATGTGGCATTTGATTATTTCTATTTTATCAGGACACTGTCGTCCCGTACCACCCCCACTCGTTCTCCTCCAAGAGTCGATTCGCGACGCTCAACAACCGACACAGCTACTTCCTTCTGGTCGACAATGGAACAGTCGGACGGTGGGTGAAATGAAACTTGTTTCTCGTCCATCACACTTTCCCTGTTGCAGGTATGGAGCGGATGTGATCCTTCGCAAGCGACTCGAAACCTACATTGCACAGAAACAAAAGGTATCTTTGCTTTTTTTCATCATTTGATGTGTTGTTGACTGTGTTGTGTGTAGATCTTCAACGGCACCCGCAGTGTACCCGTGGTGTGTGTGGTACTGGAGGGAGGCAGCTGCACCATCAGAAGCGTCCTCGACTATGTCACCAAGTCAGCCATCTCCCCCCCCCCCTCTCCCCCTCTCCCCCCTCTCCCCCCTCTCCCTCTCTCATCTCCTCTTTCCAGCATCCCTCGCGTGCCGGTGGTGGTGTGCGATGGGAGTGGGCGGGCGGCCGATCTGCTCGCATTCGCCCATCAGTACGTGCAGGAAGACGGGTGAGTACAGTACCCATGCCCTCCCTCTTCTCACTACTGGTTTACTGGAACCATTCTACTGCAAATACTACCCTTTCATTGTTCAAAGGAATTTCATGTGTAATGAATTTTTCACGTTTTCCAGTTCGTTCCCCGAGGGAGTGAAGCCGCAGCTCCTTCAACTCATCGAGAATGTGTTTGGATACGATGAGCATCTGGCAGAGAAGGTTGGTTTCATTGAACGAGTTGCCTATGTGATATGGCTTGCAGGTGATCGCGGAGCTGACGATGTGCGCGCAGCAGAAGAACCTGATGACGGTGTTCCGACTGGGGGAGAGGGGGAAACAGGACGTGGACTATGCCATACTCACCGCACTCCTCAAGGGACAGGTGGGGGGAGAGGGGGGAATGGGGGATGAGCGTGTGTGTGTGCTTGTAGAACCTGTCGGCTGCGGACCAGCTGGCGCTGGCTCTGGCGTGGGATCGCGTGGACATCGCGAGAAGTGACATCTTCGTGATGGGGCAGGACTGGCCCGCGTCCGCTCTCCACAATGCAATGATGGAGGCACTCATACATGACAGGTACGCACCACACACCCAGCACACCCAGACAGCAGCCATGCAGGGTGGACTTTGTGCGACTGCTTCTCGAGAAGGGAGTCAGCATGCAGCGATT
>CAWZYM010000034.1:87500-122500 GCA_963966185.1 Rhabditoides inermis | reverse complement strand
GTTGAACTCTTTTAAACAACTAGAACGTTATAAACGTTATTTATTTCCAAGATATTTACAGTATTTACAACATCATGTTATGAATATCGAGACATGCGAGGTATTGGTTCAATTGTACACGACGTAAACAGGGAAATGGGAAACGGGTGATTTGGAATAGTCTACAGGATGGTACGAAGCTCCTCACTGCTTGCTCGGAGATCGGTTGGGAAACGGGATCCACTGGAATTCGGAGTCAATATCAATTGCGATGTGAATATGAACACTACCTCGTTGTTGGGTATGTGGAATAGTTGATGGACAGAAGGGGCGTCGAGAGGAGTGTGAATGTGGATGGAGGAGGCGTCGACGGACAGCGCGTCCTCGAGGATCCAGTGGCCGTGCTCGCGTGTCTTCCTCTCCTCTCTCTCCGCGTACTTGGCAACTATCAGATCGCACACTCGGTCGAACTGCCTGTACTCACTCTCTGTCAGGTACTCCTCGATGCGATTGCCAATCGGAGGGACCTGGAGGGAGAGATTGAAGAATAAAGGGAGAGAGAGAATACACTCACATTGTTGTTGATGTATTCGACGAGGCTGAAGGGGAAGCGAGTGACGCGAGGTGCCTTGGAGGGGGTGGGGTCGTCGTGAGGAGGAGAAGGGGGAGGAGGAGAGGAGGAGGGAGACGACGAGGGGTTGGACGGGGGAGTGAGCAGGTAGCTAGGAGTCATGGGAGAGTCACCGGCTGGCATCTCGAGATGACCAGTCACTGATTGATGAGATTGTCGCGCATTGGGCACTGCGCGAAAGGGGGCGTGGCCAATGTTGTGTCCTAGGACACAAAAGTGCGTGCCTTGTGGCACGTGATGTCACCGTATTTTTGTTGTTTCACGGTTATGAGTCGTTCTAACAAGGGACAAATGTGATGTTGAAAATCATGGAGGTAAGAAAGTCATGGACGCCTTGCAAATATATACACTGCATTTCGATTTTCAAATATGAGTCGTACTGTAACCTGGAAACTTTTATTGATACTGTGGTGTCTATTTGGCAGAGTGGTATGACGACTGGTCGCTGTCGATATCGTCGAGGTGCGCATCGGGACTCTGCCGCTTCTTCGCTTTCTTCGCTCCGCGCACCTCGGACACCTCGATCACCTCCAGATCCTCGTCCTCCTCACTCTCCTCGGTCATGTCCTGCAATGACTGGATCAGTCCGCTGTGGTTCCTGCCTGTTACCTTGTCGGTCTCCTCGGCCCCAGCCACCACGTAGTAGTCGTCCAGGTCGACCACTTCGTCCGACGTCACAGGCTGCACACCAGATGTCATCACATCCCATCACCCATAATCGCCTCTCACCTCAACACTCGGCGCTTTGTTGACTTCGGTAGCGGTGGGAGCACTCATGGCGTGTTGTGGAAGAGGCGAGGGGAAGGGAGTGTTGTGAAGGCGGGTGGCGCGCCCACAGTACACTCGCTCCCGTTTACGATCCAGCTGCGTCGAGGGAAGCAAGGGGAGTGTGCCTGTGGCAGGATACCATACCAATCTGTTTCACTCGCCCACTATTGCGAAATCGGGGACACGGTGTGAGTGAAGTGTGTTTGTTGCAGAGTTGTTCCTGTCTCCGGAGCAGGTGGAGAAGCTGCACGATTTCGAGGAAGACTGTATGGAAGACCTGTGGAGGGAGAAGGAGACGAAGAGGAACACGAGCAGCGAGGAGAGGATAGCCGGACTGCGGAGAGGTGGGAGGGAGAGGGAGAGAGAGAGGGGAAGAGAGGGGAAGAGAGGGGAAGAGAGGGGGGATGCATGGGGCGGTTGCAGGTCGGAGCAGATTCTGGCGCGAATCAACGACCTGACCACCAAGGAGACCCTGATGAAGGAGAACGTGCGAGAGATCGAGAACCGGCTGGGAGGACGATCGAGAGCAACCAGGTGGGAGAAGGGGAGGGAGAGGAGAGGAGAGGAGAGGAAGGGGTGATTGCAGAGGGAGGTGCTGGAGTGCGTTCGCCAGCTGAGCACAGCCCTGCCCCTGCTGATGGCCCATGTGACGAGAGGGGGAGGAGGAGGAGGAGGAGGAGCGCAGAGGGAGTCGGCTGGTGGGGGAGCGGCCGGCAGCGCCAGTCCACAGCCAGTCGACATGCCACCACCGGTTAGTCACCCCCTCCCCTCCCAGTCTTCCCTTCTCACTCTCTCTCTCTCTCTCTTCAGTTCACCCCGGCCCCCGCCGCGTCGACCCTGTCAGTCGACAGTTCTTCCACTCAGCCGAGTGTGCAGCCCGGCCTTCGACATCGCTTCCGCACTGCCACCGTGTCGGGTGAGTGAGAGAGGAGGGGAGGGGGAGGGATGTGTGTATCTGTATACTTCAGGTGTGGAGGAGGCGGCGAGTGCTCTCTCGTACGCGCAGGATGCTGTCCGATTTGGATCCCTCCTCTCCCTCGATCCCTGTCAATACCAATCCCAGTCTTCCGCTAGACAGAGGAGGTCAGTTCTCTCTAGACAGCTTAGATGATATGTGTGTGTGTTCAGTTGCCATCCTCGTCGCCAACGACACGACGAGTACACTTCGATCACGGATTCGATCGCCATCCACGCGATGGACAGGAGACACAGAGACGAGGTACGCACGGGGCTTCGTGGGTGGTCTTGTCGTCACGTCAACTTTCATTTCTCTAGTCTGTGGATGACATGTGTAGTCCGTGCTGTGTTGACTGCACCGACATGGTCGAGGAATTGGAGGAGGAAGAGGTAGAGGAAGGCAAGGCCACGCCCCCTCTGTCCACGCCTCCCTCTAGGCCAACACTGGTTCGCGTCGCTTGGTTCTGTTGAGAGTGCGCAGCCCCCCCCCCTTTCTCCCTGTCCTCCCTACACCCCCTGCTTATTCACATTTCGAAACAAATGACTACCCGGTGTGGCTGTCGATCACTCCTTCGTGTCTCCACTCTCTTCATTCCAGGATGACTCTGACGGTGCTTCTTCGACGGGAGGCATGCCGGCGAGTGTGGGAGGGGGCGGAGCCAACCTAGGCGGGTCGATGCGACGGCGGAAGGAGAGCAGTCAGGAGGCAAAGGGCAAGGAGAGGAAGCAGGTGGGTGGAGAGGGAGAGTATCGGATGAATGTGATGACAGGAGTGTGTGAGCTCCTTGCTGCGAAGTGTAGCCGATATGACACTTGGATACTGGGTATACGCGTGTACAACCACACCTTTTTTTCTGAATTCGTGTGCATTATTTTTGTCCTTTAATCATTTTGTGAGTGACTATAATGTGGAAGGATGTGTTGATGGCTGGTTTGGAGGTGAGTGAAACTGCGGAGGAAGAGGAGGAGGAGGAGGGAGAGCCGCGAGGCCTGCGAAGGGCCAAGCCCAGCTT
The DNA here is from genome assembly GCA_963966185.1 of Rhabditoides inermis. NCBI lineage: Eukaryota > Metazoa > Nematoda > Chromadorea > Rhabditida > Rhabditidae > Rhabditoides > Rhabditoides inermis. The sequence continues at coordinate 119,152 of CAWZYM010000034.1, read as the reverse complement.
CGTGCAGAGACACATCTCACTCTACAGGGAGTACGAAGAGGTAATGGAGTAGCGAGTAGTTGTATCCTTTGCCCTCTTTCAGGAGATCGCTGGCGGTCTGCGCGGTCAGCCTGCGACGGAGGGGGAGCTGACAGACATGCAGAGTGAGGACGACGACGAGAGAGACCACCGCGCACTCAACAGCTGCACCAGCAGCAAGGTACGCCCCCCGTCTTCTCACATGTGCTCACCTCCTCTTTCAGGAGTGTCTACAGTTCCGTGTTGTGAACGAGACCGAGTCTTCGCAGCCCCGTCCCTCCCCCGAACCTCGGCAAATCGACGAATCCAAGGTCTAGCAGTCGAACACGTGCACCTTTTCATTGTTGATACGTTTCTATTTAGGTACTATTGCTTGTTAGCTGATCAGTATTGTGTATTGCTAGAGCCCACAAGACTTTCTATCTCTTCCTATACATATTTGTGTGTGTTGGCGTTGGCTAGTCTAGCATAATCTTCTCTCTTCTCTCACATTGAGAGCGCAGCCCCTTGTGAGACACCGGTATGCCCCCACACACGCGTCCAACTCTTGCTCCTGTCAGAGCTCTATCCCCCATTGTATAATATTTATGTGAGAGATTGCTATATTGAGAATATGTTGCGTGTAAATTGTTTCGATTGATCGTTGGTTGTTGGTATGGTTTATTCGTGGCGCGTTCGATCGATGCTCTCGATACATTCACCGTGGGAGGGTCTCCCTGGGTGTGGTCGTTGCTGCCTGTATGGTGGACGTCCGAGACTCGTCTCCCTCCTTGTTCTCCTCGTCCCTCTGCCCCGCCTCCTCCGTCTGCTTCCTGGCCCTCTTCCTCAACCTGCGCATCTTCCTCCCCCTCCGAGACTTCATCCTCCTCCTCCTCTTCTTCATATGCTGCTCCTTCGCCCTCCACTCCATTTGCTCCTGCACGCTAGAATTCTCATTCGGCCTGAAAAAATATCTCTCTCCTCTCATTGTTTCCTCCTTCATTAGACTGCTTCCTCACCTTCTCACTCTTCCGTTGTTCTGCTTCTTCTTTCTCAGTTTCCTCGATCGCACAGTGTCCGAGTTGACAGCGGGGCGCGCCGCCGGGTAGTTGCCAGACACCTCAACCACTCCATATCCACCCCCTTCCCCACTCGAACTCACCTGTTCCTCCTTCTGTACACTGTATTGTGGCGGAGCGACCCGTAGAGGAGCGGACACGATGGCCTGTTCTGTCGGCGGCGTCCGGTATCCCTCCGTCGTTGTGGGGTATTCTGGAGGCGCTGTACTGTATGCGGCTGCTGTCGTCGGTGGTGTACTGTAAGCATCGGTGAGCGGAGGAGTACTGTAACCTTCGGTAGTTCGCGGTGGAGAAGTACTGTATTCCTCCGTCGTGGGCTGGACGTATTGTGGTGTGGTAGGATAAGTGGGTGGAGAGGTGGGATATGTGGATGGAGTTGTAGGGTAGGTGGGAGGTGTGGTGTATTCGGGCGGCGCTGTGCTGTATGCAGCGCTAGTCGTTTCCACCGCTCCCGGGTATGCAGCCCTCTCTGGACAAGGGCAGTATCCAGCGTCGTCTCCCGGCGGACCCCCTCCCGGCTCCCCGTCCTTCCCGGGCGTACCCGCTTCTCCGTCCTTGCCTGCTTCTCCGGGCGGTCCGGGCGGTCCTGGCTGGGGCTCGGCGTATGCGGGTTCTTCTCCAGGAGGTCCGGGCGAACCGGGTGGCCCGGGCGGTCCGGGCTCACCTGCCGGCCCTTCCTTCGAGACTGCTTTTGTGGCGTCGTCTCCCTTTTCCCCGGGCGGTCCTTGTTCTCCTCCGGCCCCCGTCTCCCCGGCGTCTCCCTGTGACCCGGCTTCTCCCGGCTGCCCGTCCTTTCCAGCTTCTCCAGCAGATCCGGCCTCTCCGTCAGGACCAGGCGCCCCTGGGGGTCCGTTCTCTCCCGGTGCACCAGATTTTCCCATCGGGCACTTGATACACTCTTTTGGTGTGGCATATCCAGATTGAGCCGAACCATCCTTGCCCGGAACTCCAGGCGGCGCATCCACTGGAATTTATCGTATACGTTTATATGGGCTGTCCACTCACGTCCGGGCGGTCCGTCGTGTCCCGGTAGTCCCGGTGGTCCGACGCAGTTGCACTCTCAAATATCACACATCACAACTGTTTGGTTCTCGTGCTCACTCTGTGGTGGTTGTGTGACGGGTGCAGGTCTGTGAAGTGCCTGTGCGTATGCGGGGGCCGCTGTGGCATAGGGAGTCTTGGCATATGCCTGTCGGGGGAATCGGAGATGTGATGGGTTGGCGCGCACCATCGTCCGCCACGCATCGTCACTGATGATCTGGACAGACAGTTGAAGGGAGAAGCAGAAAGGGGGATACCTTAAATTCGGCCATGTCTCGACCCACGGCGTTCTGTAACGAGTGGATCTCGTCCACTATGTAGAGCATGTGCAGAGAGCAGACGAGTAGAGCGGCAGAGACGCAGGCCAAAGAGAGCTGCACTCGTAACACACCCTCAAAGAATTAGAGATCGAGATTGTTAGGTTATGGGTTCAGTGAATTCTGACTCCTATTCACCCTGTCATTTGGGAGAATGTGGGTGGATAAGAGGGGGTTGCCCGTATAAATACTATGACGTCACGCTGAGAGATGCATACATATATGCCTGTATATGGCCGTGTTGTAGCGAGAGAGGATGGAGTGGTCTCGTCTCTTACTATTTCTCTCTCTCTCTCTCCCTCTTCTCTCTCCCTCTTCTCTCTCTCTCTCTCTCTCTCTCTCTCTCTCTCTGCCATCGGATCCAGTGCTTTGCTGCAGTCTCGGCTAGGCTACACTGCATCCTAATTTCATTTATAAAGGCGCTTTGCGAGACGCGAAAGCCAGTCAGCAATTTCAACCATGCATCAAGATATGTAATGGGAGTTGCACTTTTTCATCCGGTTGAGGTGAGAGGTGCTAATGACAGAGAGGGTAGAGTTAGAAAGGGCGATTCTACTCTCGCTTATGACTGAATGTGAGTCGTGCGCTATTTGAATAGGTGCGTGCCAAGTGCTCTTTTGGATGGCAGTATGAGGGAAAGGGATGTGGAGAGACGGCTTACCATTGCGTTCCGCTTCCCGCAGTCGTTTGCTCACTCCTTCTCCCGTGTTCTTTTATATCAGTTTGCCTCACTTGTTCCACTATTAATTACATAGTGATGGTATGGCATTTGCTCCACTCGATTAGCCCTTCGTAGGATGGTACTCTTCTCCTCTCTCCTCTCTCTGTGTGGCCTGGTTCCACTTCTCTCCTTCACTCTCCCCACACTCTCCTGATTAATTGACTATTTTCGTGCAATTTCCTGTTCGGCAGAGGGAATGTGGCTAGTGGCTGTTTCCCCCGTATGTTTGAATCTACCTGAGCGAAATTGTCTTATCATATTTGTCATTCAGCAACATACGTAACGAGTAATCATCCCGCCTCCCTTCTCACATCTTATATCTTGTGTCGTATCTTGCATGTGCTGGTTGTGGATGTTGCATGTATAATATCATTGGCGCATCCCACAGGCTCCCTTATGTGCACTGCTTTAATGAAATGAAAATGAATTCATGTCCCTTCTGCGCGATTATTTAATTTTCATTTGTTGAGTGGGAAGTATGGAGCCAGTATACAACATTGCTTCTATTCAATCATGTATTCTTGCGATGACTCACTGTTTCGTCAGGCATGTCGGTCCCTCTATTTCAATTCATGTTTATTACGTGTAACGAGAGGGTCTTATATGTAGAACACTCCATACATGTTATTATCCCACCCCTCTTCATATAGCCAAATAACAACGAAACAATGATTCATTTCTTGTCTTATGTGAAACACATGCAGTTGCTTTGCCTCTCTTCGTCTTCCCTCTTCCTATCGCACAAGCCTCTGGCTGTCTCCAATATATCGGTGTTTTTCCCGGATCATATTTCTTTGTTTCGCCTAAGCCTAGCACATTTTATGTGTTCCCCGTATAATTATACAGAACGAAACAAATCAATACTGTTCTTTATTTTGCTGGCTGTGCTATTTATTCGATCTTTTTCTATATATATATATATATATATATTTTGTTGTTCAGTGCCGTTTCGAAGAAAAAACTTCATCTACTCGAAAAGACCATCCAATTTCCATATCAGTTTCCGACTATGTGAAAAAAGTATTTGCACACTATAGAACACTAGAACAGAAATACCTTTAGTGGTAATTTTCGGTGTTCGTCTTCGCGATTGTTACGTGGGAATCGGAATGCGAGATGATTGACTTGTGTCGGCTCGGCATAGAGGATTGTTGAGGGATGATGGAGAAGGGATTCTGACAAGTTTGTATCATCGAGGGAATATGAGAAAGGGAGAGAGCAGAGACGGATAGACTGAGATCCTGCCTTATATGGCATTTCACCATCGATGTGCGGGGGTGCGTATAGCGGGAGAAGCAGGGATCGATAGGAGAGTGCTTGCGAGAGGTGGTCTCCCTGTCTGTCTGCTCCTCCTCTTCTCGAACACTCTATCACTCCCTCTCCCTCGCTCACTGTCCCTGGTCCCTCTTTTCCGGCTGCTCTCTCGCCACCCGCCCTATACCTTTTAGACGATGTGGCATCTTTTGAATGTACGTAGCCTCCTATTCACTACTTTCGCGAATCCGTATTTTATCGGAATTTCAATCCTAATCGTTTTATTCAATTCACAATGCTGAATCATGCTAATTTGTGTGTTTTCTATATGGGCTCTTAGTTTGTTCCTTGTTTGTGTTAATATGTATTACTGGCGACTAAAAATCCAAATCGTGACGCCACCCCGCAGTGCGGGAATGAAGTTTTTAGGTGTTTATATTTAAAAAAAAATTGAATTTGAAGTTGTCAATCATACTTCTATTATCATTAGAATATGATGAGAAGTGCTTAGAGTCGAAAATAATAATTCAGAAAGACGTAGTAAGGAAAAGTGTGGCGTCACGATTTGGATTAATAGACGGAAATATATGTATTTGCGTGGGTGATGTGTGACGCATGCTCGCCTCGCCTCGCCAGTTGCGCTTTCATTTCGAGAACAGGATGACTTATGTATGTGTTCAATGAGTCTTGCTCTATTGTGGATGGGTGGAGTAGGCGGCTGGTTCTCCCGTCTTCTTTCCCTCTCCCAACGTGCGAGGTGACGCTTTCCCATTGTCACACTCACCTCGCTTTCGCCACTTTGCAACTCCCCTCCTTCATCTCCCTGATATGTCCTCCTTGTTCTCTCATTTGCGTATCTCAGTGTCTGACAGCATTGGCTTCCCTCCTCTCCCTCTTCAATTATTCATTCATAAGTCATCTCGCATCATCTCCATTTCCTCATCTCTGCCATTTCAAGCTTCCCGTTCCGAGTTCATAAATATGCGTCGAGTGTGTCGTTTGATCGTTTCGCAGTGACGTGCCCGAGTAGGGAAGATGAGATTGTGTGGCGTTACAGACGAGTGCTCGACACCTGTCTGCTTCCAGCAGCACTCTCGTCTTCCAGGTCTATCAATCTAGGCACACAGGTGAGGTGTGCACGGCGCGTTCCTTTCTCATTGACTGTGTAGGTGTGAGTTATGCCGCTCGCGCCACTGGGAGAAGACCCCTTCCGGGCCAACACCCCCCTTCCGCCCCCATCCAACCGAGCCAGCGAAACCGACAACAACGTGGGTGGTCATTTTGTATTGTTGAATTTAATTTATTATCATTATGTGAGGAGAGGGTGTCAGAAGGAGATATAGAAGTGCACGCTCACTTTCTATGACTAGTGTCTCGCCGCGCACACAAAATGACTTGATGCTGACCCTTTGCGGGTAGATCACTCATGCTCCCATGCTCCTGCGTCTATGACCGATCTACCTACCAGCTCGTGCCGTCTGCACTCTGGCCTCTAGAATGGGAGCCTACCATATACTAACGTGCGCAGTCTAGTGCGCACTTGCCTTGTTCTCTCCGTCTCGCTACGCTCTCCGTGGCATGTGGCATCCGTGGTGTGGGGCGATGCCTATCCCCACCTCGTTCTTCCTCGATGGGTCGGGTCGCCGGCAGCCGGGCGTGGTGCCGGAGCCGTGCCGCGTGGAGGAGTGTGGCCCGGGAGAGTGTCTGCCCCTGCTGCCGCCTCTGTCCCCGCTCCCTCCCCTCGGGGGCCTGTCCGCACTCGGCCGACTCGGCTCCTCCCAGCCCATGGATCTCGGCCTCGACGACTCCATCATATCCATGTTCTCCAATGTCACTGGAACAGAGTTCGAGGTGGGTCTGTCCGTCTGGTGATTGGTGGATACAGGACTGGGTGTATATTTGCTGTACTATCGGCAATATCCAGCCGTCCCGGCTACTGTGCGTTCTCTGTGTGTTTTCCCCGATCGCTACAGGCTGTATTGTGTATTTGTGCTAGTATATTTTGGATAGTTGGACTGTTTTCTATGTACGAGGGACAATGTCGTGTTTGCTGTGATGAAATACAGAGGATGCGAAGACCCCGTTTCTGGTATGCAATGCGAGTGGGATATACAAAAATCTGTTCAAACAAATGACGTAGTGGGAAAAGTGGGCAAATAAGGATGGGGCGGTTCAGATCAGAGAGACACACAGGGCATTCCAATTGCACAATTGGAATCCAAGCCCACCGAGGATCGAGCGGATCTGATTAACATATCACTCGAGTTGTATTTTCTGTTCCTATGTGCGATCAGCTGGGTAAAGCACTGTCCAAAGCCGTCAAAACACTCTGCTTCTTCTACGGAGTAACGTTTTAGCATTTGATTGATTGTTGATTGATTGATATCTCGTTGTTTCAGGCGTCCAGTGGAATCGGGATGGACGTGGATGGAGACGACGACTCGATGATCGATAAAGTGGGTATCGATTTATTTATCGATTTACCTTTTTGTTAATTTTAAATGTATATATAGTCGGATTGGATCCTATATGCCATCCGTGACATTTTACACATTGTGCAGTTTCGTGCAACACAACATGTATACCTTCAAAGATCCAAAACGCTTAATGAGAGGGAATCGAACCCATGGGCTGCTCGCAACGATCGCGCGCTGGCTGCGCGATCTACCACTGCGCCATCGAGGCTCATACGGAGAGATCATTGATTCTCGCCGATATGTTTGCTCGTTATCTCTCATCATTGTACACTGAAGAGGCCAGTGGAGCTACATGTGCTCTCTCTTCGATCTCTTAACCACTGCCTCTATGGCGCAGTGGTAGAGCGCGCCACCAGTGCGCAGTCGCTGCGTGCTGCTCATGGGTTCGAATCCTACTCATGTACGCGTTTTGGATATTTGTTGACATACATGTTGTGTTGCACAAAACTGCACAAAATGTGAAATGTCACGGATGGCATATAGGATCCAAACCGACTATATGGCATTCGTGGGTTCTATTCGTGGTTCGAATGACGCAACAGTGACAGCTGCAATAGCTCTCCTTTCGAGATGGCGTGATTTTGTTTTTCGCAGCTCGTCGTGGGTTTGTAATTACAATAATGTACGAATTGCACACACGAAACGGGCGAGTGACGTGTATGCGAGAAGCGAAAAAAGGAATAGGTTTTGTAGACTCTCGATTTTCCCAAGCAATTGCACCATGATGTATCTGTAATTGTTTAATCTTTCGTGATGTAAGGTCTCTGAAAAGGGAGAGCACATGTCGGCATCACAAGCTACTCCCACGATCTTGGCTATTCTCTTCCGATTAGAAGACGTGCAGTGTGTTGTTTGTATTGTTGCGAGGGGATGTGGGGGAGAGTCGTGCGGGCTGGCTGAGTGTCGTTACTATTCTGACGTGTGTGCCCCGTTTCCACTCGTCTCTGCTTCGTTTTTGAACGGAAGCGGTTTTATTTCTGTGACGAATGGAAGTCTTCCAAGGAGGTTATGAGGCTGGGATAGCTCGCATACTCTCACCACGCACGCAATTGGGGCATTATGTAGGGCGGACGAGGAAATGCCAATCCACTTTGACAAGGCTGATTGGGCACAGAGTGTGTGTGATAGGGCGATGATCGCATTGTTTTGTCCCGTCACACCTGCAAATCGGATCTGATTGTGTGGGAGAAAGGGGGAAAGAGACAGTGTCTCTACGTATCTGCAATAGACAACATCTCTTTGTAATGACCCCTCTTGCAGTGTTACCCACTGTTTGTCTCTCTCTCTCTCTCTCTCTCTCTCTCTCTCTCTCTCTCTCTATCTCTCTCTCTCTCTCTCTCTCTCTCCGTAGCCAAGCCACATAATTGTATATTTCAATGCCTCGTGTTCCCCTTCTTTTCGTTTCTCTGAATAGCCAGTCTTCTTTTATGGGAGTATTGATGAATAGTTGTAGACTTGTTTCCACTACACAATGTTTGCCGAACTAGCTTTATGTATGGAAGAGAGAGGTTGAAACACACCAACGCAACAACGTAACAACTCCCCAGTCGGTGTGCCAGCTTGTTTTCGCTGTAACTTCTGAACCGACTCCCGAATACTGGGCTAATTCGCATGCCATGAAAAGAGCAGTATCACACTCGTCACTGTCCCGGAGTGAGTGTGAGAGGGCGGTGAGAGAGTGTGCGGAAGGAGGAGGAAGAGGGAGGCGGGAGGGAGTGAGTGACGTCGCTCGGCCCCGCCCCTTCTTGCCGGTGTCTCCTCTCGATACTGATAGAGACTGATATAGTGCCGGCCATTCTGGTCAGTCCGCCCTATCCATCAGCCGTGCTTGTTTCTACTACTGTATTCTGATTGAGAGTACCTGTACATCATTTCCTTCTGCCTCATTTGATGCACTATGAGAGTGCTCACTACCAACTTTTCACCTCGACTTCGACAAATTGAACACAACAATAATGTCGCCAAAGTGAGTATGATTCGTAGGTTGTTTGGTAGTTTCTGAGGATTGAGATTGTTTTCCCTGGGAATATTTATAGGAGAGAAGTGTTGTGCGAGAGAAAATGTAATAATCTCATTCGGGTGTGACTATGTTTTTCCATCGTCACGCAATGAGTGTTATGATATCAAGATTTACTCGATATGTTCAAACTTGAGTACTTTGATGTATTGGAGTGAATAACGTGACTTGAATTTGTACGCAGGCTTCTGTTGGGAATACATTCACATAATACACACATGCACTTTCGTTTCCTTTCTCGACATACGTCGAATTGCCCTAAGGTCGTGCCCTTTCATCCCTACGTCTCTTCTCTCCCACCTCTCTCTCCTCTCGCTCTCATACCTTTTAATGTATTTCTTGTGTGCATCGCACTTGAGAGGATTGGAGCGTAAAGGGAAGCTTGTGTGGTGGTGATGTCACCAGTCCGTTTTTGCCCTGCTGGGGTAGCCCTCATCTCTCCATCCCTCCTTCTATCTCTTCTTTTCCCTCCCTTCTCTCTCTCTCTCTCTCTTTTCCGCCTCGGTCATTAGCTCAATTCAGCCCTCACCCTCTGTCGCTGCCGCCATATTATGGGAGGAAATGTGAATTATGAATTGGGCTGCTGACGTGTTAGTATGGGTGGATGAAATGGAATGAAAGGTGCACGCTTGTTTATCCAGCTGATAGTTCACACCATTCGCTGCTCTCACACAGTGATCCGCATGCTCCTTTCTCTATTACCCCTCTCTCTCTCTCTCGCTCGATTCGATTGGTGAATGAAACTGTTGTGGGCTAGACGTCTCTATGGTGTAGTGTTGTTTCGTGCAGTCTGCTGGGTGCAGCTACGTGGTAGTGTTTCATAAATCAAGCTGTGTGAGAGAGATTGTCGACCACTTGCTTGTGCCGACTACTCTTTCTCTCTCAATATTACACTGATCATACACGAGGTATTAGCGATATTACATGATTTGGTCTAGATTGCGGGTGTTCGCTCGGTTTTTTGTTCTAGTGTTTTCACACACAGAGAGACGATAGAATGGGTGTCGCGTGTCTTACAACACTGACTAATCGACGAAACGGCTAAGTCGCGGAGAGGAGAGGGATAGAGGGGAGGGGAGGAAGGAAAGGCATCACTGCAACATGGTACACTGCAACAACACTGTGTCAATTTGTATATCTAATCGCATACCGTACTTCACATAGACAACTACAATTGCCAACTTGAAAACATTTGACGCATGCAAAGTTTTTAATTACACAATAACAATATACTATGAATGAACTAATATTTATCTATTCTATTTTAGCTGGACGATGAGCTGGCGGAGATTGACATCGGAGATGTTCGAAAGGGAGGCGAGAAGGCCGATCCCAGACAGTTCGAGCTACTCAAGGTACTCGGACAGGGCAGCTTCGGAAAGGTACGCAGAGAGAGGGGGAGGTAGAGGTAGAGGTAGAGGTAGAGAGAGAGAGAGAGAGAGAGAGAGAGAGACCGCTTTTTAAGGTGTTCCTGGTTCGCAAGATCCGCGGCCGCGACACAGGCTCCATGTATGCCATGAAGGTAAGGAGGGGAGGAGAGATGGCCCATCTCACATACTATCTGTTATTCATTGCTGCTCTTCTAGACATAGCCGGCATTGTTTGAGGTTGTCCCCTGTACTATGACACATGTGACATGAATGACGAATGAGAGTTGTATGATAGACGATGAGTGCATCATTATTGTACTACAGGTGCTGAAGAAGGCGACTCTGAAGGTGCGCGACCGACTCCGATCCAAGATGGAGAGGAACATTCTCGCTCACATCAGCCACCCGTTCATTGTCAAGCTCCACTATGGTTCGTCTTCCTTCCCCCCTCTTCTCTCACTCTCCCCCTTTGCAGCATTCCAGACGGAGGGAAAGCTCTATCTCATCCTCGATTTCCTTCGCGGAGGCGACCTGTTCACCCGACTGTCCAAGGAGGTCATGTTCACGGAGGAAGACGTCAAGTTCTACCTGGCTGAGATCACCCTCGGTCTGCAGCATCTCCACTCGCTCGGCATCGTCTACAGGGACCTCAAGCCAGAGAAGTGGGTTACTGTAGATACGCTCGGTTACTGTAATGGTGATTCAGTATCCTACTGGACGCGGATGGTCACATCAAGCTGACGGATTTCGGACTGTGCAAAGAATCATTGGACAGTGAGAAGAAGACGTACAGCTTCTGCGGTGAGTGGAGGGAGGACGGGAGGGAATGAATGGGAGTGGCTGCAGGCACTGTCGAGTACATGGCTCCTGAGGTTGTCAACAGGCGCGGACACTCCACTGCTGCCGACTTCTGGTCCCTTGGAGTCCTCATGGTACCACGCCCCCTCCTCTCTCTCTCTCGCCGCCATTCTCTCATCGTCTCGTTTCAGTTCGAGATGTTGACTGGCCGTCTGCCGTTCCAGGGCAATGACCGCAAGGATACGATGAACATGATTCTCAAGTGAGGGAGGGATGGCAGTGTGAGATTGACTGTGTGGTTGCAGGGCCAAGCTGTACATGCCGCACTTCCTCTCCTCGGATGCACAGGCCCTTCTCCGAGCCCTCTTCAAGAGAAACGCCGCCAACAGACTCGGATCCGGACCCGATGGTGCGTGCGAGGATGGGAACATGTGGGAACGGCATGTCAACGAGTTGTGTTTAGGGGCCGCGAACCTGAAGGCGCACTCGTTCTTTTCCACCATTGACTGGACTGCTCTGATGGAGAAGAAAGCGACGCCTCCCTTCAAACCCACCCTCGCCACCACAGACTCCACTCTCTACTTCGATCCCGAGTTCACCAAGAAGACTCCGAGGGGTGAGTGAAGGAAAAGAAGGAGGGAGGGACAAGTACAGTGTAGCAAGCGAATTTTTGCTCCTGCATCCTTCTTTCACTCTTTCCGATTTTCGATCTCTTGCCATGCGCGCGCAGAAAAAAACGATCAGCTGACTTGGGGAGAGGGGGGGGGAGTTGTCTGATTGACAGGGGTCAGACGAGAGAGGGGAGGGAAATAGTTGAGAGAACATGGGGGTAACATTGAGTGGGGTGGGGTGTGATGTGATTGCAAGTGGATGGTGTGAGAGCAGAGGAGGAGGAGGAGGAGGAGGAGGAGCAGAAGTAGGAGTGTGTTGCCTTCTAGATTCGCCGGCGCTTCCTCCGTCGGCCGCCTCCCACGAATTGTTCCGTGGATTCTCCTTTGTCGCCCCTGGAGTCGCGGCCGCCGTCGACGCTCACGCTGTGCCTGCGGCCGGACGGTGCGCATCTCTCTCTCTCTCTCTCTCTCTCCCCTCTCCCCCCCCCTCTCTCTCTTTCACGTTCCATATTTCAGCCCGTCTCGCACTCTGATCCCCACTGCCAAGACGTCTCCGTTCCTGGATGACTATGAGATGCACGAGGTGAGTGGGAGCAGAGGAGGAGGAGCAGGAGCAGGGGAATGAATGTGTTGTTTGAGGAGATTGGCCGGGGCGCGTTCTCGATTGTGCGTCGTTGTGTGATGCGCACTACGAAGCGGGAGTTCGCGGTGAAGATGGTGGAAAAGGGACGGAGCGACCCGAGCGAAGAGGTCGACATTCTCCTCCGACACAGCCACCACCCATTCATCGTGCGACTGTTCGACGTGTACGAAGACGAGCACACAGTGTACATGGTGGAGGAGTACTGCAGGTGCGAAAGGGAAGGAGAGGGGGAGGAAGGGACAACGAGAGTTGTGTGTGTTGCAGGGGCGGCGAGGTGCTGGATCGTCTGCTGCAGCACGGCGCTCTTCCGGAGAGGGCGGCCGCTGCCCTCCTCGCCAACCTCACCCACGCTGTACAGTACCTCCACAAGCACCAGGTCAGCTGCCCCTCCCTCCCCTTCCCTGTCCAACCCCCTCTGTTCAGGTAGTGCACCGCGATCTCAAGCCGTCCAACCTGATGTTCGCCAACGAGTCTTGCGACGCGGAGGCGCTGCGACTCGTCGACTTCGGATTCGCCCGCCAGAGTCGCGCCGAGAATGGCATGCTGACCACTCCCTGCTACACTGCCCAGTTTGTGAGTGTCCCCTCTCTCGTCCCATCTCACCCCCTCTCTGCTCGCAGGTGGCTCCCGAGGTGGTGAAGCGACAGGGCTACGACCGCTCGTGTGACATGTGGTCCCTGGGTGTGCTGCTGTACGCGCTTCTGTCGGGGCGGGCTCCGTTCGCGGCCGATGGAGACGCGGCGGCGCGCAGTGGAGACAGGGTCAGTATGGACGGACCCGAGTGGACGGGCGTCAGCCAGCACGCCAAGGCTCTCGTCCGCGACCTGCTCTCCGTCGACCCCGCTCGCAGGCCCACCGCCGTGCAACTCAGCCAGCATCCCTGGGTGAGTCATGCAGCGAGATGTGCAGGCACTGACGTGGTCGGTTTCAGATGCAGCCGCAGCAAGCGTCGTCGTCGTCTTCGTCGGCGTGCCAGCCGGGTGCTTCCTCGTCGGCCGACATCCGAGGCATCAAGGAGGCTCTGGAGAAGACGTACGGCTGCCTCGATCAGTCTCCCAATGTGGAGCTGTGTCCGGTGGAGACGTCTGCTCTCGCACAGCGCCGCCGCCTCATCCGGCCCTACTCGGCTATCAACGTATAGCCACGCCCACCGTGGCTCCGCCCACTCTGCCTCCGCGCCTTGCCTCCCACCAGCTCTCTCCCTAAAGTTTTAAATGTATATATTGCCTCTCGAGTGTTTTTTGTATCTCTCTTTTTTTGTATTTTCTAGCCCGAATCTATTCAAATCTTGCAGATTTTGTGATTTCTTTGCAAATTCCCAGAGTATACGTGTGCGCCGAGTGATCGGCATAGACCACAGGCCCCGCCCATTGTGGCTCCGCCCCCGCATTCTTTCACTTGGCCGCGCGCCAATCACTGATTCATATAATAATAAGAATAGTTTTACATATCGATGTATATTTCATAATGTCTATGGTAATAAAATGTTCTGTCAATTATTGACTGTTAGCTATTCTTTTACCGAGACATAGAAGACTCTTCATCTGTTTTTTTTGTAGTTTTTTTTTCTCCGAATGTGAAAGTGAAATCAAAAAGTTGAGCGTAAAATATTTTTGAAACCATGTTCTCACCGTTCTCATCTTGACTTACTAAATATATTAGGTTCGAAATGAGCTCGACTTTTCCGGTGGAAAAAAAAACTTATCGTGATTTTTGCAAACATTTGATCGAACTATCTGCTCACAAAAAATTTATTTCAACAGTAACAACAATTCAACAATCGTAGCGTAGACAAGCTGTAAACAGGTAAGTAACGTAAACAAGATGTGAAGAGTGCTTTGAAAGCTACAAGATTCTTGGTGGTCGGTCTACATGAGGCAGCAGTCGTCGGGGAGGGGTGGGTGGCCCCTCTGCAGGTGCGCCTTCGTCTCCTCGTGCAAGCGGCGCGTCTCCGCCTCCTCCTCCTCGTCCCTCTCCATGTCCATCAGCTCCTCGTGCGACATCAACCCCTCCACCAGGCTCACCCTCTCGTGGCTGACGAGGCTGGAGAAGCGCTGGATGGCGCGCGCCTGCCTCGCCGCATCGTACGGCATACACGCCACGTGCAGCTTGATGGTAGGGTCTGCAAGAGGAGGAAGGAGGGTTGGGAAGACGAGAGACGACTCACTCTGCAGCATAGCCTCGAACGCGGTCTGCCAGAACTGGAAGTCGACCCTCTTGCGAACGTCGATCGGAAGGATGAAGAACTCGGTGAGCTGAAACACACATGCTAAGAAGGAAGAAGAAGGAGAACGTACGTTGTGTACGTACTGCAGGTCGTCAAGGTAGTCGGCCATCTCCTCCCTCGCCTCCGCACTCAACTGCGTGGGCTGCAACTCGCCCGTCAGCTCCGAGACTGTAATACGAACACGAGGCTGGGAAGATTGAACATTGAACTGACTGGTGGAGTAGTAGACAGTCAGCTCGTCGCAGTGCTCGGCCATATTCGGAAGCGCCGCCAGACTGCAACAGTGCTACCATACACCCACACTTCATCCCACCATACCTCGTGTGAGTGCAAATGTGGAGGACGATCTTGTGTATGTGGAGTTCAGTCTCATCGAGTGCATCGGCCAGACACTCGACCCCGTCGAAGTACATGGTCATCAGCCGCGCCGACAGCTCGTTCATCGAACGCAGCGCCTTTGACATCCAACGCTACAACCAGCACTTTCAGAGAGACCATGCGGATGGGCGTACCGCGTAGGCGACAATGTGCTGGGGAAGGAGGTTGTCAAAGATATCAACAGAGATGCCGTCGGCCAATTGAGGACACCCCGAGTCTGCAATAACACACTATACAACAACATCGGACATGGTAAGAATAACAAATAATAAAACTGACACTCAGTCAAGTCGTCCCGGAACCTGGTGGCGAAGAAGTGAATGCAACGGAGGTTGCGCAGGCGCGCCAGCTGAGTATGCAGCGAAGGCAGCAAGAAGTCGTACTTCTAAAAATATATTTGAGAAAAATAATATTAAATTACAACCAGTATATTTATGAACTGACAGCCTTGAAGCGTCCATCAGGGGTATTGTAGGCGCCGTCGCGCCCCTTGAAGTCCACGTGGTTGATGTTCGGCCCGAAACGATCAATCAGAGCCTCCACGAACGCATCTGTGAAAATAATGTATTGAGATTTAAAAAAAACACAAGATTAAAAAAACCTACCCATCTCGGGCGGGTAGCTTTCGCGGACCCACTGTGCATCCAGTCCATCGTACATCTGGAACGAACGGCTCACGTGCCCGAACCGAACCTCCACGTCCACCAAACAGATCTGGAAAAAACCGATGAGAGAAATATCGAACATTCAAAATTCAAACCTCATTAGGCGTGGTGATGTGGTTGATGTAGAGGGTTTCGTCTCCTCCCTGGTACACGCAGCTCTTCATCTGATCCACAATATCCGCTGCAGCACGAGACACCTGACTCAGAGCATAACGCTCCTGCAAAATGTAGGTATAATTAGTAACTATAATATCGACAACACTAAAAAAATCGAGAATCGACTCACGCCTGCTCCGAGGTGGAGGAAAAGCGTACGATACACTAGCTCCGGCAATTCAAATAACATTGCGCCGCACGACGGTCGGACGACGGCACTGCGGAGCGGGGGCGGAGCCTATGGCAAAGGGTGCACAATTGCACGTTAAAAATAGAATTGTGATGTAATTATGAATAATGCGGAAAAATAAATACGTTTTGTTTATAAATTGTGTTTGTGTTATGGATCGGTACTGCTTTATTTTTTTAATGACGCATAAACAATAATAAACACAAATATTAAAGAATCATGCCTCGACGGGTGGCCGGATCAAGCTTTATGGGCAGAAGGTAAGTCCTATATTATTGAAAACGTATTTTGCAATGAAACGTTCAGTGCACGGTCCGTGAAAGCGAACACTGGTTACGCACGAAACAAGGCCGCAAAGAAAGCTGCGCTGAAGGCGAAGAAGCAGGAAGAGCAGTCTCCCCCGAACGACAACCAGCAATTCTCCGATGGCGAGATGGAAATCGATCCTGGCATGGACATGGACCCTCTCCCTCAAGCCCCAGCACAACGAGGTGGAAATATTTATCATCAGTATGAATCAAACAAATTATTTAAACAGATGTGGAACGGCTTGTCCGCACGACGAGCCTTCCTCAACCACGGAGAGTATGCTCAGACCCGACGCCACCTCATCGCGAACAGGCTGTACGGCACAGACGTGGTTCGTCGCTGCCGCCTCTTCCTCTCCTCCCCGCATCGTCACTGTCGCCGGCAACAGCCTTCTCCATCCCTTTGCGCAGCGAAGTCGACCTGAACAAGTACTCAATGACATGGGTACAGGAGGATGCAGCATGTGACAACGACAACTATGATCCTTCTTTGGATATCCCTCTCTCCACTCCCCACCACTCACCTCGGTCAGACTGGGCTTCTGTGTTCGGAGACTTCTCCCTGGACGACGATCATGATGAAGATGAGGGAGCCGATACTGCGGCCTCTCCATCACTGCCCGCTCCACTACTCGCTCACGCCGCTCAACCAGCCCACAGCGCATCCCAGTCCCTCCCTCTCCTGAAAGGTCTGACTTTGTTTTCATTATATCATCCATTTCATCCTATTACAGACTCTGCGCGAATTTCGTCCCAGACTCTGCAGAAACTCATCATACCCGTAAGCTCATTCAGACACTGATATATTATATAATTCGTACATTACAGTCTGACAATGGACGGAACAAGATCATGTATCTTCGCAACGAAAACTACCACAAGGTCTATCCTCACATCGAAGTACCGTACCACAGATCTACCCGTCCATTCGACAAGGTGGACAACAAGACAGCAAGGTCAGTTTATATTTCTCCAAAATTAAAGTAAAATGTACCTTCAGTCGTTGGGTTGATGAGGGGCTGGACATCCTATTCGACATCTGGAACGTCGACAAGGCAGATGAAGACGCGGCCACCGACCGTCTGATTCACGCTCTTCTCAAGCGGAGACCTGAAACAGTGGAAAAGTTGAAGGGGGCATTTGGGACGATACAGCGCGTGGACCCAGGTTAGCATTAGTTATCCACATACATTCGATCAACAAAAGTTTTACTTGTAGATCAGCAAGTTGCGCTTTTCGTGAAGTACAACTTGTCCGACAGAGAAGCCGATTCGATGCGCAAGGATTTCGAGACTGTGATGCGCGTCCCTCCCCTCAGTATTTTCCACTCGAAGGCAGTCTACGTGGCCAAGAAACGGGAGATGTCACTTGGGGCCGAATACGAATCGGGCCGAGTGGTGATCGCTGAACAAGGTACGCTTACCAGTGGGTGACGGTAGACGGGATCGGGAAGAACGGTTATCGCTCCCGGGCACGGAGTAACCTGAAACAAAGATACAATTCAACTAAATACATTTTAGGCAGTACGGAGGAGCGCACTCTTCCGTGTACTCGAATCACGAACATCGGCGAAGTCGTCTCCAACTTGGCCAACATGCTCGATCTACAGATCGGAGGCGACTTTCCCAACGAGCTCATCGGCCGCGTCGGAGTCGACAGTGGGGGAGGGACTACCAAACTGTGCTTCAGCTTCGGAAATCTCAAGACCGATGTGAATAGCCATTTCAACTGGCAGATCCTATCCTCCTACGTAGGACTCGACGACTACCTCAACCTCCACTCCGCCTTCCCTACCACATGTGAGCAACTCAACGAGCTCAAGGAGATCAACTACAAGGGAACCTTGCTACCGCTGCGCCTTCTCCTGCTCGGAGACAACAAGAGCATCAGCGCTATGCAAGGACACGCCGGACAGAGCTGCAGTTTTCCGTGTTTCCTGTGCTACAAGCCGCTCGAGAGCTTCACGCACTTCAAGCACAAGATCATTGAGACACCGAAAGGACCCAAGGTGAATAATTGAAATTAAAAGTTTGAAATAACACTCACTGTTTGAGCTCTGTCGTGACTTGTCCGCCGATCATCGATCACTTGCCGAAGTGAAGGAACACGCAGCCGTCGCCTCTGGACTCGAGAAACCCGATCTGAAGAAGACCAAGGGTATTTCGAAAATGCCACTTCTGGAAATTGAATGCAAAGACTGGGTCGTTCCACTCTTACACGCGATGTTGGGGATGGGCAACAAGATGCACTCCTGCTTGATAGCAGATTGCGCGTACCTGGCAGAACAGATCGGACTCCACGGAGTGGAGAAGGTGCTCCAGACTCTCCGTCTCGCCGACTTCCCATCACAGTCGCCTCAGGCGGCAGCTATTTCGAAGAGACAGTTGTCGGGGAAGAGCGAGATCCTCCAATCGAGTGTCGATGCCGCCAGTCGTCTGCTCGACGCTCTGAAGGCATGCGATCAAGAACAAGGTACGCATTAATCCACTTCTAGTGATGCTAAAATTCAATTACAGATGTGCGCGCTGCTAGATTGGCAAGGGTATCGGATGGATGCAGCAACGCGTGGTGCTGTGATCGCGTGCAAGTTAGCGTGAAGGAGACGTTTGTTCGCAAGTGGGCGACGTGCTCTCACTGCAAGCGCGACGTGCACTTCTTCTGCGAAGGAGCATTCGCCCCTGAGCTTCAAGTGGACAAACGCGGTTCTACCTACACATGTCTCATGTAAGGGAAATAAACAGTTGTATAAATAACGGACCTGTTTCAGCTGCCGTGGAGCGACTACGCTGGGTGACATTGTGGAGAAGCTTGATCGCAGACATCGTCGCATCCAGCAGACCCTCATCACCCGCCAACGTGTCGACTCTGCAACGCGTCAAGGTCTTCTACCCGAGGTTACTTCGATCATGAAGTACTACAACATCAACCCCGAGAAGTACTTCCAAGGTATATATTTGAATATTTATTTTGTTGGTTGTTGCTAATTTTGACTTCAGGAGTACTAAACGGCCCTGCAGTGCGAACGTTTCTCACTCACATTCATCTGGTCGTTCAACCCCTCGTCACTCACCGTTTCGAAGCTGTTCGCGCTCTCGGCCACAGCTACATGGAGATTGGCAATCTGCTCGCCCGAATCCAGAACGGCATGGTCGCCGAGAAGCTCGAGGGACCAGAAGCAGCGACGTTCCTGAAGGCATGTGATGAGATCGAAGCAGCGTATTCCACTTGCTTCCCCAACATCAGGGAGACAGTCAAAAGTCACTCGATCAGCAGTGAGTATTTTGTCATTTGCGACATAATAACAATGAACTATTGAAAACAATTACAGGGCACTTGAAATACCTGTGGCAGCGATTCGGAACTCTGCGCTTCTGCAGCGAGCATGGGTTGGAGGCCGTCCACTGTCACGTCAACGCTGTAACCGGCCGGCGAAACGTCACCAAGTTGACACCTGCTTCCCTGGAACAGATAGTTAGGGAAACCAACATCCGTTCAAACATAATGATGCGGCTCAAGAAGGATACCAATGTTTGATTCTGTGAATAGAATTGCAATATATGTATAAAGTTGATTATGAACAATGTTATGATAGCACACGAACTGCAGTGCACATAAAATAATGATGAGTAGAAGGAGGCGGGGCTAGCGCACTGAGCCTTGCCCAAAAATCAATCGATAATCACAAGAAGTTGTAAACAATGGCTTACCGATAGCACAATTAGCAACAAATAAATCAAATGTGTACTTTAGAGACTTCCAACACACAAATATTATGAGAAGAAAACATATATTAAGAAACAATACCGAAAATAACAAAGAAATAGTCACACAGCCGCCTCGTCGCCAACACGATTCGCACAATGGCACGTGATAGTGGTGGCGTCCTGTTTTCCCGCCCAAAACGCGACGCGGCCTTGTCGCGCTGCGTGCGGTCGCCCCGCCCCTTTTACTATTGTACCTGATAAGTACAATATGACAATGTTATAAATTATGTTCTCATACTGATAATTAGAGTAAAAATAGTACCGAACGATTGTGCAGAACAGATTTTTGATTGACTTGTAAACAAAGAAGATTTTTAAAAAAACAAGACGTTCATGCGGAATATTTCTGATAAGAAAACATTTTTTCAAAAATCTTTCTCGCACAATCTCTTCAAAATGTTTTTTGGAACCTATTCGCACCTTACAGTTTGAAAAAGAAAATTTCCTCACTGACTTATCAGGTACATTACTACACGTTTACAAATGCCGATGCCAATTTTCCTGTGCGCGTCTTTCAACGACGTCCGACCGCCGTGGCCGACTGGCTGGAACATATACATTAATCAGAGTATTATACAGCGTAACGATAACATTGTACATTGTAATATCAAAAAATAGAACAAATAATCACAAACAAATTCACAAATTCAAACGCCAAAGAGGGCAGTATAAAACGCCGAAAAACTTCATTTCTCACGATGCACTAGTTCCTAAGACAAACCTCGCGGTCCCCGCGCGGTGAATCGGCGGCTCCCGCGGGATGAATGCGCGGTCCGCTCTGGTACAACGCGGGGCGGTGCGAGATCGCCCCGCGGGAGCCCCGAGAACTGCGCGGTTCGCGCGGGATTCCCGCGTAAACCGCGAAACAGTCCCGCGGGAACCGCGCAGAGCATTATCAGCCTACTGATCCGGCACTTCTTTGTTGTGTTCTCTCCTGTATTTTTGTTATTCAAATACACCAACGACCATATAGATAACATATTTCATTCGCGACAAACAAGTAACACATCCATGCACCACAAAGTAACAGTATTTGGAGAGGTGGCGAAGACTTGTTCTTGAGCTTGGATCGAAAATGGCGGGCTTGATACTGGCACTCCTCCTGCTGCTCGACTCGAAGTTGACCTGAACACCAATCACTCAATATCAATCTATATGGACAAATCATTACCTGTATGAGGTGCAGCACGAGCTCCTTGAGGCGTAACTGCTTCACCTTGAAGCATTCGACAGGTGCGCGGCGAGAAGAAGAATGCAGTCAGACTTGTGCTGGAGAGATTGATCGTGATTCATATCACTCCTTCATCCACCAACCTTCTCCTCGTGTACCTTCTCTCGATCTGCGCGAAATGGTCGGCATCGGCCGAGAATATTTGCACTCCGCCTCCTTCCGGCAGTAGCGTACTTTCCCTGAAACATAAAGTGATGTACGAAAAACAAGTTCTTTTCAACACACACCTTGACGAGTATGAACTGGACGACAGTCCTCTACGTGTCCACGTCGTCGACGAGCAGTGTCTGTTTCCCAGTTCTCCCTTCTCCGGAACACTCCTTTGGAGAGTACAGCGGGCTATTTGTCAGCCTCAGGCGATCTTGGCGGACGAGGCGGGGAGGCGAGCGCGATGCGCCCCGCCTCCTTTCATTCCAGTAGGTCAGGATGACAGCATCTTAATAAGAATAATGCTATACGTAACAAGATTCGAACTTCGAACTTATCATGCACGCACCTTCCATATGTTCTCGTATCGTACTAGCCTACTGCTGCCAGCCGGGAGCACTCCGCGTGCTCGGATCACCATATACATACAACAAACCTACAAAATAACAAATATTTTCAAAATAAACAATACAAACATGAAATGAATGAAATCGCAGAACTTCCGCGTTCGCAAAATTTAAACGTGAAAAGGACGCCGTTACATTGTTCGGGACTTCCTCGAAAGCCCCGCGGGATCCCCGAAAACAGAAACCTTCCCGCCGGGTTCAATCTGCATTTCGCGCCTCCCGCGGGATACCCGCGCGGTACCGCCAACTTTCGGGAGGCCCGCGGGTTACGCGAGGGCGCCGCGAAAAACCGTGGAATCCCGCGGGGCGCTCGCGACTTTGCCTGAGCTGAAACATAAAGTGATGTACGAAAAACAAGTTCTTTTCAACACACACCTTGACGAGTATGAACTGGACGACAGTCCTCTACGTGTCCACGTCGTCGACGAGCAGTGTCTGTTTCCCAGTTCTCCCTTCTCCGGAACACTCCTTTGGAGAGTACAGCGGGCTATTTGTCAGCCTCAGGCGATCTTGGCGGACGAGGCGGGGAGGCGAGCGCGATGCGCCCCGCCTCCTTTCATTCCAGTAGGTCAGGATGACAGCATCTTAATAAGAATAATGCTATACGTAACAAGATTCGAACTTCGAACTTATCATGCACGCACCTTCCATATGTTCTCGTATCGTACTAGCCTACTGCTGCCAGCCGGGAGCACTCCGCGTGCTCGGATCACCATATACATACAACAAACCTACAAAATAACAAATATTTTCAAAATAAACAATACAAACATGAAATGAATGAAATCGCAGAACTTCCGCGTTCGCAAAATTTAAACGTGAAAAGGACGCCGTTACATTGTTCGGGACTTCCTCGAAAGCCCCGCGGGATCCCCGAAAACAGAAACCTTCCCGCCGGGTTCAATCTGCATTTCGCGCCTCCCGCGGGATACCCGCGCGGTACCGCCAACTTTCGGGAGGCCCGCGGGTTACGCGAGGGCGCCGCGAAAAACCGTGGAATCCCGCGGGGCGCTCGCGACTTTGCCTGAGGCACTACAAACTTTTGTTGTGTGAAACACATTATACGTTAAAAGTTGAAACATTCATAAGTTAAAACGAATATTACATTGGAACAATTTGCACGTATTTATTCCTTTTTCGATTCGCAGATTCGCTCCTTCTAATCCACCACCTCGTCATGGCATGGGAGTGTTCGTATTTCTTCTCAACTCAACTCTCTATCTCTCTCATCACCGATGATGCCTTCTTCTCGGAATAGCTCACTACAGCAGGCGCATCGCTGTCCACCGTGCAGTCTGTATCATCTACATTCACCCATGTTCATCGATCCCCTTCTATGCCACAGCTCTGCCCGTCGACAGTGGTGAGCACGCGGTGCGGTGAAGTGAGCACGCGGTGCGGTGAGAATCCGTTTCGGAGAGGACACGTTCTAGAAACACGTACACGTCCAGAGATAGGAGAAGCCCGGTGGAATGTCATCTGAAAGGGCACGTCTGAATGAACTCGAACCACCACAGCGCGCTCTCCGTTCTCGTTGTGGAGACTCTGGTTGATGGAGGCAGCCGGTACGATATCGCAACGGTAGCAGGGAACAACCTAACTACAGCTCTCCTCCGAAAACAGAATCGAGAAACGAAGGGTTTGTGAAAAAGGGGTACTGTTCTTTTTCAATGACAAATACTTTTTTGAAAGATTTCCAGATGAAGATTTTTTCAAAAGATTTTTTTGCCAGGGGCAGTTGTAGATTACCGGATGAGAACATTCGATAAGTGATAAACAGAGCAATCTGTAGATTATATTTAAACTTGAATTTGAAAATCACCTCTATTGTAGTTATGAAATCCGTAAAGCTTTTTGTGCAACAATGTGTCCTGGCAATCGTAGCAGTAAATGTAGTTGTTGCGTGAGCATCGCCGCAGGTAACCAGCCTAGAACCGATGTGTGATGGATGTATGGTATCCCCACTCACTACTCTGCGATGCCTTCGCGCGACTGCCCCCTCTGTCTCGGAGACACACAAGACATCGCATTCATCGAAATCGACCTGGTAAGACACTCTTCATAGTTTCGAACACTACTTTTTTGCAGGACGAGCTACTGGAATCCGAGTGGCCTGGCGATCCGGCGGAATTCGTGGATAAGATGGAAGAGGGACAGGGGAAAGAGCTAGAGGGGCTGTGTCAGATCATGCTTCACAACATGGAGACGGTACGTGAACGCCATTCCAATTTCAATATGCGGAATACATTTTCAGTCGACTCATTCGTGTGATGTGTCCTTTAAGAATCTCTCGACTATGCGCTTACTGTACAGGAAGATAGTGAAAGTGAACGAGTGCACGGTGAGTATATGCTATGCGAAATAATCATTAACCAATTCTCGCAGGACGAACTGTATCGCTTCGTGTGTGATTGCGTGAGCAGTGTGGACTCGGCAGTGTGCCTTCTGGACAGGGAAGAAGAAGAAGACTGGATGGCTATGGATATGATGTCTCGTCCCGAACAGTTCATGCGATACGAGATGGAGGTATACCACATCCTCCATTCATATATATTTTATTCTCTGTTTCAGCACGATGAGTATTATGAAGGCAAAGACGTGTACTTGCATCTGGCAGAGAGGGGAAGACACTTGATCGAGAGCAGGACTCCCGTCAATGCCGAGTGTACTGTCCATGTGAGTGAACGGGAAAGTATGCATGTATGTAGAACATCCGTGTTTAGTCGACGTTGCACCTGCTTCACACTGCGTGGCGGCCACTCAATAATCTGATGCACAACAAGATTGCGAGGATAGATGTGTTCTACGCGAAAGTGGTGAGCGAGAACTAACATGAAAAAGAAGAGAGGACAATACTAATAATGTTTGCAGGCCAACCTGCAGTTCACAGACTACAACCGACTGCGCATCAATGATCGGCGTGGATAATAAAATATGTGAATCAATGCTATATTGCCGCCTTTGTTTCGATAAATGTTAATAACTTTTAAACTTATTAAACTTACCCCACTGTCTCTCGTGAAAACGCGTAACTCATTTGTGAGGGTTCATTCTGGAGTAATGAGACAGTTCTATTCGAAGCCGGTTGGAACTAGCATAGCGACGTTGGTTACGCTGGTGTTTTATAAAGACCTGAATAAGGTTTTTCTTTTAACACTTATCATTTCAGTCAGTTCAGTTTGTTGTTGCAAAATCCGCGATCTTCACAAACAAATGGCAACAGGTCACCCCCCACAACGTGCTATGTTTTGATGGAATCTTGTAGGCATGCCCCATACCAAGCCCTAGCCAAAATTAAAATCTCGAAAAGCACCGGAAGTGCCCTAATTAAGCACCGGAAGTTTACGTGCATTCTCCTGCGCGATAGGTCATTGCGCATGCCATCCCGAAATGCGGATAGTGAAACATCGGTTCGGCGGCCTAGTGGATAGTGAGTTAATTCGGAATGAGTGGTGACTAAGGTTCTGTCTCCACTGTGCAAAATGTTTTGCCAAATTCGAAACTCTCCGGTGCTTAATTAGGGCACTTCCGGTGCTCTTCGAGATTTTTAATTTTGGCTAGGGCTTGGTATGGGGCATGCCTACAAGATTCCATCAAAACATAGCGAGTTGTGGGGGTGACCTATTGCGATTTGCTTTACAGTATTATGGTGAGTATTTTAAAGGCAAAAGGAATTTTGTGGGTTCTATTTTATTTTGATATTTTTTTATTTTGATATTTTTTTTTGATATATATATATTTTGAAAAGAGATAAATATTGATATTTTCTAAATTCCTAACTGTTAAACTTCCAAAAAAGGTCCCACGTGGAAAATAATGTAGGCTCCACCCCTTTTCCAAAATCATATGGTGCAAACAAATTTTTATGTTTTTTCGTGTTTCAATGAATTTACCTCAACTTTTGTTTTGTTGTTGATTCTTTTATATGCCACCGACGTACCCAACTTTCTGTTACAGAAGATGATCATCTTCCTTCCTCTCTCGTTACTAAAGTTGATCATCTTCCTTCCTCGCTATTCGTTTTGATTTTCGCGTTTTTTCGATCTTCTTGTTCCATAAAGAGTCAGCTTTCAAATATAGTATATTTTAAGCAACTGTGGCAGCGTTTCCCAGCTAGCGATTCGTGAATGTGTGACGAGAGATGAGCGCGTTGATGAAGATAGAGCCGCCGCCGCATGGCGGAGAACACCATGCACATCTCCAACACGGGCTGTTGGAGGGAGAAGAGGTGAGAGAGGAAAATAAGAACGATCGGACGATTCTGTTGTTGCAGATGATCGTGGAAGGCGACGGCGTCCCCATGCAAGCCGGCGATGAGATCATCGAGTACGAGACGTGGGAGGTGAGCAACGACATATTTTGGGGTAATCTGTATGTTTTGATTTGATTTTATATATCCAAGTTATGTTTGCTTGCATTCTTTCATACAATGTTAGATTCAAATTATGTACAATTGACTATTTTCAGGAGCATCCGACTGACGAGCATGCGGGGGAATATGTGACGGAGGAACACGCTGAGTACGTAGAAGAGGGCGAGGACGGACAGTACGTGCAGTACGCGGAGTGAGTCGATGTTCCTTCTGCTGGTCTGCTGTAGTGCACGTGTTGATTACAGATACGTTGATGTGGATGACTCTGGAACTGCTGCAGTCGCCGCCGTCGAATACGATTTCCAGCCCACATTCCAGGTATATATGTTTCGAATGTTTTTTTCAAACTGTTTTTTTGTGTATTTATGATATTTTGTATGTTGATTGTTGATGAATTGCGTGTTCAGTCGACTTCGCGCCGGCAGCCGACGATTGTCGATTGCGAGTTCTGCGGAGTCACCCTCAAACACCCCAGCAAAATTCAGGTATTCACTTTACTCCTTCATTATATTGAGCTTGTTTATATTATTATTGTTTTTGAATTTTAACGAAATGTTCAGGCGCACATGCGCACGCACACTGGGGAGAAGCCGTTTGAGTGCGAGGTGTGCGGAGCCCGATTCACCCAGAAAACACCCCTCAGAATGCACATGAGAAGGTATGGTGTAATTTGTCGCAAGTCGTATTATCATGTATGTGCAGACACATGGGCGACACTCCGTTCGAGTGCTCGTTTGGCTGTGGTCGCAAGTTCGTCAGCAACGCCCTCCGCAATGCACATGAGCTCAAGCACAAGGGCGTCGTGAGTGCTACTTTGCCTCTTCCCCATTGTTGATGTTGTTTAAGAAGCGACAAGGAGCCCCTCGCCCTCATCTTAAGCCACCTCGTCGTCGGATTGCGATGATGGAACAACAACAGCCTCTCCTCATCAACGATCACAGGTGGGAACGAGTGATGGAGTACATGAATGCGAGTGGGTGTTGCAGGAGTCCGATCGTTGATTGGCAGCCCCCGTTTGGCCACATCCAACAGCCCATATCTGCCGCAGCCAGCAGACGGTATGATAGCCACTTGTACAGCGTGTCGTATGGTGCTATTTGAGTATCGACGAGGTGATCGAGTCTGTGGCCGCGGGCCGTCCACTGCAGCCTCGAGGCGGGGGCATGCGGGGAGCCGCCGGGTCGAAGCGCGCGCCCATCATGGCACAGTGCCAGTTCTGCGGACTCATGATCAAGCACCCCTCCAAGATCATCGTCAGTCTTCACACTCCACAGTCATTCATGTGTGTCTATGTATGTTGTTTCAGGCGCACATGCGCACTCACACGGGCGAGAAGCCGTTCGAGTGTGGAGAGTGCGGGATGCGATTCGCCACCGAGCACCCACTCCGAATACACATCAAGAGGAAACACACTGGTGCGAGTTCGGATCATTAAGCTGCGAGCTGTGTTGAATGTTGTTGGTTGAGGCGAGCGTCCGTTCGAGTGTACGTGGGAGTGTGGCATGCGGTTCGTGTCGCTCGCGATGCGCAACGAACACGAGAAGATTGTGCACGCGGGGATCAAGAGGTATGCGACACATGCACTCGCTGTGCCTATTGGAACCAATGCAGGTACGAGTGCACTGCTGCCGGCTGCCGTCGCATGTTCACCCGCCGCCGCTATCTGATGATGCATCGACAGAAGGAACACCCGCATCTCTACGCACCCCCGCACTACCACGACGATGTGGTATGCGATTGTCGTTTGAATACAGCCCATGTGTCGATGTGCAGTCTGGCGGTCTGGACGAGGCGGCCGATCTGCCCTACATCCACCACGGAGTCGGCGACGGCGAGAACTTCGTGGGCGAGATGGAGGAGATTCTGGTGGACCCGAACGGAAACCGCGTGGTCGGAATGGGAGACGACGACGACTACGAGGAACAGGAACACCACTTCATGCAGGTATGCCAAGGGAACAAGGGGTGGGGAAGGGAGTGTGGGATTTCAGGGCGAGTTTGTGGAGGACGCGGAGGAGCTGTTCGCCCAGCACGCGGCCGGAGTGGTGGAGGAGAAGCGGGTGGTGATGAGAGGAGGCAGGGTGGGCGAGGCGGACATGCACATGCAGCAAACACACAGCCACAGCCACAGGGACAGAGTAGGCACCACTCAGTATGCGGCGCG
Source organism: Rhabditoides inermis (assembly GCA_963966185.1). Lineage (NCBI taxonomy): Eukaryota > Metazoa > Nematoda > Chromadorea > Rhabditida > Rhabditidae > Rhabditoides > Rhabditoides inermis. The sequence continues at coordinate 90,819 of CAWZYM010000034.1, read as the reverse complement.
TACATAGAGTGTTCAGGTGTTGACGTACAACCCGTTCGCGGCGATCAAGCAGGAGATTCTGAAGGAGGAGCCTCGGTTCGCGGCGGATGAGGGAGACGGGGAGGAGGAGAGGGAGGCGGAGATGGATCTGATGGGGCTGGTGGAGTGCGGGGTGGGAGAGGTGGGGGCGGAGGAGATGGTGGGCGAGGAGGGGGAGGAGGAGGAGGGGCAAGTGGAGGACGAGGAGCACTGGCAGCACGAACACGTCGAGATGGACCTGCCCGAGGTGAGTGCTGTGCTTTGTGTTCTGTGTGATGATGTGTTCTTCAGAATGTGATCGACGAAGATCAGTTGTGGCTGCACAATGGAGCCATATGATCCCACCCACACCCACCTACTGCCTTCTCAGTCAGCAAATTCATAATCTATGCCAGGTTTTTATTTCCCTTCATATGATTGTCCCGTGTTGCTTCGCATTGTCTCATTCTACCTTATTGTCTTGTTTTGTGAGTCACAGTTATTCTTTATATTGATATAGTGCTAGATCTAATTCGCTTTTCCAAACAGTTACATGAATTGTGTATCGACTTTTTCCCCAGTTTTTTGATGTACAAATGTGCACTATGAGTTTTGTATAGATGTTTACAATTTGTTAAATTTGTTTGTTTCTGTTAGATGATATATAATTCGCACAAATCCTCGAAGTTTATAAATTGTTCATGATTTTCCATTTCCTAACGATGTGCTAAATGTTAGAGGTTGCTATCGAACCTCCTCTGTAATGCGGAGTATCATGTGCAATGTATCCTTATTTATCTGCATTCATTATGTAATTACAGGGCGGCGTAATTGCTAATACGACGAGATGTCGTTATTTAAGGCAGGCCCTGTGGGGATATTCTCATCTTATCATGATGATTCGCCTAATATAGATATTGTAGAGGAGCAGGTGAGTGGGGAGCGAAGCAATGGATAATGTGAATGGTTGGTTGTAGATCGAGGTGCAGACGGAGGTGGTAGAGGAGGAGGTGGACGAGGCCGAGGAGGCGGAGAGGGCCATCCGGGCACACGAGGACGAGCAGCAGAGGGTGGGCGGCATGGCGGCCGACGAGTACTACGTCGAGGAGGCGGCCGACAACGGGCGCAAGAAGTACCGCATGGTGCGCCGCCTCCCCGCCACAGAGTACTTCTGCGACAAGTGCCAGAAGACGTTCCGCCACCCCAGCAAGATCGCCGAACACATGCGCACCCACACGGGAGAGAAGCCGTTCCAGTGCCAAGTGTGCGGCGCCCGATTCACACAGGCACACCCACTCAAGGTGAGACCCCTCTCCTCTCATTCACTCTCTCTGTGTCTTGCAGGTGCACATGCGGCAGCACCGCGGCGAGCGACCGTTTAAGTGCAGCTACTGCGAGAGGGAGTTCACGTGCGTCTCCCAAGTGACCCAGCACGAGAAGGTGCATCTGCACGGCGACAAGAAGGCAGCAGACAGGCAGGGAGGGCCGAGTGCGGGGGCGACGGCGGGGTACAAGCAGCAGCAGCTGGTGGACGAGACGCAGATGTACGCGTGTCCGGTGGTGGGGTGCGAGATGCACGACACGAACAAGCAGGCGGTAGAGGAACACATCGAACTGGAACACGCGGACATGATAGAACACACAGAGGAGTGGGAGCAGCAACACGGTTCGTTGGAGAGTGCGAGGGCGGAAGGAGAAAAGAGGGTATGTTCCAGCCGGCAACGTGATCGTGGCGGATGTGCTAGAGGGAGCGGTCGCCGGAGTGGGCGGAGTCGACGTGGGCGGAGCCTACTTTCCCCAGCACACGGCGGACGGAGAGCTGGAGATGGAGATGGAGGGCGAGCCGTACGGGGAGTACTTTGGATACGAGGAGCAGGGTGAGCGTTGTGATATGCGAGCGTGTACTGACTGGTGGTGTAGTGGACGAGGCGTGTTCGTCTTCGACCGACAAGGGCAAGGGCCTTCCGGTGGGCGGCGAGCAACCTTTCTTCGATCTCCACCATCACACCCTACACGTGCCCAATCCCACACACGAAGTCGAGGTATGGCCACGCTAACGTGATCAGGGTTGATCCTGTTTGTTTTAGGTGATGACGTCAGATTGTGTGCTGGACATGAGTGGAGGTGATGGCTTGGAGGGAAGTGGTCTGGAGGGGGTGCAGATGGTGGGGCCGCCGCAAGCGCACTACGGCTTCATCCCTCCGCAGATGCCGATGCGGGGAGGGGCGGGGGGTGGGCGGATCAAGCGGGAGGTGGCATACGACGGGGAGCTGGTGGACGGGGAGGAGACGGACGGACTCATCGACGAGGTGGGGGTGGCAGAGGGGGAGGGGGAGACACACATGCACGTGTGTGTTGCAGTGCGAGCGCGTGCGAGTCTTTGCCGACCCGCGTCCCCCGAAGCGCGGTCGCCAGCCGCTGCACGAGACGATGATGCGCAAGTTGGAGCCGCCGCTCGAACTCGAGATCGACTCGTCCATCCTCCACATGGCCGGCCCCATCAAGCAGCCACAGGTGGGCGGCGGCGGCCGATGCGCCCTCACTGTTCTCTGGTTCTAGCTGCCGGGCCGCCGTCGCATCCGCACCGGCGCCGGTCGCCCCGCCCGCAACCTCGACTGGATCATCGACGCCGTCGCCAAGGGAATCGACGTCGACTTCGCCAGTCCCCACAACAGGAAGAAGCCGGTGATGCACGAGTGCGAGTTCTGCGGGCGCATCGACAAGTACCCCTCCAAGATCAAGGTTGGAGAGAGGGAGGGGAGAGGGGAGGGACGATGGTTGCAGGCGCACATGCGGACGCACACGGGCGAGAAGCCGTACAAGTGCGACATCTGCGGGATGGCGTTCGCCCAGCGGACGCCGATGAGGATGCATGTCAGGAGACACCTCGACCAGAAGGTAGGAGACGGGGAGAAACACTCAGCAATACACTGTATTCAGCCATTTGTGTGCATGGTGGAGGGCTGCCAGCAGAGGTTCGTCTCCGGAGCCCTTCTCAACCACCACCACTCGACAAAACACCTCATCGGAAAGTCGTGAGTTCCTATCCCCTCGCTCCCCTCTGATCATCCCCTTGCAGTGTGCGCTACGTGTGTCTCAAGGGCTGCGGTCGTTCGTTCGTGTCTGCCCGCAATCAACGGAAGCACGAGGAGAAGTGCGACTACAACCTCACTTACCACGAGCCGGTGATGCCGTATCCGGAGATGGAGGGGGAGGAGGAGGAGGAGGAGATGGAGGAGGAGGAGGAGATGGACGGCATGGACATGCACCTCATGCCGGCCGCCCTCGACGACGACGAAGACGACGAGCACTCTGTCGACGT
>CAWZYM010000034.1:0-80000 GCA_963966185.1 Rhabditoides inermis | reverse complement strand
TATTGTCGTGTTACATAAACAAAGACATTGCAAAACGGGAAAGAAAATAGAATACGACATTGGTATGTGTGAAAGGGAGGAGACATAACATGAACGATAGATAACATGATATAATACAAAAGGAAAGGAAAAACATGGATGTGCTCAAAAACGACGGATTTTAGACAGTGTCATTAATTCTAGGGAAGATAGGTGTTGTTTAAAAGAGGTGTGGTCACGGATATGTACAACGTCAGAAGGTAAGGCATTCTAGGTACTAAAAGCTCTACTAATAAATGTGCTTATTTGGCCATTGTTATCGAATGAAGGCACGATTCTAAATTCGTTTGAGTTTCTGGATCTTGTTGGAATAATAGTGAAAAGCCCTTGATAATCCAAAATTGTTTTAGAGTGAATGAACTTATGTATATAAGTGATGTCATTCAAAAAACGGCGATATTCGAGTGTTTCAAGATTGAGTAGCTCTAGGCGTTGAGGATAGGAAAGGGTGCGACCGATACGCTGACACACGCGACGAGTGAAATAACGCTGTACATTTTCAATGAGGTTCACAGAAAATACATCCTGCGGATTCCATAGTTCAGTGCAGTATTCCAATTTGCACCTAAAATAAGTTTTGTAGGCAGTTACCAAGATGTTAAGATCCCTGGTTTTATAGGTTCTGAAAAAAATCATTTATGGCGAAAAGAGTTTGTTGAATAATGTGGGTGTAGTGATCTCTGAATAAGAGTGATCCGCTCATGAGAACACCCAAATCTTTAGCGATTTCAACAGGGACTAAGGCACACCCTTGTACAAAGTAAGTGTGCTTAGGGTTTTTCTTACCTATGTGTAGAATTTGAGTTTTCTCCGTGGAAATTTGTAGCCCCCAAGAGGATGCCCAATCAATTACGATATTTATAGCTAGTTGGAATATTGACGCAGCAGTTGTATCACAAGGGTCAAACGGGTAGTACACTTTCAAGTCATCTGCATAGAGCGCGCATTTAACATTATCAGGTAAATTATCAGAGATGTTGTCAATGAATACGTTAAAAAGTAGTGGGCCTAAACAGGAACCCTGAGGAACTCCACAGTTAACAGTACTTGGTTTTGATTGCTTGCCACCAACCATAACGGACTGTTTTCTGTTCTTGAGAAACTCTTTAATCCAACCAAGAGTATTTCCGCGGATGCCCATGGAATCTAATTTTTTAAACAGGAATGGTTTATGGTGTCGAAAGCTTTCTTGAAATCAAAGTATATGCAGTCAACGACTAAACCTGCCGAAACATATTTACACCAATGGCTATGGCATTCAATGAGTTGGGCATTTGTAGATCTATTTTTGCGAAAACCAAATTGTTTAGGGGAAAGAACGTTATTTTTCTCAAAGAAATCTGTTATTTGTTTCACGCACAGGCGTTCAAAAACTTTGGAAATGCTGCAAGTTAGAGATATAGGCCTGTAATTCGAGACGAGTTCACGAGGACCCTTTTTGTATAGAGGCTTAAAGGAACAGTGGCGACTTATTTCTGCCACAACCTGCCACAACTCCTCATTTTCACACGAGCAAAACGTTTGGCGGTGACCGGAATCGAACCCGCGGAGATCGAGTGCCACAACGCAGCGCACATGCACTGAGCCAAGAAGCAAGTGACCGGGCGTTGTTTATTTGCGGTCATGTCTCCGACCCCAGTTTTTGCAGTGAAGCGTTGGCGGGAAATTCAAATTTTGAGCTGCATTTCGGCAGTTGCAGAATCGAAAATTACGCAGAATCGTCGTTTTTTCGCAAAAATTGCAATTGTGTTAGGATAATATGATTTTTAATAATACTCCGAGTCGAAAATAAGTCGCCACTGTTGCTTTAATCCATGCTTCTTTCCAGATCTGCGGAATAGAACAAACTGACATAGACATGGAAAATAAAATGGTCAGCGGAACCGTTATGGATTTCGAAGTGTTTTTAAGAAAAACATTATTAATTCCATCTGGAGAAGTGTTGAATTTAGATTTTAGTTTACTGATAAAATGATGAACAGTTAAAAGAGAAATATCAATAACATCCAGAGATTCTTTCAAATATTGCAGTTGAGACCCAGGAGGGGAACCCAAATTAGCATAAACTGAATCAAAATATGCAGCAAAAAGTTCACATTTAAATTCTGATTCGTGTACAAAAACTCCATTGTTGCAGAGAGAGCTTATACCATCTGCTGGATTCATTTTTTGGCGAACGTCCCGGTAGAATGCTGACCGGTTTCCATTAACAATTAATTTTTTCTCACGTTTACAATTCCATTTATAAATAGCTTTGCGTAATTTACGCTGAGCTCGATCTGAATCCATAGATTGCGGTCTAATCGATGATAACTTCATAGCATGTCGCTTCAGCTTATTTAAATGAGATGGAAGAGAGCGGGTGCGATTGGGTTTTGAAGCGACAAGCGGAATGTGATCATCGATTATGTTGTGAATAATACGGTAGAATTCAGAACACGCATCCTCAGTGTTTTTGCCAATAAATACGCGACTCCAATTGATTTCAGAAATGATTTCATTAATTTTCATCCAGTTAGCTTTTTTATAGTTTCGGTGCAAGGTGAGAGAGACGTTGGAGTTGGGTGGATATTCATGAATTTTTAAGATTATTTCAATAGGTAAATGATCACAAGTGGAGAATTTGGGGAGTGGATTAGAGGAACCAATGAGACTAATGTTGTCCGTAAATACGAGATCAAGAGTATGCGCACGTCTACCTACCCGTCTGACCATTGTGGCACGCTGAACAGTTTGACAAAGGGAGTGTAAAAGGGAGAAGTCGAGCAGTGATTTGTCAAAGTAATCGAAAGCTTGGAAGGTCTTCCAATTGATAGTGGGGGCATTGAAATCACCAAGAATCAGGTGAAAATATTACGCAATTCAAGAGAACAATGTGTTTTAGTCCCGACGCTATCGCGTTCCGAGCATGTTATCATTATATGATGTGTTTCCGGATGAATAAATGATTTGATTTGTTTTTTTTTCTAGATTGTCCCGTTTGGGATAGGCTCTCTCGAAATAGCAAAATTTCCCCGTGAGTCAGTGTCCCTCACGAGGTGGAAATTGCGTGCAGTCATCAGCACGCTATTTCCATCCCTTACCCCCCCCCCTCTCTCTCTCTCTCTCTCTCTCTCTCTCTCTCTCTCTCTCTCTCTCTCTTCATCAGGCAACCATTCATATTCATAGCAGGTGGGATAAGTACACCGCGTAGATTCATTTCCAACCAATTCCGTGAACCGTAATTAACGTTTTACGGTTTTACCTGTGTGCTCGAATCTCGACAAAGCCCCGATTCCTTTTGTTTCACAATGACGTGTCTCATGTGGAGACATAGGAAGAGAGAGAGAGAGAGAGAGAGAGAGAGAGAGATGGCGGGGAAGAGAGAGGGAGAGGAAGGAGAGAGGAGGGATGTAGACAGAGGAATGCCCACATTCCTTCCCCCGTTTTGTATCCGATGGCAGCCACAGCTCTGAACGATTCGCCACATCTCATTTCGAAGAAGCGATTCGAGTGGTGTAGGAGGGAGGGTTCCCCTCCTCCAGTCCTTGCTCTCCCTCTCTCTCCCCCCTCTTCCTCCCTCCCCTCTCTCTTTCTCTCTCTCCCTCTCATCCAACCACAATATGCGTGTACGCGTGTACGGATTGGGCTGAGGGGGTGGCGTGGGTATTTCATATTTGATCTCCCTCTTCTGTATCCGCCATACTATGTGAACCCTCCCCCCCCTCTCTCTCCCAAACCCTCCTTCCCTCCCTCTTTCTGTGTCCGATTATCCCGCCTTATCCTTTCGATTTCCCATGCTGTTGTCATCATCGCCCTCTGAGTGTCGTCGTTTCCGGGGGCCTCAGTCTGTGCCTAATGTACGCGTAAACACAGCTCTGTGTATGTGTCTGTGTGTTTTGGCGATAATGAGCAGGTACCTTTTCTTCTCACTCTATGCGCATCTGCTATACACTGTGCAGTGTATCTCTGATCGTTCCGTTTTGTCGCCTTGCTTTTTTTGAAACTGCACACGCTATTGTGCTTCCTAATGGATCTTGTTCGTCTCTCACTTTCCATCCCCTGTCACATCCGTCTGCTTATTATCTCCAACTCTCCTTGTATATCGTGCCCTTGCCATAGAAGGAATACGAGAGTGAATTGCCTTCCTCTCGTCTCCTAGCAGATTTGCACTGGCGAATATTCCAGTATTGTTTGGAGGGGTTCTCCCGTTTCTCTCTCTCTCTCTCTCTCTCTCTCTCTCTCTCTAAATGAATCTAAATGCAGGAGACAGCTTGTTGTCCATATTGTAAGAATGCAAATGTAAGACGGGAGAGTGTTGTGCAATGGAACGTGTAATTCTATTTTTCGCACTTTCTAGTTTCTTTCTGGTTCAAACTATTCGCTTCGCAATCCGCTGACTGCGTGGACTCACGCTGCCTTCCGCCTTGAATCATTCACTCCCTGCTCTTCCTTCCCTGTCCTCCCCTCTCTCCTCTCCTCTCCCCCCTCTCTCTCTCTCTTCTCAAGTCTCGCCTTCTCTTGTTTCCCCTATTTTCGCCTCTTCTCGATTTCCCATTCACATTAGGAAGGGGGGGGGGGTGCAGTGATGTCCCATCGATGGATGTCTGACCAACCGCTGCTCCTCCTCCTCCTTCTCCTTCTCCTACCACTCAATTCCAATCATTTCCAATCACTCCTCCACGTGTTTGTCCGCTCCACCTAATGATTGACCATAAATTCGATTCTCTCTCTCTCTCTCTCTCTCTCTCTCTCTCTCTCTTATCCGCGCGTCTCATTCGGGAAACCCTTGTTTCCCTCTCACTGCTCCAACCTTGTTCCGTTGAATCCCTTTCCCCTTTCTTCTCTTGCACTTGAATTGCTTCGTTGAGTTTTCTCCACTCTCTCTCTCTCTCTCTCTCTCTCTCTCTCTCTCTCTCTCTCTTCTCTTTCTGTTCCGGTGATCCGCAAAGGGCTTTCACTCGCCTCCAAGGCTTCTCTCGTCTCATTACATGCATTCGAGTCTCCGCTAGATTTATATGCAATTATATCTGCTCTCCGATGACGGGGCCAAAATGCAATATGTCAATGAGAGACAGGGGTGTGTGTGTGTGTGTGTGTGTGTGTGTGTGTGTGTGAGAGAGAGAGAGAGAGAGAGAGAGAGAAAGAAGGGGGGAGGGTATCAACTAGACCTCGTTTCTCTTGCGCATGGCTTGAGATTGTCGGTTTATGGGGTGCACATGTTGCATGTCTTTTTTCCTCTGTTTCGCACTCTGCTCGATTGCACAATCCGGATCCGACCACCGACCACACTTCCGATTACTGTAATCCGATTAGGTCATACATATATCTGAACATTTTCGCAAAATAATCGCTAATAAGCTTTATTATCATGCCAAGAATATAAGAGCACATAACGTGCACGTGTATCTGCTTGTTCCAAGAAAACTGAGTCTGTTTCTAAAAAAATCGAAAATAAGATGTGTTCTAATCTGATCTGACGTTGTGTTGCCATTATCTCTCGTGTTCCTTCTTTGTTCGTTCTCAATTGGACTATTCGATTCCCTCTCTCTTTTTGTTCGATTCGTTCGTTCCACCTTCCATGCTTCCATCACAAATCGAATATCTTTCATGCGCTATCTCTTTCATTCGCTGGGATATCTCGTAAGATACTGCAATGATACCGTTGACGTACTTTTGAAATTGAATGAAGCCTGACAGAGGTTCATGTAAAAACTTCAAACAAATAACAAGTAAACTTCTTCCAGCAAGTTAGTTATATAGTTCATTTCTTTTATCATTTGCGATGCTCTTCATCTCGTTTCATCGTTGATCAAAAGTTCAATCTCTCTCTCTCTCTCTCTCTCTCTCTCTCTCTCTCTCTCGCGTGCCACTCTGATCCAGCCTAGTCCTTTTCCCTCGTCTGATCTGTGAAAGCTTGATTTATATTCGTCTCCTCTCATTACACCCTCCCTTCAATCGCCCCACCTCGCTTGTACTCACGGAAAGATGAGAGAAACTGCGTGAATGTTATCCTCGTTTTTCATTTCAGCTCATCCAATCATTCACCCATCCGCCTGTCTACAGGTATCCTGTTACTTGGATGCCCGGAGGGCACTTCTCATATAGCCCCAGGGAGTGCCCTGAGGGCATGACGCTTGTTGCTCTTCTTTATGTTGATGCTGGTCAGCCGATCACCGGCTATCAATCATTCTCCCCTGTCTCTCGCTCTTCATTCAGTCACCTCCTCCCCTCTCTCTCCTTCCTCTCTAATCCTCCCCTGCTCCTCCCCTCCCATCGACCCTCCATCGATTATCGATTGGATGTGTATACTGTACCTGTTGAAATTGGTGGGCGACACTGCTGCCCTCTTGCAAGGAATCGATGAAGGTTCGCTTTTTCCACGTTGCATTTGGCATTTATACAACTAACCACGTATGGCTTGCTAATCCCTTTGATGAGATGAGAGATATGACAGTAGGATACTTGATCTCCCGTCGCGTGCCGACTTGTCTTTCGTGCTTTGGCGTTTGGTGATTCATTTGTTGTGAGCGCATCTATCATACGTGTCAACGGACGGTGCTGTATAATTTCGAGATGAGGAATGTCGTGTATGCCCGCTCCGGCTGCTCCTCTATGCTCCTGCTCCGTTTCCTCCCGGTCTCCTCCTCTCACTCTTTATGTATGCAGTCTGTTTCCCGTCTGTTCACTCCTGCACACAATACGACGCTACCTTATGATTGTGTTTGGTCTCTTTTGACGAGAGACTGAGAAAGGGAGAGAGAGAAAGAGAGAAGAGGGGGGGGGGGAAGGATGTCGTGAGTATCACCGTTTTCCCGAGGGAGCCTGTTATCAGTCCCCGTTTCGCTGACAATCATTAATTGGAGATGCATTTAGCGGATACGTGGACACTTGAGGTTTTTAATCATAAAATCTTACATCATACGTGGATCTTCTTCTCATCTTTCTCATTTGTGCAAATAATGTTGTGCTAATCACTCTCAGCTTTGCTCTCGTATCTATGTTTTCCTCTTTTGTCATCCAATTTTGTACTCCATTCTCCTGATTCCGATTCGATTCCTGTGCCACATTTGCTCCAATGCGTAGTTTTTGTCATTTCCCTCCGTATCTGCGTCTTTCTCTCAGTCAGGTTACACTATTGGTTTCATCTCAAGAAGAAACATATGACATATGTCTGTTTCTGCCGTTATGCACTCGTCATAATATCCCACAATCCAAGTTTTCGTGAATCAAACATCAGACTGGCGGTCTTCTCTGGTTGACTAGAATGTCTCATGTGTACCTTGTGACTTTTTCGAATGTGTCAAACAATCTATACAATCCCTCGAAACTGCACTATGTAACTATAACTATGCTTGTATTGATTGTGTCATTATTTCTTGTATGTGCATTTCAACATTTCGTGTGATTCTGGCTTTTGGCTGACGCATGCTTATTTAAGAGTTTTTCAAGAGTTTTGTCACCATTCAGAAGCTATGACATCGGAAGAGAGCGGAGGCGTAAGCTCCGCCCAGTTAGGCCCCGCCCACGTTGATCGTCGGAATAGAAGCGCCCCCATTTCGAGACGGCAACACTCACTGCAAGTTAGTAAAAAACAAATTTATTGTTTCGTTGTTTCGTTTTTCCAGGGTTGTGGTTGCGTTGTTTTACTGTTGAAAATTACTGTTGAACATAATGTGAATATGAAGTTCAACAGAGTAATGTGAGTGGATGATAAATTTCATTGATTTCACAAAAATATTTGTCGACTGCAGGTGTCTCACTACCCGGTGTTGCATCGAAACGACGATTCGATCGAAAGCACTCCGTCGGCCGTCGTATGGACCACTACCACGTGAGTTCCTCCCTCACTCCCTTCCCCTCTCTCTCCGTCCCTCCCTCCCTCCCTCCCCCTTCGCTCTCTCTCCACCATAATTACTGTACATACTGATTATCATGTATTTTCACAACATAAACATACAAACATCTCACGATCATTTCACAAAGTGCATACAAGGAACAAAGGAAAGCTGAAAGTGTGTGGATTTGCTCGCCTCACCTGTTCTTTCAGTAGTGAGTCACACTCGCTGGTTATACTTACACCAATTTGCTTTGCTTCTCTTTTAGAATTTATGTTACTTGGGTATGGATATGATTGGATCTCGGATATTCGGTTTGATACTCTGATCCATTGATCTTCAAGTTGACAACTTTAGATGTAGATGTGGTATCTGTTGACGTTTCGAGCTATGAAAAAGTGAAGAATGTTCCACCACACTTTTCTTCGCCCTTTTCCCACGTGAACAGCGAAAGATAGAGGGATAGAGAGAAAGAGAGAGAGAGAGAGAGAGAGAGAGAGAGGGGGGGGTAGAAAGAGGTAAGGTTGGTGGTGTGTGGAATTGGCTGCTCTCCCATAAACTGCCCTAGGCGAGGGAAGGATAGGGGAGGGTGACAATGCTTTCTGCCTCCGGGGCTGTATTTATACACATGCGTTGTGAATGCCACCCCGGTGTGTGTGTCTGCCTATTTCGACTCGCTTGATTCGCTTTGCCATGTTTGGATGTGTGTATGTGTGCACACCGTCGACACGATTCCATCACTCCCCATTCCACATCCAACATTCATCCCCCGTTGTCAGATTTCGCAATTGTGCTGAGTATTAGAATTAGAGTAATAAGTAATAAGCTAATAATGTTCCATCGCCGCCCTCTCGTTTCTAATCACTTGCAAGAACGGTCGAGTGTAATTATAATTGTCTCAGAACGCAACGCCGTTTGATCGCGTGACATCCCACGCGCATACCTCTATTTCCCTCTCTTTCCCCCTCTCTCCCCCTCTCTCCCCCCTCTCTCCCCCCTCTCTCCCCCCTCTCTCCCCCCTCTCTCCCCCCTCTCTCCCCCCTCTCTCCCCCCTCTCCGTCCCTCATTCCTCTCTCTTTCTCTTTATGACTTCATCGGTAGAGCGGAGGCGCATTGGGAATTTATTGGATTGCCGTGATGGGACTTATTATTATTATCATCTTCATTATTATGTGAAGACCATGCATTCCCTTTTCTCTTTTCAGGTCGAATTCCGAGCGCGGTTCTCCGAAACAAACGAGCGACGATTCTGACTCACGTGAGTTTTTGTTTTCGACTATTTAATTTTGAAGATATTATTGTACTTAATGATTAGCACTTATGTATTGCTTGGGAATCAGACACTGAACACTTATATTTTTTCCAGTTCCTATAATGTTACACTCACTTTCTTTCTTTCTTTCTCCCTCTCTCTCTCTCTCTCTCTCTCTCTCTCTCTCTCGTGTGTAGTTGTGACAGTGGTGTGATGAATGGGCTGAAGGGACCCGCTCCCCTCTCCAATGGAACAGCCGTGCAAGAGGTACACGTGTTGTGATTTCGCGCACTTCTCCCCATTTCTCCTGCTCCTTCTCCTCCTGCTCCTTCTCCAATGACTATCACTATTTCCACCCGCCATTTACGATCTTCGCCGCACAGTAAGTTCATTTTTCTTGCAAAAGTCTATTCACTGGCTGTGATTGGGCCCTGTGAGCGGTAGTTCAACTCTCCGCTCCCTCCTTTCGCTCTTTTCAATCACTTTCTTTCCCTCAGTTACGCACGACGTTTCCTTTATTGGACACGTATGTAGTATGAGAGGGAGCGAATGGGAGGCATTGTGTTGGTGTGAAGTGTGGGATGCTTGATCTCCGCTCTGCTCCTGCTCCTTCTTCTCTCCTCCTTCTCCTCTGCTCCACGCGACTTCTCAAATCTTCACATATGTACACACATTGGGGTGTCTGATTGGGCAGTGCAATTATATATCTGTGAGAGTGAGAGTGCGTCTCTCTCCCCCCCTCTCTTCCTCCTCTCTCTCTTTCTCTCTCTCTCTCTCTCTCTCTCTCTCTCTCTCTTCCGATAGGCGACTCCACGACATGTAAACGAAATATAATAAGGCGAGGCGTCTCTCTTGCTTCATAAGGCAAGGGGGATATTGCAGTAGAGGGGGGAATCAGGCCGTCTCTCATTCGATTGCGATGCCAGTGTTCCCCTCCCCTTCTTGCACCTTCCACCCCTCCCACCCTCTTCCACTGACACTCGTGTCATTCCCTCTCCCCTTCCTGTACTCTGTCGCCCCCACACGCAATGTGGCTACTTGTAACTTGTATATATATATATATATATATGGATATATGGTTCTGATTGAGTCAGGCGTTGCAGACTCGTCTCCAACCCTCCGCCACCACTCTTCTTCCTTCTCCTTCACGCTCTTTCACTCCTTGTTTTGCCCCCGTCCGTTGTTTCAATGGACATTCAATGTCTATGCCTATGTTTTCTCTACATGTCTATTGTAATGAATGGGACAGGAAATAAGAGGGCCAGATGAGCGATTTCCCTCAGTAAAGAGAGAGAGAGAGAGAGAGGAGAGAGAGAGAGAGAGAGGAAGTAGGGAGAATGCCTACTCTACCTCTACAGGCAAACATTGCTGTATATGCCTTATTGGAAACGCGGCTTCTATGAAAGCTTACGGCTCTCATTTGCATAGCTCTCATATTCTGCTCGTTGGTGGTCCGATTATTCAACACATTATCATCTATTTCTCTTTTTAATAGTTCAAGCATTTCCGTCGTCACTTTTCTGCTTGATGTGATTTGCTCGGATGCTCTCATCACGTTTCGTTGATGTATAGTCTCTTAATAACAATAATAAAAAAGGTATTAATAATAACAAACAACATTGGTCACAGTCGCGCTTTGTGTATATATCTGAATGCGCGTAGCAAGTAAGTAGGCAACAGGTCAGGTTTGTTTTGCTTTTCGGCATGACGAGAGATTCAACCGCTCAGCGCGAGCGAAAGAGCAGAAAGTCTATCATCTTTCATTATTGATGTACAATAGTAAGTAATGAATACAGATGTACAGCATAGTTCAAGTTGCATAAAATAAAATGTTTGTATTTCTAAGAAAAGTGTGGAAAGTGATTTCCCTCTTCATACTTTGCATTCAGCTTTCCATTCCCGTCTTATCTCTTCGAATCCTCGCAACCTCTTGAATAGAGAACATCAACGAGAGGGCGTTTTTTTCTCGCGAGTATGAGATGTAATGATGTATGGATTCAACATAGAACATCAACATACTTTGTTTTCATATTTACTTGTTTTTTTCAGTCGCTCCATGTAGCGGTGGTTCGATGTTGGTTCCGAACGGCCCGAAACTATCCCTCAACGCTCCAAACACCACGATGAAGCCGCCCCTACAGAGTACGTTTCGAGATACGTTGTGGTGTGTGGCCAGGTGTTCTCTCTCCCCCTCTCTTCCCCCCCCCTCTCTCTCTCCCTCTCTCTCCCTCTCTCTCCGTGTGTCGACTGATGGCGCGTTCTAGAGCGCAGTGTGCCAGCGATGCTCGCCGCTCAGCGTAAGTCACAACCACCCTATCCACATCCTCAGTTTGCATGCGTGGCGATTGGCTGACTAATGCTTGTCTCCCTCCTCCCATTCGCGGACCATGTCTCTCCCATTGCAGCGTCTCGTTGTTCTTCGCAGGGAACTCCACTGAGTGCCGCCGAGAAACAGCAACTCTGGCAACTCGCCCCCACCTCATTCCATCACTCATTCGACGACAGACACCACACCTCCGGTACGTGAGAGAGAGAGAGAGAGAGAGAGAGAGAGGGAGAGGGAGGGAGAGAGGGAGAGAGAGAGAGGCACATAACATAATAGTAATAATCTTTATGCTGCCAAGAGAAGGAGAAATTAGAATCACAGTAATAAACAGAACACGTACAATGTGGCGAATTCCGAGCTGACCCTAGGCTATCTGTATCAAACGTCTAGCCGCTCGCTCTCTCTTCCAGTTCTCAAATTGTGTTAAAAGTGTGTGTGTAGTGTGTTTTTCAGAAGCGTCGCTGTACAATTCGTGCACGAATCTCGACGACGGCGTGAGTTTCTTGTGGGATACAAAGTGGGAATACAAAGAGGGGGGATAGGGGTGGTCCCGTGTCTAATGGATTGCCCGGGGGCGATAGATAGCACAAGTGACACCGGGGCTGCAGTAATCAGCGCGTGTTTTTGAAGGATTTATCGGTTGAAGGAATCAGTCAGGCGTCACACGCGTACTCTTTCTTTCTCTCTCTCTCGCTCTCTCTCTCTCTCTCTTCTCTCTCTCTCTCTTCTCTCTCTCTCTTCTCTCTCTCTCTCTCTCTCTCTCTCTCTCTCTCTCTCTCTCTCTCTCTCTCTCTCTCGCTGCCAAGAGAAACAGGGTGCAGAGAGGATCAGAGAGTGAAAGAAAAAGTCGGGTGGGTGAGGAAGAGTGTTGGATATATGACATTGAGATTGGGGCAAGTTGCAAGTATATGTGATACGAGAGAAATCAGCGAGTATTGAGTGGATTCCCCAGACACTCCTAGTAGACACCCTAGTTGGTGTCATATGGGAATTGTGTAAACTTGAAACGTACTATTTGCTCACTTACATTTCACACCACATGCACAACTCGTATGGTCCGATTACTCACATACCTAATATCAAATTAATAATACAAATTAGTGATGTGTGAATGTATCACTCATCTGCTTCTAATTCAAAAGAGATTCTATGAATTCTACTTAATTTAGGTTTTCAAAATCGAAGACAACCTTTTGCAGTTTTCACAAAACTTTTTCGACGATAGCAGGTGCTATTTGTGTGAAATGATCGCGGTTCGTATCCTTAGGAAAGACTGCTATTTCCAGCAACACTAAACTAAGTAGTACTTTTTCCTCGTTTTCTGCCCATTCATTGGCTGTTTTGACAGCCTTTTCCTCTCTCCATTCCCATTTTCAATGACGAATAGTGAGCCATGCCGATGTGTTATCACTGTGTTCCGAAACGGGAGACAGAGTGAAATGCATGGCCTCTCTCTCTCTCCCCCCCTCCCTCTCTTTCTCTCCCTCTCTAGCTGGCAGCCACACAGGCCCCGCCCCCCGCTGTCACTCCCCCCTCCCCCTCCCTCTCTCTCTCTCCCCAACACACCGGCCATCTATCCGTGTCTGTCTGTATTGTGTCCATGTCGTTCACTCGTATGGACTCTATCGTGGACGCGGAGGAGGAGGAGGAGGGTCCCGCCGCGACTTGCCTGGCGGGCAGCAGCAGCAGCAGTGCGGTGGAGGTGGGGCGCGGCAGTGTGGGCAACCTGGAGGTGCCTCGGACGGCGATCCCGGCTCGTCTGCGGGTGGGCATCGGCCACCTCGGTCAGATGGCGTCGGTCGACGAGGCCAACGTGAGTGTGCTGCGTGATTGAATCCGCGAGTCCCTCCTTCCTTGCCCCTTCATCCTCTCGCGCGGCCCTTCCTTCCTCGTTCTTCCCTCAACGCGTTTATTTCATGGGAACATCGCGATACGAAGAGAGTTGTCTTTTCGGCTCTACGGGACTATGCAAAAAAGGCTATAGAGAGTTTGGACTTGGGATTGTCTCTATCACATTTCATTCCTTCTCTCACTCTTATAGGATTTGCATGCACGCACAATGGGTAGATGCAAGAGATTAGGGATTAGACCCTCGGAATACCATCACCACATCCAATTATTATCGCATCGATTAGCTTTGTTTCATCCTCGGCTATTTTGAGCGACCAACTTTAGACAGCGGCAATTACTAAACCATCGATACATGCGCCTTATCAACGGGGGAAAAGCTGTAATTAGATTGATATTCTGAGGATTTATTGTTTGTCAGGTGTCTTTCTGTCTATCTACATAATGCGTTCCCGATCCATTCTCCTTAGTAGTTTTGCATGCGTAGGCGCTATTAGAGCATTTCGATTACTTGATACAACGCGATAAACTCATAGGCTTACCTTCAAGTGTCAGGCAATTTGCTCCGTATACCACATCCGGTGATGATTGCACTTCTTATCACACGATCATCAGCTGTATATGCATAGATGTCTGTTCATGTGGTGTGATGAGAGTAGTAGACACAGACACCATCTAAGCAGGAGAGGCCGTTTAGGGAAGGGAGGGGAGGCGCTATTAAGCGGATTGATCACCCAAAGTGCACATTTCCATAGAACGCTTCATGTGTGATTGGAGCGAATTCAGTACACCTCAACCCCTCTCCCCCCCTCTCTCTCTTTCCATCTACATCGTTTCCGGCGTCAATACACGGCCACATTTTGCCCCCGGGGCATTGATACGTTGCCTGGGGGCTTCCGGTCTGACGCTGCACTGTCGACTAGTAAAATGCAGCAGGGGACAATTCACATGTTAGGTGTTTGGTCTCTGCAAGAGGTAAGACCGCGCCGCAAGAAAAAAAACCGCGCTTTCAACCTTCAACACATTTTCGTACTCTGCTCCTCCTCTCTACTCTCTCTCTCCTCTCTCTCTCTCTCTCCTCTCTCTCTCTCTTTCTCTCTCTCTCTCTCTCTCTCTCTCTCTCTCTCTCGTGGCACTCACTTCAGAAGGTGTGTCGATTAATCATGATCTATGCACATGGAATGTACTTCTTTCCTCTTGGAACACGTATTGAGTGCTTCTTGGCGAGTTATTGCATGTCCTATTCCTATTGGCCTATTGCGTCTCTGCCCTTGTGCAGAGAGAAAGAGAGAGAGGGAGAGAGGGAGAGAGGGAGGGAGGGAGGGAGGGAGAGAGGGAGGGAGAGAGAGAGAGAGAGAGCAAACATGAAATGTGAAAAAGAGGTAAAGATCGCAGAAGAATAGAAATGTCTGCGTTTAGCTTTGTGAGTGCCATTTTACTTATATACTCGACCGGATTAAATGAAATTAAAATTGCCACACTCACTGATGTCATAGAAACCTTTCTCTCTCAAGTTCCCGTATTCTAAATATACCTTCCTGTCCCTATTTCAATATGTTCGAAGTCGGATGGGGGATTTGCGAATGTGAACAAAATTGTTTTGTTGGTCTCGAAACACAACGATTAGCTCTACATATTGTGTCTTGTAAAACTACTAGTATTTATTTGTGAGACAGTCTTCTCTCGAGGGAAAGAGGAAGAAATAAGGGGAGGGGTGAGAGGCGGAAAGAGAGAGAGAGGGAGAGAGAAAGAGAGGGGGGAGAGGGAACGAGAAAGAAAGGGAGGGAGAGCATGGAATGGCCGGACCGGTTTAGCCGATTTCGAAGCACGTGACATACATACCTGCATTCCTCGTCTATTTTCCATGTTGTCCTTTTGAGTACAGGATGTGGAAGGCATGAGAGACACGCGTTTCCGCCAGCTGCCCAGCTGAAAGTAAACATGTAGTCTCCATAGTATTCATCAGGTGTCTCTTGTAAGGTCATTCATTCGCACGCACACCCAACTGCAGCTGCATCTCTCTCCCCCCCTCTCCCTCTCTCTCTCTCTCTCTCTCTCTCTCTCTCTCCCTCTCCCTCTCCCTCTCTCTGTATTTTCGCAGTCCGTATGTTTACGGGCGTTGATATACATGCATACTTAAATACGCGTGTGATGGAGGCTGGTGGAAGGAACGGAGAGGGGATATCTGAAATGCATGCGACTTCACTAATCTCGGCTATTCTGCTAGTACACACCCCTGCCTCCATTGAAATCCATTCAACCACACACACAGGCAACCACATTATTGTGTTATTACGGCCGACTCGTTTTTGCCCCCTCTCCACAGCTCGTAATATGCTAGTAATGAATGCCACCGGGAAGAAAGAGGAGAAGCAAGTCGAAAAAGCAGGAAGATTCGGGTAGGGGAACAATCTAGAGAGAGGAACTATATGAATATCATCTTTGCCAACATTTTATCAGCCTCAAATGATACGTTTTCAGTACCGTATCCAGCGGAAGCGTCGTGCGGGCATTTCATCTGGGAGTGGAGGGGGCATCCGGAACGCGCCATTCGCCTCCTCCGGCGGACATGGAGCCAGCAGTGCAGGAGGTATCGATCGATTATCGATTTATAGGATTATGATTTGGGTTAGTGAACGCATCGATTACTTATTGATTGGTGGTGTGAGTGTTGGCAGGGTGCCAGAAGAAGTGCACTGAGATGGAAGGAAGGGGTGGAACGACCGCTTGAATAGTTTTTGCAACACCAGCGTCACACGTCTCACTTGTGGGCTCGGCTCTGAATGACATGCAACTGGGAGCAGGAGAAGGAGGAGGAGAAGAAGGAGAAGGAGAAGAGAGGGAGGGGAGAAGAAGGAGAAGGAGGAGGAGGAGGAGAAGAGAGGGAGGGGAGAAGGAGCAGACAAAGACGCGCGATTCCACATTGATGCATCGTCCATACATACATCTATAACGTTGGCATGTCTCTTATTTAAGGGACTTTTATGGAGCTCATCTTGCCATGTAGTGTCCCTTTCTCCCCCTATAAATTCTCTCGCATTCATTAGAGTCGCCGACGTGTAATAATATCAACACAAAAGACAAAAACAAGTGTATTTCACATTGTGTCGTGTTTCCTCCATCTATTTGTAGATAGACAAGTGTTGTCGTTTCAGGCTGGCCGAATGGTCGGCCGCACTTGGCAGGCCGCTCTCCACAGTCCTCATTCGACAGCAACCAGGACGTCGCACAGGTGAGAGTGTCCTCTCCCACTCCCACTCCCCTCTCACCTTCTACTCGCCCCTCCACTCCGCCACTCCACGCCCATCTCGCCTCCCGCTTACTGTAGCTTCTCCTAGTGGTACTGTACTTTGGTTGCTCCTGGCTTCAGCTATCGCGCGCTCGCGTGCCGCCTCGCAAACTCACATTCGCATGTGTAGGCAACATGCCCGAGGTATACGGTAGATATAGGGAGACGACTCACTCACTCTTTCCTTTCCACTAACACTGTCTCAGTTCCTCTCTGCTCTCTCTCTCTCTCTCTCTCTTTCTCTGTTTCGAGTGCTCTTTTCTAGAATAGAGGTAGATGTCTACAGTATGCATAGATATCTACAGTATGCCTGTCACCGATTCGCACACTTTCTTTCTGTGTAGATTCCCTTCGCTGCTGCTGTGCGCCGCAAGAACAGTATGGTCGGAGCTGTGTCAGAGGTAGATCAGACCCTGCGAGGGGTAGATCAGTCTGCTCCCTGAGGGTGTGCGTGTCTGCTTGGCTCACCTTTCCGTTGTGTGCATGACATGCAAGCATGTGATAATGCCTATTTCATTTCATATCTCAGATTGTCCATAGTATCCATTCACTCGGCACGATGGATGTAGAGTGTCATTGACTGATTATCGACGATATTCAGCAACGTCATCTGTTTCAGATCTCCATGAATTGGATGCGGATGAATGGATCGATCGCGCCTTTCAAATCAATGATGAGCAACAACCCATCCCCCTATGCTGCCAAGAAGGCAAGAGAACTGAACAGACTGAACATCGCTACTTGTTATTGCAGGGCTTCCAAGGATCACAGTCTTCCATCCATCTCGCGCGGATAAAGGACAGGAAGAACACTTATGGATACGGTAGGCAGAGAATGAGAGAGTGGGGGGGGGAGAGAGAGAGAGAGGGGGGGGAGAGGGAGGGGGAGAGGGGAGGGGGGAGAGGGAGAGAAAGGGGGGAGAGAGAGAGAGAAAGAGAGAGAGAGAGAGAGAGAGAGAGAGAGAGAAGGAAGAGGGAAGAGAATGAGATTTCAGGAGAGAGTGGCGAGTTCGGACAGTGGAACCGACGACCGAGTGTCACTCTTGTCGACTGTAATGGTGAGCCTTTGATAATTTGAAACTTGGAAGAAAGAAATTGAATTTCATCTGTTTTGTTGCATGAATCTTTTTTGGAAAAGTTTACTGTTTCTTTGCATTACCAGATGCGTTTTGGTCGGAATGGGCATAGGAAGGGGGTGAGTGAAAGAGGAGTAGGGACTGTAGTGTATCTACATTACATCCCTCCCTCTTCCATCCTCCTTTCCACATGCAATTGCAACACAATCGCCTTATGCAATGCGAATTTCCACACCCTCAGCCGAGGTATCCCATTTCCTTCTGGGAGGACGCTTCTCTCTCTCTCTCTCTCTCTCTCTCTCTCTCCTTTTCTCACCCTCTTTCTTTCTCACTTTCTCCCTCCTCGGCAAATTGCGTTTATACGATACATTCTTTCTTTTTCCGATTTTCCTATCTATAGACAGTGGTTTCTCATCTTACTCACCCTCGCATTTTCTTTGAAAGAGAGAGAAAGAGAGAATGTATTGTTGGTTTTGCGTACTGGCAGCTAGGCATCACGCCTGTTGTTTAATGTAGATTAAAGGTTTAGAGGTTTAGACACCGTGGCCTACTTCCGTTGATTCCCCTCTCATCTTTTTGCCCATTAGGAATTGTAGGGAACATTTGCGTGTCTCCCTCCCCTGTCTTATCCCATAGGACAATTCTCCGTACTGTGATCGCTTGTCGTTTTCCAATTTGCGTGTCGCCTACAGTCATCCAATCTGTATTATCCCCCGTCAGCCTGACTGAAGTCCCTCTTCCCCGCATAGCCGATCAGGCAATACCGTACCACGAGAGAGAGAGAGAGAGAGAGAGAGAGAGAGAGAGAGAGAGCTCTGTTCCACTGCTCTCGCTGTGAATATTCCACAGTTTGCAGCTCTACTGTGAGATTGTATCGCGTCTGGGAACTGTGTTAAGAAATGTATGTGTAACATACATATATGTCGCTTGCATGGAGCTCGGATTTCATTCGATCGCTGATATGTGTTATACACGATATAGAATCTATACATGTCTGTACTCTCTCTCTCTCTCTCCCTCACTAACTCTTTCAAAGTACAGTACTACTACTACTCTCTCATTTCATCGAAACTGGCGATGAATTCGATCACTTTTATTAAATGTAAGCCCTATGCCTGTTTCTATGGAGACAATGTGTCTTCGCACACTGTGACTGCCATGGCTTACTCATATTTCC
The DNA here is from genome assembly GCA_963966185.1 of Rhabditoides inermis. Classification (NCBI taxonomy): domain Eukaryota; kingdom Metazoa; phylum Nematoda; class Chromadorea; order Rhabditida; family Rhabditidae; genus Rhabditoides; species Rhabditoides inermis. The sequence goes on along the minus strand of CAWZYM010000034.1, from coordinate 61,177 downwards.
CCTCCCCCTCTCCCCCTCCCCCCCCTCTCCCCCTCTCCCCCTCTCCCCCTCTCCCCCTCTCCCCCTCTCCCCCTCTCCCCCTCTCCCCCCCTATGTGGGTAGGGTATGAGTCAGTGGAATAGTGAGAGGGAAGGAGAGAGTGAGTGAGATAAAATAGGGAGGAGGAGGAGGAGGAGGAGGAGGAGGAGGAGGAGGAGGAGCTCATGGCTTTCGGGCAGCTTCTCACCACTCGCTCCCTTTCCTATAAAAATTCCACCTACAATATATGTGCTGACATGTTTGCGGTAATCATGTGGGATACCCTGAGAAGCTGTCACTATCTCTCCCTCCCTCCCTCTCTCCTTTCTCTCTCTCCCTCTCTCCCTCTCTCCCTCTCTCCCTCTCTCCCTCTCTCCCTCTCTCCCTCCCTCCCTGTCAGTTCGCGTGCCTGTTTACATCCATGCTTATCATGTCTCTCCCATTCTATATTCTCCTGCAAATTGTTATGTACATGTTTTGGAGCAGTGTTTATTCTACTCGAGTAAAATATATAACGGTAACATTGGATGGAGAGAGAGTGTGTGTGAGGGAGAGAGAGAGAGACAGACAGACAGACAGAGAAACAGACAGACAGTCTGTATGTAGGATCGTTTGCCGCTCATTGCCTCTAGTGGAATACGCCCCTGTTTTTTCTGTCCATTACCGCTCTCAATTCCTCTCTCTCTCTTGCGCTGTCTGGCCCTCTCACTGTCCCGCACTCTCTCATCGGCTCTCCTCTTCTTCTCTCAGTGCCTTTGAATGCACATTGGCGGTATATGCATTTGTTCAATTGCTCTGAGAACCTTTGTGGTGTTTTATTAATGTCTGGTGACGCGTCGGTCGCTTATCCGCTCCCGCTGCTGTAGGTACTCATTTGAACCCTACGATGAGTGACTAATTGTTTCGCTGAAAGGCATTTGCCGCCAGAGTGTATCAAAGCTTGAAAAGCCTGCGTGCTCTATATAATTCAATGGCCTTCACGACTAATCGGAGGTGCCGCGCGCCCGTTGCTCTCTCTCTCTCTCTCTCTCTCTCTCTCTTCTTCTTCTTCTCCCCTCACTCCCTTCTTCTCCCCTCACTCCCTCCCTCCCTCCTCCCTTCCTAGTCACCAGTCCTTCCGGTCGCACCTTTCCACTCGTGCAACTCCACAACTCCAGAAGTGCGTCAATTCAATTCTCCTCACTTGCGCGCTCAGAATTCCAATTATCTCCTCGCTCACTCTGTATATCACAAAAAGACATCTCCCTCCGTGAGAGAGAGAGAGCGAGAGAGAGAGAGGGATGTAAAGAGCAGGCTACTATTATAGAAGTCCATTCAGACTACTTGCGGTCCACTTCTCGTTCCGTGCCCCCGAGAGCCCTTGTAAGTAGCACACGTAGGCACCTATTCACTGACTATTGCTACAGCATAGAAGCCCGGCTGAGATTCATAGATTCTTCGGGCGCATGACTTGGCTCCATTTGAAATAAGTATCTATTTTTAATACTTATGCTGATATTGACTATGATTGGTGGATTGAGGTGGAGAGGCGTTGAGGTGCGAGAGAGTGGGAAAGAGAAGAGATAGAGATAGAAAAAGTGCGTAGTGAGTGAGAGTGAGAGAGTGAGAGAGTGGGAATCCGCTCAGTCGCCCCGCTCACTCGCTCTCATATCACGTGTAGGTGGAGGGAGGAGGGGAGACTGTCAGCTTCCCATTTCCATTCCCTCACGTTTCACACTTTCTTTCATTAGACGACGAGCCGAGCACGGAAACATGATACTCCCTTCCGCACGCCTGCAGTCTCATTTGCTGTCCCCGCTAACCGGCCAGACCCCCCCTCTCTCTCTCTCTCTCTCTCTCTCTCTCTCTCTCTCTCCCTCCCTCTTTCCCTTTCGTCCATCCAGACTCTGTATTGTGTCTACATTAATTATCTGATGCCGAGTCCTTATTCGATGATATGATATGTCGTAGTTCTTGCATGTTTTGTTTTGAAAACACGCTTCGATAATGATGCCGAGCATTCGGTAGACGCATTGTGTCGTTGAACGTCATGTCATTTGCAGAGAGGGATTTGTGAGTCGCTAAACTCACCTCTCTCTCTCTCTCTCTCTCTCTCTCTCTCTCTCCTTCTCTATTTATGTGTGCCAACCTATACATGCCACATGCGGTCTGTGATCACTACTCCATAATTAGCCGTGTCCGCGTGTCTCCCTCTCTCTCTCCACCCGGCGTCGTTCAGATGATCGATCTTCTGACGACGGAGCGTCAGAAGGCCGTGGTGCCCGCTCCGGCGCCTCCGCGTTCGCAGTCCCGCCACGACATCTCCATCACCCTGGACACGGGTCTGACGGTGTCGCAGCTGGACCTGTCAGCTGCCTCGCTGGAGGCCGTCGACTCTCCGGACTCGCCCCTTCCCCACCCCTACCCCGTCTCTGCTGGCGCCTTGCCCCGCTCGATCCTGCGGGAGCAGAGGACAGCCGGATGCACCAAGCAGCTCTCATTCGACGTGCCCCCCTCTCCCTGTCCCTCCCAGAAGAGCAGCTGCGTGTCGATCTCTGGCTCGTTCAACCTGTTCGAGCACCCCCGCAGACGGGGCATGGGCCGCTCCCCTCCCAGAGACCCGGGTCGCTTCCGGCTGGCCAGCCTGCAGCAGAGGAGCAACAGCGAGAGTATGTTCCAGGCGGGGCGGAGCGAGCTTCTGGCTACGGAGGGGGTGGGGGCGAATGGACGGCGGTGCTCGATGGCCTACCTACCGAGTAGGGAACAGGCTCTGCTACGCAGGATCCTTGGACCGCAGGGTCTCTCGTGGATAGGAAAAGACGGTACGTATTTACACTGCTTACAAGTCTAGCCATCTCGTGTTTTCGCCCGCATTTCAGAGGGGCTTCGTGATTCGTGTTTGCGTGTGTGTGTGGATTATTGAAGCATGTCGATGGATTTGTTGCGAGAGTTATTAGCCGCAATCAGCAGACCCCAGGGTTTCCCAGTCGTATTACAAAATTACACATCTCTGTTGTCATAGCGACCGGCTGGGGATATGGGGATAAAGATAACTATTATCACATTAAACATTTATTTACTTGCTTACTTATTACTCAGGGAAGCGAAGCACTTGGTTGGAATGTATATACTTTTTCAGGCGACCAACCATCGAGAAAGTCGATTTCGATCGCGCTCTCTAATGACTTGGAGGGACAGAAGTGCGACGATTCGGAGACGCCACTCATGTGCGAGAATGAACTGCAGAAGTGAGTAAACAAACAAACAAACAAACGAACGAACGAACAAACAAACATGTAAACAACCGTGTTTCAGTGGGGGTCGGATGATCTACCGTGCGATGCTGACAGAAAAGCGAAGGGTGCTGTGCGACAGGGCACTGTTCTTCTCGGCAGTCGCCATATGTGAGTCTCTTACATCTCTATCACTCTCTCTCCCCCTCCTCTCTCTCCCACTCCTCTCTCACTCTCTCTCCCCCTCCTCTCTCTCCCACTCCTCTCTCACTCTCTCTCCCCCTCCTCTCTCTCCCACTCCTCTCTCACTCTCTCTCCCCCTCCTCTCTCTCCCACTCCTCTCTCACTCTCTCTCCCCCTCCTCTCTCTCCCACTCCTCTCTCACTCTCTCCCCCCCTCCTCTCTCTCCCACTCCTCTCTCACTCTCTCTCCCCCTCCTCTCTCTCCCACTCCTCTCTCACTCTCTCTCCCCCTCCTCTCTCTCCCACTCCTTCTCACTCTCTCTCCCCCTCCTCTCTCTCCCACTCCTTCTCACTCTCTCTCCCCCTCCTCTCTCTCCCACTCCTCTCTCACTCTCTCTCCCCCTCCTCTCTCTCCCACTCCTCTCTCACTCTCTCCCCCCTCCTCTCTCTCCCACTCCTCTCTCACTCTCTCTCCCCCTCCTCTCTCTCCCACTCCTCTCTCACTCTCTCTCCCCCTCCTCTCTCTCCCACTCCTCTCTCACTCTCTCTCCCCCTCCTCTCTCTCCCACTCCTCTCTCACTCTCTCTCCCCCTCCTCTCTCTCCCACTCCTCTCTCACTCTCTCTCCCCCTCCTCTCTCTCCCACTCCTCTCTCACTCTCTCCCCCCCTCCTCTCTCTCCCACTCCTCTCTCACTCTCTCTCCCCCTCCTCTCTCTCCCACTCCTCTCTCACTCTCTCCCCCCCTCCTCTCTCTCCCACTCCTCTCTCACTCTCTCTCCCCCTCCTCTCTCTCCCACTCCTCTCTCACTCTCTCTCCCCCTCCTCTCTCTCCCACTCCTCTCTCACTCTCTCTCCCCCTCCTCTCTCTCCCACTCCTCTCTCACTCTCTCTCCCCCTCCTCTCTCTCCCACTCCTCTCTCACTCTCTCCCCCCCTCCTCTCTCTCCCACTCCTCTCTCACTCTCTCTCCCCCTCCTCTCTCTCCCACTCCTCTCTCACTCTCTCTCCCCCTCCTCTCTCTCCCACTCCTCTCTCACTCTCTCTCCCCCTCCTCTCTCTCCCACTCCTCTCTCACTCTCTCTCCCTAATCCCCCCTGTTTGAGTGTTGATGATCTTCGAGACGGAGCTGCGCAGCTCTGCGTACTTCTCCCTGTCCAGTCTCCCCTCCGTCTCCCTCAAATGCCTCATACTATTCTTCACACTCTGCCTCGTATACTGCGTCATTCACTTCCAAGTCATAGAAGTCAAGGTATGCAGAGAGAGAGAGAGAGAGAGAGAGAGAGATTTGAAATGTAGAAATCTCTTGAATCATGTTCTCTCGACTCACGTGTGAGAAAGCACGCAATCACGTGGAATGGAGCTAACTCGGCGTAGTTTCTGTACTTTCCATGCAGAGAGAGAGGGGGGAAGATATGGAGAGAGAGAGAAAGAGAGAAAGAGAGAGAGAGAGAGAGATTATCGTTTCCAGCTGTTCATGAATGCGAATGGAGCAGATGACTGGCGCGTGGCGCTCACTCCCAGGAGACTAGGACAGATCATAGTCGAGGTAATAAATCAATAAATCGATGATATCGATTGATTTGTGAAATTTGTAATTTGTTTCAGTTCGTCGTGTGCGCCATCTGTCCGGTTCCTTTTGAGCTGTGGTTCACCGACGAGAAAGACGAACACGTGAGTCAATCAATATAGATCATTGTTATTGATTTATCGATCGTCTTGCAGTTCTTCTACGGTCTCAACGTGATGTTGTCTATCGGAATGTTCTTCCGCCTCTACTGGCTGTGTCGAGTGATGCTGCTCCACTCTCGCCTGTTCACTGATGCCAGCAGCCGGTGAGCAGCCCCGTCTGGCCCCGCCCCGTCTGACCCCGCCCCCTTTGCAGGAGCATCGCCGGCCTCAATCGTGTCAACTTCAACGCGCGTTTCATCCTGAAGACGTTGATGACACTGTGTCCGGGAACAGTGCTCATGATATTCACATCGGCACTCTGGATACTGGCGGGGTGGATACTGCGGTTGTGCGAGAGGTGCGGATAGAGAGAGAGAGAGAGAGAGAGAGAGAGAGAGAGAGAGAGAGAGAGATGGAGAGAGAAGAAGAAGGAGAAGGATACAAGACATCATTCCAGAGAGTACATCCCGTCTAACGACCTGAAACGGGAGATGCACGGCAACTACCTGAACAGCATGTGGCTCATCGCGATCACCTTCCTATCCGTCGGATACGGTGCGTCAACTGGAATGGGCGGACCAGAATAATGTTTTCTTAAGGTGACATCGTGCCTCACACCTACTGTGGACGAACGATGGCAGTGATAACGGGGATTCTGGTGGGTAACTAGTGAACAATAATGAATAATGTGAATAATGACGTCATCTGGCAGGGCACATGCACGTCTTCTATGGTGGTGGCTGTGATCGCGCGGAAGCTGGAGCTGACTCGAGCCGAGAAACACGTGCACAACTTCATGATGGACACTCGACTCACCAAGAAGGTGCGCCTCCCTCCGCCACTCATACACTACTCTCTATTACAGCTGAAACACTCCGCGGCGAATGTATTGCGGGAGACGTGGCTCATATACAAGTTCCGACGGCTCGTCGACAAACCAGACGCCAGCAAGATCCGACTCCATCAGAGGAAGTTCCTCGTCGCTATCTATGAGTGAGTCGATCGATAGAGCCAATGGATACGTCAACACGCGGTTGTAGGATGCGAAAGGTGAAGCGAGATCAGCGCAAGCTCGCCGAGAACTTTGTCTCGCTTGGAGACGTGGCAAAGGTGAGATAGTGGTAATCAATCGATAATCAATCAATGACTGGTTCAGACGACGTCGAACACGTACGAACTGATCCACGACGTGCACTCGACACAAGAGGGGCTGTCGATGCGGATCACTGCGATGGAACACCAGCTGGCTGACATATCACGGTACGTTGTCCCAAACACTGCCTGCACACATGACTGGGTGATTGCAGTGAACTGGGTTCCCTGACGGAGCTTCTGCGTGCGTCGCACACGCGCAAGAACAGTCGGAGCAGCGAGGCGAGTGCGGCGGCGGCAGAGACAGTGCGGAGGCGGAGGGAGGCGCCCATATAGACACACACACACACATAGACACCATTCTACTATTGCATTACTACGTTCTGTGACACTGCGCTACGGTTCTGGCGTTCGGGTACACTCGCGACTCTTGACTGATTCACACCCAGCGATATCTATGTCTTTGTTCCTTTGCGTATATACTCACACCCACAATTTCTGGTGGGAGAATATAATTTTCATGGCTTTTTTCTAGTCTAGATGCTTATGCGGGTGTTTACTCTATGTTACTGCGTGAAACAAGTTTGATATTCAAGTGAATAAATACTTTTATCTTTGCTTGCCGACAACTGTGACAAGTAGTTAAACAATACTAAAACGTGGTTTTCGATGTCAGCATGGCGACATCTGTCAATGGCGTATGTGAGCGGCAGATGTTGTATATTGAGTGAATCCCGCGCACAGCGGGGTGTCTCACACGGAAAAAGTATACGCACTCGCCATTTGAGTCGTGTCCCGAATGTCCGAATGTGTGTTGGATCTTCCGAATGAGGTGTGGCTGCATGTCTTCTCCCTCCTTCCATCCGCCTCTCTCCCCTCCGTCCAACGAGTCAACGCGAGATTCCATTCTATCGTCAACGATATGCATAGAAGACTTCGCAAAATGCCCGTCGACACTCTGCACATCGAGAGAAAAGAGGTGATTTGCTATGTAATATCACTACTATCAATTTTTGGTAACTTCAGGAAGTTCTCAAACTCTCTGCACTGTACGGATCTCATAGAAAATGGTTAGAACTTGTTTTCGTCTAATAACTGTTCCGAGAATTTTTCAGGGAGTGTCTACTTTCTAATAATGAAATGGAATACACATTGTCGGATTTAAACATTTCTGGATGTGATAGTGACGTTATGCTTATTTGGATGTCTGAAAATCCTCACAAAACTGAACAGTACTACACGCCGACTGTAAGAGTGAGTGCTTATTGTTTTTTTTAGCGACTTGCCCTTTTTGTGATCAGAGTCGCGTCTCGTTTGCATGCCCGGATCAGCTCTCATCTCTCCGTTCCATTCTCCTAGCCATTGCCACGAAATGCATTCTCCCTCACATACACTTGGTTTGTACTAATATATGTTCGCGATGTTGACTACGGTTGTGTTCTTGCAGGTCTGTCTCCAATCGTCGGATATATCCGTGATTCTCGAGTGTTCTCTCCACTTCTCCACGAGTGTCAAACAACGAACACGAATGAGGACAAAATATTATTAGACAATGATTTCCCAGATTTACAATAAAATTTATAACTGAGTGTGAGTGAGATTGAGAGAAAATGTTTCAGTTGTTGTTTTTTTCGTCCGGAGAATCAATTCGAAGCTCTTCTCTGTTCTATCTCAATCACGCTGAAATGACTGTTGTCACGGGAGCCTTCTCTTTCTCTTCTCACTTTCCTCCGTCTCCCCTCGTGAGAACAATGTCCAATATGCCTGCTATGCTGGATCTCACAACGCATCTGTCCTCTCCCTCTTCCACCACTTCCAGACCGGCGCACACCACCTGAAAGGACAGGTGGACAGGTAGACAGGGGTGGCCACCTGCATGTCGACTTCCTCCCGTGACATACTCAACCGCACGTCCGCCAGCTTCCTCTCGCCACTCGTCCATGTCTACAATAGATGATACTGGAGTGGAGATGGCAGACTGCCCACCTTCAACATGGTGTTCACTCCGCGCGCGGTCACCGCCGTCTCCCTCGCAGTCACATCCAACATCCCAGCAGAGAGCGCGAGCAGGTCCGAATCGGACAGAGACACGCGCCACCCCTGCAAGCCACGCCCATACCAGCCCCGCCCCTCCACACTCACTGCCGCCTCCACTTCTATGCATCGAGTCGAGCCCAGTCGCCAGAATGCCGTCGCTTAAAAGTGGATTATCTTGCGTCTCTCTCTATCTCTCTCTTTCTCTTTCTCTCTTTCTCTCTCTCTCTCTCTTTCTTTCTTTCTTTCTGTGTCATTCTCTCTCTTTCTTTCTTTCTTTCTGTGTCATTCTCTCTCTCTCTCTCTCTCTCTCTTGCATTCGCTCACTGTTGAGATGTGAGTGGTTGTCCGCAGTTCCATCCTTCTCCTCGACCGATACCCGCAGCGACTCACTCGGAGAGGCCACATCGATCACATAGTCGAGGGCTGCAAAGATCATTCCTATCATCTACAGTCTGCAGTACTGGTATTTCACTAGTTACTATTACCAGTCCTGGTATCGCCAGACTATCACATATCACCAGTTCCTATACTGGTTCGATCACCTATACCTATACATGTTACAGTTCACCTTGCATGTACTGGCTGCCGCCGTCGCAGTTGCCCATTTCCACATTCAACTGCTCGCACTCGCCGCCTGTCGCCAGAAGAGCCTGTCCGACGACGTGCAGGTCTTCTGAACCACTTCTTCCTCCACGTCATCTCTCTGACTGACCTGTTACGGGATGAATGAGGTGGACGAGGAAGGGTCGAGTGTGTTTCAATAGGAAAAGTAGATGGGACGAGAGGAGGGAGGGGAGGGAGGAGTATCGGAGCACTGGAAGCACTGGGAAACGAGGCATGTCGTACTCCAAGAAAGACGTGCGCACGCCTATAACAGTCTCACCCTCTGTCCCTCACCCAATCCCACCATGTAGTGTGTAGTGTTGATCGAGTGTCATGTCCCCCTCGTATACATCTTCCGTCTCCTCGCACATCAGCGCCCCCTCGCTGTCTGCCTGCTCCAGCAACTCGCTCTCATCTCTTTCGTCCTCTTCCGAAACGAATGCCATCGACCTGAATTGTTACAGCAAACATTGTGTGTTATATATGTACCAATGTTTTGCGTCGCTCCTTCTGTACAGTTTCACCCTCATGAGTAGTAGTCTATCAAACGGCTGCAATGACTTGTATTCATTCACAGCAGTATAACCAACCGGCTGTCTCTCGAGAGTGATGTCGACGAAATGTCGTTTCGTTCGCAGTGCTGTGTCCTGCGTGATGAGTGTGTTCATGTATGTGCACACCTGTCGACAGGTGAGGAGGGAGAAGGGCGGCAGGTGGGAGAGGATAGCCACCCACAGCTCACTCGGCACCCACTCCCCACACACCTCCATTACATCACACAGTAAACAGGGAGTAGTAGCATGCAACCAGGCCGGTGTTTTGGAATGTACGCACTGGCTTCGCATGTGCATCGATTTTTCTTCTGGTGGTTGCTCCACTGAGAATTTGCATTGGTGCGCTCTGGGAAAACACAACGAGTGGATATTTTTCCTTCTCTCGTTCTATCCCCTATCTACATACTTCTCTCTCTTTCCATGCACCCCCCTACCTTCTCGCTCTCTCTTTCTCTTCTCTCCATGCCTCCCTCCCTCCGCTTCTCTATCTTATTCCCCCCCCCACTCCTCTCTATCTGACCCAACACATCTATAGATTTTATGTAGAGTTCTTTGCTCGCTAGTTAACGGGGAAAGACGGTTGGACAGGGGTAGTGTCTATCTCACCGGCCGGGTTTTCTCAACCAGCTATACTTAGAAGTGACAGGATAGTCTCTCACCGCATATGCTGTTATTAACACAGTATCTGGTGAAGGATTATCCCTTCGGTTCGACTGCGTTCAGAGCGTACAAACGGACGGGACGTCATCGTAAAGAAGTCAAAACGTCGTCCAGTCTCAAACTGTGCGCTTTTTACATTGTCAACCCATTGTTCATGTCACTTGACTCAATTATGAATAAAGTATATCTCTCTCAATCTCGATCTTACTCTACTATACTCTTATTACCCCCCCTCTCCTTTCTCTCTCTCTCTCTCTCTCTCTCTCTTCCTCCCTCCTTTCACTTCTCAATCATTTTTTTATTCCTCTTTGGACTTGGCCACTTCGATATGTTCATCTGGTCCAATCTGCCAATCTTATCTCCCCTGCCCTTCTCCCTCCCTTGTCTGACCCCGGTTCCAACAACAACATATCAATCGACCCCGTTCAGCCTCCAGTGTGCGATATCGCACTCTACTTGTGTACATGGATACAACGTATTGAATTGGAGATTTCTCTAACGGCTTTAGAGGTACGATATGAATGTTATGATGTTCTCTATCCCCTCTCTCCCGGTCCGAAAGCACTGTATGTAGTGAAGTAATAGGATGAACACGAACATTTTCATTTAAAAAAAATACAGTTTCAGTGTGCGCGGAAGTATGATGGACCGACCAAGCCGTTTGCCTCGCGCCTCTCTTGCCACGAGGCAGAGTGTGGCTGTGAGGGAAGGACGGCTCGAGCCAACACCCTTCATGAACTCGCCATGCTATTCGCTGGGTACGAGGAGTGTGCCACGAAAGGGAACGACATCTACAACTCCGGATTCAAAAAGGCGGTATGTATTACTATTCCACAGTTTTAAAGGAGATGAGTACGCAATGTAAAAATGAAATGACCAGCTGATGTCGCACGTCAAAACGATTTCTACAAAAGTCTCTAAGTCCGTGGCGGGCTTGTATCTAAATTCCCATTGGAAACTCGTGCCAAGTTTGTACCTCACCGCGAAGGAAGCGCCGATTGCCTGATTTTCAAGATGCTATTTCATTTTATATTACTTTTATATTGATTAGTAGACTTTTTATTTCTGATTCAATTTAATCACCATATCAACATTGATTATGTCAACCTCGTGTTATTATTCCGTACACCTCTCCTTTAAAGGAACACTGGCGACCTATTTTTGACTTGGAATGTTTAAAATAATCATATAAATCAAAATCTTAATCGATTTGTGAGAAAGAACAACGAGTATCCGTCGTTTTCAAATGTTGCAACTCGCTGTTGCAACATTTTATTTCAAACTCAAAATTGGTCCCACCACGACTTCCATTCCGTTGAACTCTTCAATACTGGCAAATGTTTTGCATGAGTGGTAATGCGCGTTCAAAAGAGCTAGTCGCAGAATTAAGTCGCCACTGTTCCCTTAATCGATAGTAGGAAGGGAGTGCACATGGTAGAAGCTGCTGGGCTAGGAAGGAGCTGCTTTTGCCTGAGTTGCACCGCATGAGGAAGGGGTTGCACGTTGATCAGTTTAGTAAAAGAATAGCAATTTTGCACAATGTTTGACACAGGAGAATGTTTTCGACCGTATTGGATCGAATACAGTAGCATGAAACTGTACCAGCCGGAGATCTGCATTCACTAGTGATCTGATGTTTAGCTCATATTGAGGATTGATGCACTCTTATGTTACTAATAAAGATCATACACCTGATTATACTGTAATATATGCGAAACACACATCGCACTATTCAAGTAGGCTGATCAATGCACTGTTTCCGCACCTAAACCTTTATGTCTACAGGCATAATATCTATATCTCAATATGCATTTCTAGAAGGCTGTAGTATTAGAACTTCTTTGTATATGATGTTGTGAACATACAATACATCATAGAGTTAATATATGCATACGTATGCTATGTTTCGACACTACTAAAATAGTTCAAGTGCAACTCCTTCCCCTAGTAGTGTAGCCCTTCCGGAGCAGCTTCTACCATGTGCACTTCCTTTCTCCTATCCTTTAATCACCTGACAATTTTTCTTTGCAGATCTCTGCGGACCGAAAGAGACGACGCGTGCGCTGCAGGCACTGTCCCGGAAGTGGCCCGACGAGGTCACGGAATGCAAACAGTGGCTGCAGAGAAGCAATCTTCGGATGAAGCCGGTCTGCTACGACTTCCAATGTCGTTGGAGCCTCGCTATGAAGGACTTCTGGGCGAACCATGTTAGTCATCCATTTCATAGAACGGCCATAACTAACGCCTTTTCAGGAAACCGTCCTCCTATTGTCCTATGTGATCTCCGCCAGCCAGCCCACCCCAATCTGTCCACTGTCAACTTCTGGGAGGACGTTGGGGACACCATCGTCTCCATCATCGACGACAACGACGGGTCGAAGTTGGACAGTGTGCTCGTGATTCCCGCCGAGCCGGCACCGGCAGACGAGAGTACGCAACGACAGGATTCAGCTTTCGGATGCAGCTTTCGAATGCAGTACCCCGCGATCAACGAGATCCACGTCGTTTCGCTTCCATTTCTGGGAGGATACTTCTCCAACTTCCTCCAGCTACTCCAGGCCAACACCGCTTGGATGACGCGCACTGGAAAGACAAAGGGACACACTCACGCGAATGTGTACCTCGAGGTAGGGAGTCCAATCACCTGCCTTCCTCGGACTGGCTCCACGACTACGGGAGGGACATCTTACACATGACGCGAACTCGCGACGACACGCGACGGCACACACTTCACGAACTCGCCATGCTTCTAGATCGTCAGTCACCCATTGTATAGAATGTTGTTGTTCCGTGTAAAAGTAAAGAAATGAGTTAACATGTTTACATTTTTACCTTCGTACTCCTAGTTGGCGTTGGCGTAGCGCGACTGATCTTCTTTTAACATTCTCTTCTTTCCTGTTTCATCTCTTCTCTATTATCTCTCTCTCTCTTTCTCTCTCTCTTTCTCTCTCTCTCTCTCTCTCTCTCATGATGAATGTTCATGAAGCGACAATGAAACACAAACACAAGAGATCAAACATCGTTTATCTTGACATGTCACCATCGAGCGACACCTGCGCTGGTGCGCGGCATCTGGGGACACCTGCGCTGGACGCGCTTCCTACGTTTAGAGTACGTTTAGAGTGGTGGAGGGAATCCTACGTTTAGAGTGGTGGAGGGAATCCTACGTTTAGAGTGGTGGAGGGAATCCTGCGCGGCATCGAGCGATGCCTGCGCTGGTGCGCGGCATCTGGGGACACCTGCGCTGGACGCAGACTGGCAACTCTACTCGTCAAGCGGGCTTATAAAGATGCCGTTCAGACATGGCTGTGTTGGATTTGTTTACACAAATGCTAATATTTTACTCATTTGTTGATTTGGTCCTCTTCGCGCACGAAGAGCGGTCAGTGATTAGGTGATTAGACTAATTGAAAAATCGACAAATCGACAAAAAAAAACAATATGACAATGGGCATAACTATATGACAATGGGCAACATACATGTATATAAGTATATCCGTTCAGACACTGACACAAACAAACATCAAACACTTTATAAGAAATCCACACTCAAAACGAGTACGACTATAATTTTGGTTCAATTCATGTCAAATTCAAATGATTGTAAGTGTTTTAACGCGTGTCTGTGTTCACTTGGACAAGACGGGTTTGCGGGCGGAGCGAGTCTTGCCCTTCTTCTTATCCTCCTCCCGGGAACGCTCCCTCTTCTGCTCACCCTCCTCCACTGACGACGACAGCTTGCACGGCGAAGGCGTCGTCACACTCGGAGACTGGTCCGTCTAGACAGCCCTCTCCTCCCTCCCTCCCTCCCTCCCTCCCTCCCTCCCTCCCTCCCTCTCTCCCTCTCACCCCTTTCTGCTCTTCCCCTCCACTCCTATCCGAGACGATCGTGCTCTCGATCACCTTGTTCACCTCGTCGTCCTTGTACTCTGCCGAATGCGATGCTGCAATGGCTACTGTAGCTACCGTATCTCCTATCATCTACCGTACCCTGTTTGGTGGCGCGAATGTGAATGGTGGATATGTGCAGCTGGTTCTTGGCGGCACTGTCCACGCATTCCTTGGCAGTCTTGTTCTCCTTCAAGCGGGTGCAGATAACGTACATCTTGCAGCGAGACGGCGGCCCATTCTAGAAGAAGGGTTACGGTAGCTACAGTACCCCGTACCGATCGCTGGATGGTGATGACCTTTGTCTCGCCGGACTTGATGAACTCGATAGGAGGCGTCACTCTGCAATACACCACGTGACTCTCTCGTATAGCCTCTTCCTACCTGTACAACTTGTTGTCACTGGATTTGATCTTGTAGGCGACCTGCTCCTCCTCCGAGTTGTTGATGTAGAGCTTGGTGGTTCCGGTGAGTGGCATCTGGAAGGGGGTGGAGGGAGGGAGGGGGAGGGGAGGGGAGATACCTCGATCGACAGAGGGGTGACGGTGACGTTGAGTTCTTCTGGCGGGGCGGACATGTCGGCCGCTCGCCGCCACTCTGCAGCGGCACACTGCGAGAGGGAAGGACGGGCGGGCGAGAGACACTCTCATCTTGCATCACACCCATCGCCAGACTAGATCCACTCCCTCCTCATCATGTTTCGCAAGTCGATAAAAAGAACCGAAATTTATCGTTAGCAAACAAACACATAGATAACTTTGAATAAATAAAAACTAAAAGGAATAAAAGATCTAATCGTGTCTAGGGATGGATCCTGACAAGCGGTCGATGGGAAAGGGGACACTCAATGAGGAAAGGGAACACTCAATGAGGAGAGGAGCAATTGGAACAACCTAGCGCCGGATGGGAAAGACTCACTAGACACGATGGGGAATCCCCGGACCACCCACGAAGCGACCCGGGTGGCACAGCCTGTATGCGAGGGGAGAGAGCGTGCAAGGGATATAAGGCAATGTCCGTATACGAATGTCTACCTAATGCGACAGTACAAATTCACATATGAAACGTATCTAGCCTAGAATGAGAACGATGCGGTCTGAGCAGAATGAGAGTGGCTGAAGTGAGAAGAGAATGGAGTGTGGGAGGGACGAAAGGGGGAGGGGGAATATTCACAGGGGTACTGTATTGCGAGGAGACTACGCGGGAGAGTACACCTCTTCGTCGTAGTTCTCCTCTCCGCTGCTCTGGCCGCAGTTCTGCTCCCCTCGAGGATCCATCTCCGTCGCCCACGCAAAGTTCAACAACGCAGTGTGCGTGTCTCCCAGACGGCGGTGCACACGACCTACACACAATCACATCAATCGATAAGTACGAGTAGAGACGTACCGAGGAGGTAGTATATCTGTGCCTCGTCGGGGGACAGCGACTTGAGCTCGTTCAGCTCAGCCAGACACTCCTGGTTGCGCTTGGTCGAGAAGAGCACGTTGCAGCGGTGGAATCTGCAACACCCCCCGTCCATTCCGTCCCCTCCTCTCTCTCTCTCTCCCTCGTCCCACCTGACGGCCACGTTGCTGGGCTGCACCTGTCGTCCCCTGTCGAGCAGCTGCAGAGCCCTCTCCGCTCTTCCGAGCGCCTGCTCCACCAGTGCCAGTTGACACAGCATCGTCGCATTCGTCGGGTTCAACGACACCGCCTTGGACAGATTCACCTGAATGGACGGCATGTAGGAATGGAGAGAGACGATTGATGCGTATGCGTACCTGTGCGAGACTCATCTGCTCCTTTCTGTAGTGGACGAGTCCGAGTCCGTACCACGCGCGGTAGTCGAGGGGCGCGAGTGCGAGGGCAGAGCGGAACGACTGTGCAGCCTTGTCGCTGTTTTCCGTCTCGAGCAGCTCGTGTCCCAGCAGGGTGAACGCGTACACAAAGCGGGGGTCGAGGCGGATCGCCCGCTCCAGAGCCTCGACCGCACACGCGTGCTGCTTCTCCAGAGAGAAGGCGTTACCCGCCACGCACCTGCAACACCACACCGTGTCCATCCACACTCCACACTCCACACTCGCATACTTGCTCTCCCCTTCTCCCCCTCTCCACTTACCACGACTGCGGTCGGTGCCTGGCAGTGCGGGTGAGCTCGGATGCGAGCGCCGAGAGAGCGTGTCTCTCCTGCAGATGCCACAGCGCCGATGACAGCATCTCCATGCCCTCCACTCGGTGCGGATGGCTCTTGCGGAGCGCGCCCAACACGTCACGAACCGCCACATAGTCACGCACCTACAACCCCAACAGGCAATAGTCAACAGATCGGAAGTGGCTTACCTCGAATAGCACGCGTCCCTTCATCTCGACGGAGAGTGCATGGGAGGAGATGGGCCAGGGGAGGCTGTTGAGCTGCTCGAGAGCCTTGGCCCAGTTGAACTGTCTCATCGACAGCTGCACATCGGCCAGGCGACGAACACACACAAACACCTCCTCTGCAAGGCACCGAGGGTTGGGGAGAAGAGAGACAGAGAGACAGAGAGAGAGAGAGAGAGAGAGAGAGAGAGAGAGAGAGAGAGAGGGAGAGAGGGGGAGAGAGAGACAGAGACAGAGACAGAGACAGAGACAGAGACAGAGACAGAGACAGAGACAGAGACAGAGACAGAGACAGAGACAGAGACAGAGACAGAGACAGAGACAGAGACAGAGACAGAGACAGAGACAGAGACAGAGAAGTGGAAGTGTACTGACTGGTGGCGGGGTCGACGAGTGCGGCGGCGGCCTTGGCGTTGAGTGTCTTCTCCGCCTCTGCCGCACTCTTCACGTCGGCCGGGGTGGGCGGCAGCTGCTGCATGTTCGGAGTGCCCATCGAGGCGACAGAAGAGATGGACGTGCCTGCAAACACAGTGTCATTCCCATCCCTCCTTCTCTCATCTCTGCACTGACTGCTTCCGGAGAGGCTGCGGGGCGCGTTCTCCTTGCTGTTCCCGAGTGGCTGCTGCCGGGTGTCCCTGCTTCGGGTCGTCCTGGGAGCCACTCCTCCTCCTCGAGGAGACACCGCCGAGTTCTCATTGATACGCGTCGTACTCCGCAGCTGCTGCATCTCCAACAAACAACGTACCATAAACAACGCAAATACATTAACGAAGTTAACAAAAGCAAAACAATTACTTACCTTTCCAGTACCCTTGAAGAGCCGGCCGCCGCGAAGGGCCACATTCTCAGAATCCTGAGAGTGGGCAAACAACCGAGAACTCCTATAACAATGTAATAATTGAATCAGTATAATATTTAAGAGTAAAGTAAAGTACAGCAAAGTAAAGTACTCGCGTACCTCCTCATCTCGGGTGTTTCTGTGGCCGCCATCGACGAACGGAGAGTCTTCCGGGGAGCCGCCGGCTACAACAACAATTAGCATCATCTTAAAACACACAAAATTCTAGCGATACAATCCGCCAACAATACCTTGATAGCAGGGGGCGGAGCGATGACATTCTGGGGAGTCATCTGGACGACGTCTTCGGAGATGGAAGCCGCCGCCGCCGCAGCCACTGCCGCGTCTTCCTCGTCCACCTCCATCTCCCTACAACACAACACGTTACCATCTATTCTATCCAAGCATTCAAAAACGAAAATGAATTTTAAAAATGTACTTGGTGAGTAGGGAGAGATCCTCTCCAGGGCAGAGGCGGTTCTGCATCGGTTCGAACACAGTGGCCACTTGCTGGCCGTTCAGCTCGATGTATCTGGAGACGAGCGACCAGATGAACGGGTTCTTCTCCACACCCGCAGCACACATGTCAGCCGCACGCTCCGCGCGACCCGTCTCACTGAATTGGACATGATAACCACATCAATGTAACTATGATACAAGAACAGAACCAAGCGAAAAATTGAAGTGCGCTTACCACATGATGGTGGCGAGGAGAGCAGCGGCAAAGGGAGAAGAAGACGATCCGTTGAAGATAGAGTGGAGCTGCGAGCGGACACTCGAACCATCACACAACGAGCGACACGCCTCCTCCACGCTGAAACCACGGACGTCAAAGAGGTTCACATAACACGGTATATGAGTATGGCACTCACCGGTTCGTGTCGTAGCACACCTTGGCGAACAGGTATCGCAGCCTCGGAGAGGTCTTGGCATCGGGCATGAGAAGAGCGTACACCTCGTTCGTGCGGCCGGCACGCATCAAACAATCGCACAACAACTCCAGCGACTCATCACATTTCTCTGAAACAGATAAACGTGACGATGAGAATGCATTGGATGACGAAAGTCATCCAACTTGTCTTACTTTTGTCATGATACAACTCGGCGAGAAGTAACGCGTCCGAGTATGCGCAGTGATTCAAACAGTCGCCAATCACACCCTAAAGAACAATTCAATACGTTCATGTGGGAATACTAACCGTAATCTGGATGGCGGATGGAGAAGGCATAGCCGTGGCTACCATCTCACACAATTGAGCAGAAACACACGTGATGCAGACGTCAGCAGTACATTCACGCTGTCACGCAACACACCAACGGTCGATGCCAAATAGTGGCAACCTGAACACTCGTACACTAAATCACAACTACGGATAAGTTGCGCGCAATGTGTATTATACAATGATCTAGCGTAGCGATCGTATCAACATATCCGACGGCAATAAATCTATGCGATGCGGAAGACGGAAGGATCACGCGCGACACATCGATCGAGACTGATTATGAGCAATATGAAATGGAATTGGAGACATTATAGTTGACAAATTTCATAAAGTGTTAGATTCCGTTATCTAGAAATAATGTTGAAAAGAGAATTGACTGGTCTGACGACAACCGGCTGCTGCAAAGCGTCGGTGTAATTGTAACTTCAAAGCAAGGTTTCACACTACACACTACCTAACACGATAAGTTTAAAACGCTCAGAACCCGTTTTATTGAAGAATTTTGTTACTTTTCTACATGGGAACGCATGCGGAACACAAAACGTGATGTGAATCAATATCAGCTGCGTAGAACAAGTGTTCCAGGAGCCAAAAACTGGCAAAACGCCAGCCGCCACTCTACTGTAAGCCATTCCAACGGGTGCGGCTAGGATCGATTGACGAGTGAGTGTGCATTTCGAGGAGGGTGCTGGGCAGTGAGGGGGAAAAGGGCGGGGCGAGGGGCGAGCGCGGCGCGGCGGCGATCAAGTCAGTATTCACTCTCTATCTTTCGCGAGCTCGCACCCCCTTCATCTTCAACCACCCATCAACCATGTCGACTAGTATCGTCTCCAATAATTCCAATTTCAATCCGTGAGTTTAATTGCATGTTGAATTATTGATACGAATGGTCTCATTTCGAAATTTTCTTTCATTCACGCACTGCTCTACACTTTCCTTTCAAATTGACCGCGGTGGTTCTCTCAATAGATTACATCATATAGGAGCATTTAATAATGGTTTACTCATAGGTGCAGACATAACACAAAACCCAAAATACAAAACTTCCAAATTAATACGTGTTTTTATTCCAAATCGGCCGCATTTTGATAATGACCCGCAAACTAGTATGCAGCCGTGCGTTCGTGGATGATGTGAGACGTATCATCGAAGTGTCGATGTTGCTTGCTTATCGTTATCCACCTGAACGCTTCTAGACCGCTCGCTCAGTCAGCTGACTGCTGTCTAGCGCGGACGAAAACGTGCGTCTCGCTCACATGACCATGTTATCGCTTTTTCGCGATCTGTCTGCTGTTGACGAATAGACATGAAGGGAAAGGATTTGTTGTCGAATGTTCTTTCAGTGCACTCGGTGCATCTTTCTCCACTAACATGTGGTGATGGTCACAAATGTTGATAGTATCGATCGAGTATCTCTCATTCGCTTTCATGCTCGTGAAAGAGCGAGCGCAGTCGATATCACAGAGATCACACAGAACAAAATTGTGCGAATGACATCATTTATTTCATGCATGCGTATGACTCACACGAGCCATGGAGCATTCTCGCATTGGACATTGCATATGCGAATCGATACCGATCACGCGATGCCCTCTCTCCCGTATCAATCCCGATAAGGCTATCGCTTACTCCAATCTGTTGCCTCCTCCTCTACGCTATTGATTGATTGACCGAGTTTTATAGCAATAGACGTTATAGTCATATTAGCAAACAGTGGAATGTACTTGTTGAAGTCGTTGTTGCAGCTGCACCGCGTCCCCTACCGGGGTCACGTGGTGTTCCTGACGTCCCCCACTGTGTCGCAAACAACGCAGATGAACTGTCGAAGATGGTGAGTTAGACTCTCTTCCTTTCCTATGATTGTTGTCACACTTGGATTGCAGGTGAGCGCCGTGAGCGCAGACTGGTCGTGGGCGATCGTCGACCAGGAGAGCCTTGCTCTGGTGCTGCCCTCTGAGCAGGACCCCCGCAAGGTGTCCAAGGAGAGGTTTGTGAACCTGCTCGAGTTCTGCGAGGAGCAGCTCGGCCTCAAGAGGGTCGTCGCTGTCTTCCCGCGCGCCGATCTAACCATCCAGGTACGTATCTCCACTCCTCTTCCCCATCCGCTCTCTCTCTCTCTCTCTCTCTCTCTCCAGATGTTCATTTCTTGTATTCAGGACGGCTTTCCTCGCACTCTCCGTTACATCGGATTCCGCCCCCTCGCTCCGGACACTCTGCCGGTGAAGCTTGACTCGTCGAGCTTCTTCGTCATGAGCTACGTCATCTGAGCTGTGTGAGGTCTCCCGGTCGGTCCATACTGTTTATGCAGTACACCCAGTGCTGTGTGTGCAGTACCGTCATGTCCCTGCCCAGTCTCCCTCGCGCGCTCCCACCCTCGCCATTCATCTACGTTCATCGCCATATTTAACCCCCTATTGTTTTATTCACCTCTCAATATATATTCCCCATTCACGGTGTATTCTGGTCGTGTCGCGCACACAGCGCCGACTCAGTAGACTGTATTTACCCATTTCCATGACTCGATTTGTAACATGCAGATGCAGAAACAACATAAAAATATTTTAGATAACTTTGTCTGCACATAAATACATATATACTACATACACATGAACTGATCCGCTGATTAGGAATGTGAGAAATTGGTGAGACCGATGAAATGTTAAGTGTGCAAGTGAATGATGCGAGTGTTGGCTAGATGAAGTGTCTGACAGCAGATATGGACAGGAGTTTCTCGATGAAGACGTCATCGTCGACAGGCGCCGTGTGAGCTGCAACGAAAGAGTGAACGAGGAACTCCCGGTCACATGCTTCCCTCCTAACAACACTCGCTCTCATATGTCTTTCATGAGAACTTTACACAAAACTCTTCGAAAAACACTTCTTTCACCACAAGGTTTTGCTGGTCAGAAGTGGGTGTGGAAAACAAAACGGAACGTGACTGAACCTTCGAGTCATGTGATTGAGGAAAGAGGATGGGGGCTCTCTCTTCTTCCGCTTTGCAGAATTGTCTCCTGTTTTCCCTATTACCTATTGCGAATAGACAACGCAATCAACCATCCAATCCCATTCCTTCCCTCATCTTTCCCTCGCCTCTCTCACTTGCTTGTTCACTTCCCCTTTCCCACCTAAAACATCTCCATTCTCAGACAACAACATAACTGCCTGGGGGGCACGTTTCCTACTTTCTCTCCCTCTTTTCCTCCCCTCTCTCCTCTCTCTTTCCCACCAACCGACAGCAATCTCTGCCCCCGACCATGTTCTCTCCGAATAATCTCTCGTCACCCCCGCTTTTTCGCACACACAGAAACCTTTTCAGGTGGCGCGATTCAATCCACAAAACACCTGCATACATTCGTTCTTCTCTCTCAAACCCTCCATTCGCATGTCTTCGCAGCATCGAAAAGCGACGCAGAATTGCTATCAACACACACAGCCACAGTGATATTTTGATAACATATCAGGCTTGATACTTGATAGTAGCATTCAAGCGACGCCGCGTGATAGCGATTATCAAAAGAAACAGAGAAACGGCGGGTGCAATAAGCGAGGAGAATTGGGGAAAAGTCACGCGCCAATGTTCCCAAGAGTCCGCCGAGACATCGAAAAGAACACGGAAAGACCTTTACGAACCGTGGGAACGCGCAACATTGCAGCTCCTCCCCCCCCCCTCTCTCGTCTCACCAGCCCGTCCAGTGATCCTGTGGGTGGCGGCGACGGCTGTGGTGTCGGGGAAGGCAGTGTATCGCACGAGTTGCGTGCCCCTCGGAGACTGCATCACATCCAACTGCACGAACGACAGCATCTCTGCAACACACCCTCCTCCCTCTCTTCCCTCTCCTCCTTCCCCTCCACCCACCCTTGTACGCAGCCCCGAGGGCGCTACCGTCCCTCGCCGCCGCCTTGCAGCTCTGCAACAGAGCCGAGTGGCTCGGCACGTACACATCGCCTGAAAACGCCCACTTACTACTTACAGTATTCCATGCTTAATCCTGGATAATTCCAGCTGACATTCAACAAATCGGTTTCCGCAGTCGACGGCAAACAAGCAAAAGCCGAGACACATGGGAAGGCCGCCGAAAATACATGACATGCGTCACAGCCACACATCTATAGAGGACAGAGGGAGAGAATCTATTCCCACTTATCTCATTCGTTTTGTCTGCTCATTTTACTCGACTCTCAAGCGTTGTTGCACTTTCATTCCTCGTATATATCATCGCCGAAAAAGGAAAAGCCGGTGAAGGCACTGCACTCTTGCACATATTGGCGTTCCCACAACCACGTGATACAAAACAACCCCATAATATAATGTATATGTAATTAGATCGACTCCCTCGCTAACAACATGTACTCTTTATATGTTCAGAATCCAACATGTGTTCAGAATCCAAGAAAACTAAAATCGTTAGCAATTTCCAGCACTCCAGCTCTCGTTAGCGTCTCGTCAAAATAGTGTTCAAATCTCAAAACAACGATTCAGGTTCTTTGAAATAATCCGATGTTAAAATGCAAATATCACGACTACGCAGATAATCAGACCGGATTCCTCTGTCAGCGTAGTCACTGTTTACGCAAATTGAGTGTGTTAATCTGTTAATCCATGGTAAATACCGCCAATCGAAATCCTCCTCCATCTATGCGAGATAATCGGTGGGCCTGACATCTGACAACACATTCCAGAAGGCCGGGTTGGCCAAGTGGATAGCGTCACAGCTTGCTAAGTGAACGGTCGCTGGTTCGATTCCCCTCGCGGGCAATTGTTCCACCGAATTCCACTACCTCCCGGTGGGGCGCGTGAACCCACTCTCACTCTCTGAAAGCCCTACCATCGGCGGCGGCAGTCTTTCAAGATCTTCTACCACGCCTCGCATCCGGAACTGGTCACTTCGCGATGTTCACGCCCATCTACCATGAACAGTCAGGACTCGCGCCGCACTGTTCCAGCCAAGAAGCCCCAATACCCCACTGTAGGATTGTGTGTGCTTCCAGATAACCCATCATGCTACCATTGTATGTACATGTCGGAATCAGGCTGATAAACAAACAAACAAACAAACACATTCCAGAAATACTGATTAGGCGAATAAGTAAACAAGGCTGTACGTGCTTCATTCACAGCTGAATCACGGCAAGCGAACAAGTCACCACTACGTCAATATAAGCGCTCGGGTTACATGTTCAAACAATTATACACCAAGAAAACATCAATTATGTTTCCTGTACCCACCGGGGCTTCCGACGAGTAGGACGGACTTGAACCTGCTGAAAGCGCGGTTGGAGGCAAGACGATAGAGAAAGGTGTCTCGGAACTGCGCCGCGTCTTTCATCGTCAACTGCTCGATGCTCCTACAAAGGCATCTCTCTCTCTCCCTCCCTCTCCCTCTCTCTCTCTCTCTCTCTCTCTCCCTCTCCCTCTTTCTCTCTCTCTCTCCCTCCCTCTCCCTCTCTCTCTCTCTCTCTCCCTCTCCCTCTCTCTCTCTCTCTCTCCCTCCCTCTCCCTCTCCCTCTCTCCCTCTCTCTCTCTCTTTCTCTCCCCACCTGCTCTTCTTCACCCACTGCACCACCGCCACCCCCCAGTGCGCCGCCCGAGCCCCGTAGGCCAGACCGAGGTGGGGGGTGTTGAGGGTGAGAAGAGTGTGCAGGAGCGGATGCAGCCACTCCGCCCCGCCCCCACACAACACGCCCCCTTCGTCGTACGACGACAGCCCCATCGCCGTGCGCACAATGATACCGCCCAGAGAGTGCGCGATGAACCTCAACACGAAGGTTGTCGTATGTGCGGTGTGAGGGACTGACGATACTCTGGTGGGTCGGTGTGGCATGGCGTCCATGTGCTCGCGCACCTCCTCCAGCAGATTCCGCCCCAGACCCTCCAGGTCCGTCCACGTGTCCATCTGAAAGCACACACTGTCCACCCCACTCCCCCCTCCACACACGCCCCCTTCGCTCCCTGCCAACCTGGTTGACGCGGCTCATCAGGAACGAGATGGGCGACTGGCGGAGGGTGAGGCGGAGGAAGTTGCGGTAGGGAGAGAGGTCTTCGGAGCCGCCTTCCAGGCCGTGTACCAGCACGACCAGATGGGGAAGGTGGTCGCCGCGTGCCGCAGCCCGACCTTGCGAGGACGGACCGAGTGTGCCGCGAGACGCCAGCTCACTGCCACACACACACACATACTCATCCACACAACAGAGACAGCGCAGCCCACCTGTACAGACAGCCGTCGTATCTCTTGTCGGCGAGGCGCGCCTTCATAGACTCCCGCTCGTGCACGAATGCGAGCAGAGGGCCGAGCGAGCGGCGAGGAGACGGAACGGACACCGTCTCCGCTACAAAGCACAATGTCACAGAGTAATCACACACGACTCACCCCTCTGTTGGCAGTCGAGTCGCAGCTCCTTCATGGGGTTCTCGATGGGCGCATGCCCGTGCTCCCTCTCCTTCCCTTCCCCCGTGTCCTTGCCGCCGCCCTCTCTGGCGGCCACCAGTCGGGGAGTGCCCTTCTCCGTCTTGACTGCGTCCTCTCCATTGAGGGCTGCGACCAGACTGCCGTGTCTGTTCTTCCTCTCCCGCACACTCCGACCCATGAGGGAATCGAGGCTCTTCCGGCGCGCACTCGCCAGCACTCGGGACAACGTGCGCTGCCGCTGCATCTCACACGGCGGAGTCTCAACACACTACCGTCAGTCCCCCGCTTTCCTCACTCCACTCACCGGCACTCTGACGTTGACATCGACGAGGGACGGAAGGAAGCGCTCCTCGAAGATGACCGGGCTGAAACAGTTGGGTAACACAAATCCGAGAACCAAGATAATCTCGCATCTCGTTGTGGGGGGAATCGGTGGCAGAGCAGAAGAGGACAGCGCGAGGCAGAGCAGACATGTACCTGAATCATGATGACCATGAATACTAGTCGAATGACTGAGAGACTGACTTGCCAGCAGTGACTGCGGCGTGTAGGTCGGCTGCCTGCGAGGGAGAGAGACCGGCGTGCGGGAGGGAGGAGAGGGCGCGCTCCTGGAAGAAGAACGCCTCGCCCTGCCGCTTCCACAGCCACTCCGAGTGCTCTCGCAGCAGCGCCGAGAACAGACCTGCAACCATCGTCTCCTCCCCTCTCCTCTCTTCTTCCACCCACCCCTGCTTCCCGCGAGCAGTTCGACCGCGTGTCTCACGTGCGTGTCCAGCTGTCTGCTCATCTCCGCAGCGTCCAGCTCCAGCTGCTGCCACGGCTGCCGCGCCGACTCGAGCCGCGCCAGAGAGTCGGCCATACACGACGCCACGTCCATCACTTCTGCCACACTCGTCTGTCGCCCCTCCCACTTCGCCCTCCACCCACCGATGTTGACGTGGCCGGCAATCCAGCCGCGCTGCTTGGCCTCTTCCACCTGTGTCTGTATCGAGTGGAGAGAGTGCAGCAGGGCAGACACGCACTCCGAGTGCAACTCGCGCAGCTTCGGAGACAGCGCCTATGCGAGTCGAGCATATCTCACAACAACACACTATACATACGGGATCGGGCGGCGGCTTGCGGCGGCGAGGCATCACAGTCATCAGCGACGCCAGCACACCTGCACATCGACGCATTCACTCGCCTGTCCTTCTCCAACTCACCCAAGTTGACCTTGGCGAAAGCGAAGAACTCGAAAAGGACGGGGCGGAAGGCGCTCTGCAGGCGGTGCGGGTGCAGCGACACCTAGACAACACACGTAGGCACCACAACACCCAGCCACCACCGACCTGGAGGGTCCTCTTGGTGAGTAGGGTGAAGGTGTCGTTTTTGGGCGGCTTGTCCCTCTCGGCGTACCACAGCTCGACGACTAGTTCGAGAGGGGGCGGATGGCGCACGCCGCCGCCGGACGGACAGCGCAGCACCACCTGAACGAGGAAGTCAGCCCCCTCCCCCCTCCCCCCTCCACTCTGCACCCACCTGGAATGCGTCACGCAGCTGCAGCTCCTCGTCCGCGTACACCAACTCCACCGTCCGACTCACAGCCACCCCATCCAGCACACACGCCGGCAGCATCGCTAGCAACGGGCTCATCCCAATCCCCCTCGCGCCACTCACAGTTATCGGCGGCCTCGCTGCGGTGCAGTTTCACATCCACAGTCACATCGGGAGAAGTCTTAGGGAGCACGCGCACCTGCCAATCACTCGTCACTCACTCATCAGCACTCGTGCGTACCTGATAGTAGCCCCGGTTGTGCAGGTCGACATTGCACAGCTCGTCGAGGAGCAGGAAGATGGAGTACTGGGGGTGTAGCTCGACGCGCATCGTCGGCAACGCAGCGGACACGGATCAGACTCGCATCACACAGGACACACACCCACGGGCCGAGAGGCGAAAGCTGCAGATACGGGAGTGAACAGCGCACAGCCAACCAAAACGGGAATCGATCATGCTGCACACGGGAACGGGATCACATCCCTTACCACACCGATTACGTATAACCACGAGAGAGAGAGAGAGAGAGAGAGAGAGAGAGAGAGAGAGAGAGAGAGAGAGAAAGGGGGGAGGGGGAGACGGAGAGAGATTTGGACATAAGTGTGAGGAATAGGGCATAGCGTGCAGGTGTGAGTGAGTGCTATCTCAAGTAATATCTGCGATTCTGAAACGCTTTCGAGAATGCAAAGAACGACCATTCGACAAGAGCGCTCACTCGTAGAATTTATTATCACCAAATGAATTTATACAAATACAACAAGTATACAGTGAGTACTAAAAAATCCAATTCGATATATTCAGCAAATAAGAATCGGCATAGTTCTCCGATGGCCGAGAGGACCAGTGTCACCGAAGTATTACTCACTCGACAACTACAGTACCAGCATGATACTATGTACAAAATCCTGACCAGACAGCAAAACAAAGCAAATGGGAGTGGGGAAAGATGTGGTATGATTGAGTAGTCGTTCAGTCTAGATCGAGGTCGTCTCCAGCAGGGCCTGGATGGGCAGCCGCCGAGGGCTCCGGCCACGCAGAAGGGTCGATCTGAAAGGGAGCAGACGGGCATGAGCACGCATGCTGCGCGCACTCACGTCATGTCTGCAGATGGGGCAGGTGGGCGAGCGAGTGAGCCACGGCTCGAGGCACGCGCGGTGGAAGATGTGGTGGCACGACAGCTCGCACACACGCTCCCCCAGCACGAACGTCTCCATGCACGTCGTGCACTGCGTGCCATTCTCTACGTGTTTCTCGTTCACCTGCAACCGCACATCTCATCCACCCCCTCCCCTCACAACCACCTCAATCTCGGGAATCCTGCGCAGATCAGTCTCGGCGATGCCGACTCGAGCCGGCTGGCCATCCACCTGCAACACAAGCAACGGGTAACAGACAACAGTAAGATGACAGACACTACTCACAAGCAGATCATACAGAACAGATGGTGCGATGAGGCGAACGATCTCGAACAGACCGCGAAAGGCATCCGTCATCGAGACAAGGGGAGAAAGGCAGAGAGCAAGAGAGAGACAAGTTACTAGCCAAACAACCCACTCTACGCAAATAACTCGTGCAAGAGGAAGGGAACGAGAAGAAGAAGAACAAAACAAACGGAGAGGACGATTAGGTTGCGATCCGGCACTCATCTACTGTCACCACAAGTACAGAGAGCACGCGGAGAGCAACAAACACACACACCCTCCTACCACTCCTTCCTCACCTGGTTGAGCAGCTGCGTGACGATTCTGTCCAGTCCGCCCGCTCCCCAAGCATAGTCTCCCGGGTTGCCATGGATCAGACTGCAACACATCCATCAACGACATCAACTCCTCCTTCCCGGTCCACTCACGGCACGCCCTGTCCCCCATTGATGGATATCTGGATGTTCATGTCCTGTCCAATGTTGCTGAGCAGGTTGTTGAGGAATGCCTGGAGGGCAGCGCCTCCCTGGTCGCCTCCTCCTCCTGCCGCCGCCGCGCCCTGTTGAGCAGCGGCCAATCCGGCAGCGCTCATGTCCCCCAGACCCTCCTGCACACCCGCACCGCCACTCACAAAGTGGAACTAAAAAAACAGTACTTCGAGGGGATCTGAACGGATAACACCTACCCTGCGAGGCTGCTGTGGTCCCTGATTGTAGGCGGGAATGCCCTGTCCTCCGAACAGCAGATTCGCGAAGTCCATCGGCTGTCGGGGCTGCGCATGCGGCTGCTGATTCGGCGCCTGCCCAGCGTGCATCGGCTGAAACAACACATATAATAACACTTTTTCAGTTTCGAAGCAAATAAAAAATATCATCACATCCCATAGCACGCACTCGTTCACTGCACATTTCCTTGCGTAGTCACCACTTCAACATTTCACCCCTAACATTTCACCCCCCCCCCCCTTTTTTTTTTAGAAATTATACTTCGTTGGGGGAATTGCTAAAGACACCCACAATTGAACCGCTTTGGTTTGAGTGAGAGGGGGCGGCGCCAGAATGGGAGGGGCCAGTCGAGGAAGGAGCGGATGCATTCGCACCTGGAGGCCGAAACAGGGACTGAAACGACAACCTTTCCTGTCTATCCACCATCACAACACGCCTACATTGAAAATTGCGCCGAGATTGGGAGGCTGCTGCTGCTGAGGGGGCGGGGCAGAAGGAGGCGGAGCCTGCGAACCAGAAGAGGAATTACTCGATGGAGATCTCCCAGCACCCGCCAGCGTACCGAGGCTTCCCAGCAGTGACTGAACAATACGAATGCACATCAGTCTAGCGCACGATCACCGACATTCAATAATCCTCCAGCACCGTTCTGGGCAGACTGTGTGGGCGGGGCTCGCGGGGGTGGAGCCTGCTGTCTCTGCCGGTCCCGGTCCTGCTGGACTTGCTGCGCGACGCGACTCAACTCGGAGAAAAGATCCATCCCACCCTGTACATCACCCAGTCAGTACACACACACACGCACGCTCAGACCCCTCTTCCCCACCCTCATCGTACCTGTTGGAAAGGCATGGCAGGCGGCCGGTCCAGCTCCTCGATAAACTCGCCCCCGCACACAGCACAGATCAGATCCTACAATAAAACTATTAATAAAAATTATAACCTATATCTTACCGTATTGCGAATGGCGACCTCGCGGCTGCAGCTGTGACAATAGTACGCGTTAGGCATCTCCCCGCCTTCCTTCAACACCCAATTAGCAACACAACAGAAAGCACACGCAATGTGTCAGAGGTATGTACAGCGTCGAAAACGCATAATCAGTTTCAAGGCATTTCACAATGACATTCAGACAACCTCTTTATCAGTATTTCTCCGAGCATAGGATTTTCTAATCTTTCAAATTCAACATGAAAAATCAAGCCAACAACAATAAATTGTCAACAAAACATCGGGTAACAAAACGAAACAAAACAGAAACAATAGCAATATGAATACCACATAACAACTCTGAGGCTCACTTCTTGCCTCCCCTCTTGGTGCCGCGTCCGGAGCGGCCGGCGTTGGGGTTTCCGCGCCAGCGGGAGCCTCCGTTCTCGGCATGGATGCCCAGCATGGCCGCACGAGACGTCACGTCGTGCATCGCGAACGGGCCTGCACACACCCAGTGTCACACCACCCCCCCCCCCCCCTCCTCCACTCACTGTCATCCAGGGGATCAGTGCGCATCTTGGCCGGCTTGTTCTGCGGCATGCGCTGATCCTCGAACAACTTCTCTTGCACCTGCAACATTCACTTATGAAAGGTTGGTATATCGAAAAGAAATTGTACACAGTAGAGATATATAGTAAACGTACGCACCACGTGCTTGCCTCCCTTGGGCGCGGGCAGAGAGTACTTGAGTCCCTTGAGGACGGCCATCCTCCTCCAGTTGACGTGCAGCACCTGCTCGCCCTTCTCGTTCACCGACACCGCACACTGAAAGCTCCGCCCATTCACGCCCCGCCCTCATGCACGCACCTTGTGGAGGGACTTGTTGCCGCACTTGGGACAGAACTCCTTCTCCATGTTGGTGGTGGTTGAATAGCAGGCGCGGCAGCGAAGCACGTATGACTTGAGCTTCGTGATGCGGTAGCCAGACAGAGACACGAGAGGGATCTGCAAACAGATGTGGTGACAACAATAACACAAAAGCAATAAAAAAACTCACTCCGAGCGAGATAAGTACGTTCTGAAGAGCGAAATCGGTGGAGATGCATCCGGTGAGAGTGTCGCCTTCAACCTGAACACAAAGTATCAGCTCAATACACACTCATGGGAAAACTTGCCTCGACGGCGCCCATCTTCTTGAGTGCGTCGTTGAGGTTGTTCTCGGTGATCCAGCCCTCCTCGTCGCTGCTGTCCACGTCGTTCTCGCAGAATCCAGACGGTAGCGTGCTCGCCTCTTCCTCCTTCTTCTCCACTTCCTCAATCTTCTCATCTCCATCCTTTTCCCCCTTGGCCATCAGAGTGCGCATCTTCTCCGTAAGCGCTTTCGACTCGTCTGACTCCTCGGGAATAGCCTAAAATACATTTCAATGTCAATAAAAAAAGTATTATAATATTGTCGCGTACCTCGACTCCGTGGTTGTACTGCTGGTGGAGGTCCCACGCGAGACCGAGCACCTTCATATCGGGAAGCGAAAGCGACTTGTAGTCACCAGTCTTCTTCGCCTCATTGGCAACTATGAATAGAACATATAAAATTGAATACGTATACGATGTACTGAGTGTTCATTTCCCTCACCCCTCTGCATGGCGGCGGCGCTGGGCTGTCTGTAGATGATCTCGTAGGGAAGCGTGTCGAGCTTGATGCGCGCGCGGCGAGAGCGAACCTCGTGAAACACCTCGATCGGAGCATAGTACTTCTCCGCAATCTCCTGAAAATCACATTCGTGCAAACGATTCTAGCATATGCAACTCACGTGGATGCTGGTGGGTGCGAGAATGGCTCCCGTGTCGACAACGAGGTGCTTCACCGGAGGACTGCTATTACCTGTGTTTGTCTCCTCCATACTGAAAACAACATCCCTTTCACGAAAGTAAATACAACATAACAAAATAAATGACAATCGATTTTATCTCAGCGCAGTTTCTGCTTATGTATGTCATAACAAAATACATTTCGAAATACTCGGCGGTGACAAATACACGTAATACTAGTGTTTGGCAAGTCAAAGCGTACTTCATTTATGCGTCTGAGTAACCAGGTAAACACGGTTTAAAGAGAATAGAGAAGATGAACGAAACAAAATCCTCGCGCCGTCGTCAAGCGAGTAGAGGGAAATCGATAATCAGCTGATTGGGCGGGGCCAGGCCGTACATGGAGTACTAATATGATAAAATATGATAGCTACCGTGGAATAGGTAAATATTACATGCTAAGTTATGGAATCACAAAAAGAACGATTGATCCGGAAGATACATATTACGTCATCGAAGCAACTGCACGACGTTACACTACTTTTTTTATTATAAATATTTTTACACTACGACATTTTTCCATTTGAAATCAATATCAAAGACCAAATAAAACTAATAATGGAGAGTAGTCATTTTGCCTACAGAGTTTTATTATCTCGACACTAAAAGATTACAACTAGATTGATCTTCTATGTCCAAAAACTTTACTGCATGCCTGCAGCTAAACATTTATGGCAGAGATGGACTATTATGAATGGTCTACTGATCATATAAGTACCTCACATGGCATAGGTCAGTCATTTAGTATACTTTGATATGTTCGGAAATCGGCTGCGCGGATGATCGTTTCTATTTCGACAGTCAGATGCTCTTCTCGAACTATTCTGCACGCAGTTTCACAGATACTTTTCAATCAGATATCATCCCGTCCAACCCCCTTCCATTTCGATTCGCCTGCTCTATGTCAGTGCATACTTTCTCACACTCCGCTTCCGTTCTTCTTTTCGTTCACCCACTGTATCCGGTGGTGCATCTATTTTAAAATGATTGTTCATCTCTTCCTGAACAGTACAGTGTAGGCTATACAGTGTATATGTGATGGTGATATGTGTTCATGACCTTTGTGTCATCTCATTCCTTACATGATCGGCAACTCTCGGTATTAAAACGGTAAACAACTATGGAATGTGCCCAATTCCACATTTGATCGTCTAATATTGCTAATATTTCTGTGACTTTTGCAGAAATGCTGATCAAAAAGACGTTCAACGAGTCGGAAGAGATAATTGTCTCTAAGAAAGACGTAAGTCGTTCCATTTTTCTATGTGCTCCCTCTCCTGTTCTTCTCTCCCTTCGTATACCTTTCATCACACCTCTTCTCTTCAGCTGCGTTCGTTCGTACTTGACTGTCTGGAGCAGGTTCGTTGCTCCGCCTCGCACGCTCAACAACTCGCCGACATCCTCATCTGCTCTGACTATCGGTAAGTATTCTCTCTCTTCTTGATCATCCTAACTGAAGGTGAGGTCAGACTCAATTAAAGTCTTTTTATGATAGAAAAGACACTTTCTGAGGATCTTTCTGACTGAGGGTGGGAGTGCGTGATGAGATCTTTCTGAGGGTGCGCGGCCGTTCTGAAATCTTTCTGATGGTCTTTTGCCAGCAAAAATTGAGTTCGACCTCTACTTGACAGTTGGAAGTAATGTCTATCTCAGTGGACACTACTCGCACGGGCTGAACCGCCTGGCAGTGTACGTGAACGATCTCCAGTCCGGGGCGACCGCACCCGAAGGAGAACCGGTGGTGCTCAAGGAAAAGGTGCGTCTCCCCTTCCCTCACCCTCTCCAACCTCCATCTCACAGGGCTCCACCGCGTGGGTGGACGGAGCGAACTGCCTGGGTCCGGTGGTCGGCAACTACTGCATGCGCCTCGCCGTGCAGAAGGCCAAGCAGCACGGAATCGGATGGGTACGTCCATCCATCAACTCCCTTTCCCCTATCATTTGTTTCCCAGGTGGTCGCCCGCAACTCGAACCACTTTGGAATCGCCGGCTGGTACGCGGAGTACGCAGCCAAGCACGGAATGGTGGTGAGTGAGCCGATGAGCTGATGGTTGTGAATGACTCTCGCAGGGCTTGGCCTTCACCAACACCTCTCCGTGCGTGTTCCCGACTGGCTCGGCGGAGAAGAGTCTGGGTTCGAATCCGATCTGCATGGCGGCCCCGGCGGAGGGAGGCGACTCGTTCTTCCTCGACATGGCCTCCACCACAGTCGCCTACGGAAAGGTACGCGCATTCCCGCCGCGGCCAGAAATCGCGGGCGGTCATCCGCCAGACCGGCGTCACCTTTCCGCTCTCCATTCCAATCACCCTTTTTTCGCTAGTTTTCACGCGTCTCCTGCAGACCGCTTGCAATCAGTCATCACTGACATGCTGAGAAAACCGTTGAGAGATGGGTATTACAACACGACCACCTGATAGCGCCATATTAGGACCAAAGTACCAACTATTCGCAGATCGAAGTGGCCGACAGGAGGGGGTCGACGAGGATTCCCAGCGGATGGGGAGCCGACAAGGTAGAGAGAGGGAGGGAGAGAGAGAGAGAGAGAGAGAGAGAGAGAGAGAGGGGATGATCACTCGGTTGCAGGGTGGTGTGGAGACGCACGACCCGAAGGTGGTTCTGTCTGGCGGGGGCCTGCAGCCCCTGGGAGGGAGTGAGGCTACGGGCGGCTACAAGGGCACTGGTCTGTGTATGATGGTGGAGGTTCTGTGCGGCGTCATGGCCGGGTCTGCGTGGGGACGCGGCATCCGACAGTGGCAGACCACCGAGCAGACCGCAGACCTGGTAAGACACACAGCTGATCTGGTGAGCACACCACTCATCCGCCACTCTATGACACGGGTACAGTCTCCCATTCAGGGCCAGGCGTTCATCTGTGTCGACCCCGAGTGTTTCGCGCCCGGGTTCGCGCCGCGTCTGCAGGAGTTCCTGGATGAGACGAGGGGACTCACCCCGGTGCGTCCCTCCCTTCCACCCATCCACTCTCACCTGCCCCCTTGCAGATCGACCCTGCCCGGCCGGTGCAGGTGGCAGGCGACCCGGAGAGAGCACACATGAGCATGTGCGACGAGGTGGACGGCATCGTATACAAGAAGAGCCAGCTGCAGCATCTCGTACGTCTCTCTCTCTCTCTCTCTCTCTCTTTATGTCTCATCCTCTCTTTCCAGAGCACCCTCGCCGAGAACCTGTCTGTGCAGATGTTCAAGCTGAAGAAGTTCGAGCCTACCCCTCCTTCCCTCGCCCCCGCCGCTGTCTGATCCATGCGTGTGCGTAATAATGAATGATCTTCCTACAGAGCCGCTGTACAGACACATTACTTGTCATTCTCGAATGTTTCTTTTACTACCAGCCGTAGCACTTTACGAATTTCATTAAATTTCTTTCAATACTTCGTTACTGAAATTTAGAGTTAAGATAAATTTCACTTTGCCGTTTTTCTTCTTCTCGAGAAATATCCTATTCTTGTTCGTCTCCAGGCAGCTCGCCCGTGCACCCACATTGTTGACCCTCTTATTTCTTTCCTCTCATCCAGGTAGCATGAGTGAGAGTGATGAAATTGGAATGAGTCTCTTGCCTATCAATCAATCTCCCCTATGTTTTGCGCACTGATCAATTGACCGTTGTCTGTCATAAGCGGCTCTGCGGGTGTAACAAGTGTCCCGCCCCTCGTTGCCTCTCCCCTCTCTCTCGCCCCTCTCTCTTCCCTTCCCCCAGTCGACCCTCGAACGACCCCCCGCGACGACCCTCTCGATCGACCCTGCACCTTCGTTTCACTCATCTCACTCACATATCACTATGCTCGGTTTCGATGCCAATGCGAACAGCGAATTCGGCAAGTCTCGCGGCGCCTCGGGAGGACAGCTGTCTATCGGTACGTCACTAGTTCAAAGAGAATTTGTAATTTTGTGCTCGTTGTATATTATTCTCTCGAACATCAATGGTTGAACATATACTAAAATTGGAACAATACAGAGAAGATTAGCATGGCCCCTGCGCAAGGATGACACGCAAATTCATGTGTAGTGCCATAGACCTCCTTCGACCCCCTCCGCAGAGTGAATCTCTTGAATCGGGGGGATACCTTTACCTTTACCTTTTACATCAATGGTTTACCGCCATAAACTTTGCTCCGATGATTATGTATCTCGAGTATATCTGGCTGTTCGAAACTCAATCCGCCGCCTCTCAAGTGTAATAGATGGCTGCTCGCTACTCTCACTCACTCGGTGTGAGTTTATGTGTGAAATGTGGAGTTGCGAAAGCGAGAGATGTTCGTGGTCAACTCATATCATTCTGGATTCGCACATTCTTACACTCACCGAACATGTGTTTTGGATTTGATGCGCACTTTCTTGACAGCCGGAACTCACATCCATATATCACATCACCCAATCATTGAGCGAGCAGCTCAGCTGAGCGAGCAGCCTATTCAACAAAAAGTTATGAAGCCTGCAGAGATTTGCGTGCTTGAGGAACAGTAGAGATCTTTTCGCATAGTGTCTGTAATTCCTCACCGCTACCACCTTTTTTCCCCAAATCGTACTAGTTCGCACAAAATACAGTGGGAATCGATGGTGTATAATCAGTTGGGGATTATAATCTCTCAATCAATATGCAAATAACCAGTGCAGATCTTTGTTTATGTTCCAGTCGTTTGTGATCGATCAATCGATTGTGTAGACGGATAGTGAGTGCGTACATGTTAGTAGTAGATGACTCGATCAGTCCCTCATTGCGTGTGTCTCTCATCTCTCTGTCGGGCGGCGGATGAGCACTCTTCAGTCTCACTGTAAACACTGTGTCCCCCCGTCTGTCCCCTGTAACCATCACTACCTCCCGCAAGTCTCTCTCTCTCTCTCTCTCTCTCTCTCTCTCTCCCATCCTCACTTTGCCAGAGAAGTTTTTGAGCACACACACACTTATGAGATAATGATGAGACACGCACTGATATCAGCTGACACAAGCTGAGTGCATAAAATTTCGAGAACCAACGCAAACAATGGCGGCAAACTATGTTCAACATAGTAGAGGGCAGAATATTGAATTAAATATAAAAAACCCACTATTCGTTTCAGACCAGCAGCTGCAGTTGATGCAGCAGATCAACCAGATGGTCAAAGCAGCTCAGTTCAGGTGAGAATTATTCGACCTGTTACAGTTACTGACCTGTGTTTACGATAGGAGAATAATTTATTCATTCCAAAAATTGTGCCGGATGCGCCTGTGCACCTGTGCATGTGCATTTTTTTTATTTGTAATTGTGCAGGGATGATAAGTGGAGGGAACTTTATAATAGAAGAACGATTTTAACCTGCAAACTATTAAAAAATGCGACACTCCTTTACGATTACGGTAAGATAATAATTTGACGTACTGCAGTCCGCAACTGGCGCAGGCGATCTACTCACTGTGCCAGGCCCTGAAAGCATCCGGACAAGTCTTGGAACAGACGCACAAGGGTGAGGACACACTGGTTCGAACCGTGTGTCTCATCATCATATTGTAGCCGAACTGAACAAGGTGTTCGTGTCTCTGCGACAGGCATGCTGCAGGGACGCCGGACAACTGGGCACCCCCTGCAGACTCAAGGTAGAGAGAGAGAGAGAGAGAGAGAGAGAGAGAGGGAGAGAGGGGGGAGAGATGTGTCTAGATCATGGAGCTGGTGGAGCTGCGCGCTATGCACTGGCGCACCAACCTGGCCCACTCGCAGTACTACGTGGGCAAAACGAGTCGCGAGGAGACCAGTCTCTGTCAGTTCACCCTTTCAAAGAGTAGTATTCACTTATATCATTTATTATTCATTTATTATTTATGCAACTCTTTCCGTGTGTAACACAAAAACTAGCTTTGACTGGTGGGGTTGAGTACCGTATTCAGTCGACGACACTCCTTCTTCCCTGCCCTCGACCGGCGGTCTGCTTCCCACTCCACCCATGCCCCCTCAACACCCATTCGGACAACAGGCGCA
Source organism: Rhabditoides inermis (assembly GCA_963966185.1). Classification (NCBI taxonomy): domain Eukaryota; kingdom Metazoa; phylum Nematoda; class Chromadorea; order Rhabditida; family Rhabditidae; genus Rhabditoides; species Rhabditoides inermis. The sequence continues at coordinate 23,997 of CAWZYM010000034.1, read as the reverse complement.
CACCTCCCTATTCGGCCAGCAACACGAATTCCAGGTACAAGAACAAATGAGAATCTTGTCGATGTGTGTGCATTCCCTTGCAGCAACAGCAGCAGCATTCTCAGCTGCAGCAGCAACAGCAGGCGGGCAACGGATTCTACCTCATTCCGACCGCCGGCTGGCCACCCATCATGCCCGGACTCATTCCCGGTACGCATCCCCTCCCCCCCTCTCCCCTACTCTACTCTCTCTCTCTCTCTCTCTCTCTCTCTCTCTCCGTATTGTACTCTCTCTCTCTCTCACTCCCATACTCTGTATGCAGGCATGGGCGGCCCTCTGTTCCCCTTCAACCCTGCCGCCGCCGCTGCCGCCGAGGTGCTCATGCGACAGAAGAGCATCAAGAAGGTACGCGGGAACAGCACATTCAGTGTGTCAACAGTCGTTTCAGCCGTCGACGCCGCGCACGCTGCAGCTGCGGCACGAGATGATCATCCGCAACTGCGACAGCGGCAAGATCATGGGGGTGAAGGGACGGCGGGTGGCTCTCGTCGAGGCCATCACAAACACTGTCATCTCCTTCCAGAAGGTCAGCCGACCATATTTATAGTAGTTAACTGGGTCAGGGTTTTCGACTTTTCGCAATTAAACAATTTCTCTTACTGGAGAGGGGTTGTGTATTATACATGACAGAGAAGATTGAGGTGGACTCGAAGAGCCGCGAGCGCACTCTCACCATCACCGCGTCTTCCATGGAGGCCATCGAGCACGCCAAGCAACTCATCGAGGACACCATCCGCAGGAACATGAGCCCCGTACGGGTACGCGCGCGGTTTTACTTTTCCCCGAGGAAGTTTCTTGTTAATTTGGTCTGTTGAGTGTTGGAATTCGTTCACTTGCAGTCCGACGCCGAGTTCACCCCTACCACCCGATCGGAGTCGATCGCAGTGGCGCAGCAGCAACCGGAAGAGGAGCTGGAGGGGGAGTCCGACGAAGAAGAGGAGGAGCCACAAGAGGACATCTCCATCGAGACCACCCACGACGGCATACTCAAGCTCACCTGCTCCGATCCGCAAGTAGGGTAGCCTCCCCTCCCTTTCCCCTTATACGTGTCCTGTGCAGGTGCTGGCGGCGGCGCAGGAGGCTCTGTCCGAGTACTTGCGGGTGCGCGCGCGTCCCTCGGCGGAGGAGAGGGAGCTGAAGAAGAACCGGCGTCGTTCGATGCCCCTGCAGCAGCCGGCCGCGCCAGTCGAGCAGGTCGCCCCCGCGCCCGCCGCCCCCTTGCGGAGGCACGCCCACGGGGGATCCCATCCCAACCTACAGGACTCGGCTGTGGGGTGAGTGCGCCAGCGGGGGCCGGCAGTGTTGTGTTGCAGGACGGAGGTGATCCGGCCCCGCCAGCGAGTCGTCGTCCCCTCCGGACCGCGCTACGACAGGGAGGACATGGTGCGGCTCTCGCGCATCGATGATCTTTCCCTCAAGGTATGCGTGTTTGCATTATTTCTCTTTAATCAAGTAGCACAATGTGATAATCGAATGAATCTCTCGTTTGAAGGACCGCGTTGCTGCTGTTGCTCCGGAGATCCTTCGCTGATTCGCATCTCTAGTCATCCCAGACTCGCTTCCCGCACACAGAGTATCTACCCCACTATTCGCACCCCGCCCTCATTTCGCTCTTCTTTTGTGTTTAGTCGCGCCGCTCAATTGTTATAGCACATATTTATTTCCGTTTCTACCCCATCATGACATTGCAATATAATATAATTATAATCATAATAAACATTTCTATATTTCCCTTTGTCAGGCGTTCGCGTTGCGAAGGGAGGAAGGGAGGGCGCGAATTCGATTACGCGAAGGACGCCACTTGAGAGTCAAGACGAGCTAATAACGGCGTTTGTTCCACCCGCCCCCGCTGCTCCGGTCAGACTCCTCATTCTCACTGCTCCTGCTCCCTTCTCCTTGCTACTCTGTTATTGCATCCTCTTGGAAATATACCCCGTGGAGTGCGCTGGCATTTGGTCTAATCCCTCTCCGCAACGAGCCATTCTGCATACTTAAATCCTGTTCTGGCAGGTCAATGAATAGCCTCCCCCACGTCACTATCACTTTTATGTGCTATGCTCTTCCTTTTTCTTCGTACTTCCTTTCTGTCGCCCTCTTTCTTTTTTGCACACGCTTCCGGCTGGCTCGCTAACTCTAATCGAGTAGAATAAAAAAGACGTCATTGCCCGTCCCTATAGGTGGTGTTCCCCCGGGGGAGAGGGCGATCATGTTCCCCTCTCTCTGACTCACTCCTAGCGGGGTCGTACTCTCGCAGAAAGAGAGAGAGAGAGAGAGAGAGAGAGAGAGAGAGAGAGAGGGAGAGAGGGAAGCAAGCGGGGATTTGCCGGCCCTTCTAGGGATCGATACGCAGAAAACGCAAGCAACTGCCTTGGACTAGAGACAGCCAGGGTGGCGAGAGGGTGCAGAGAGGGAGGGAGAGAGGAAGGGAGGGAGAGAGGGAGAGAGAGGAGGACGCGGCATTGCCATATCGGGCTTCTTCCAGGGGCGGCCGGCCGCGCATTCAGGTGTACTCTCCCTTCCCTCTATCCCTCTCTCAGCCATCCACATTCCCACCCCTATCTATAGCCTCGTCTCATCCACACAACCACCCATAACCCATGCCTCCCACTCGTAAACCCGCCCTGCCATCGCGTGTCCCACTGTTCATCTCCTAATTGCCCATCTCCCCTCTCTCCCTCCGTCTCTCCCTCTCTGCCTCCGTCTCTCCCTCTCTGCCTCCCTCCCTCCCTTCCTCCCTCCCTCCCTCCCTCCCTCCCTCCCTCCCTCCCTCTCTCCCTCTCTGCCTCCGTCTCTCCCTCTCTGCCTCCGTCTCTCCCTCTCTGCCTCCGTCTCTCCCTCTCTGCTTTGCTATTCTATCGCCGCCGAGTCGCATTAGAATTAGGGGCGATTAGGCCTCGGTGGCAGTCGGCGACGGCGGAAACCCCGAGAAACTATTATGCAGGTGTATGCGAGCGTGTATGTATTGTGTTTCTCGAGTATACACATGCATCGTGTTACCCCTATAACGAGTAGGCAGTGTGTGCGAGAGAGAGAAAGAGAGAGAGAGATGAAGCTGTTTGTCGGGCCATTCTCGGGTTGCATGAATGACGGAGGACCGCGCGGATTGCCCATCCCTTTTCTATATTCTCTCTATTCTCTCTTCCTCTCCCTCTCCTCTCTCTCTCCCTCTCTCTATCCTGCTTGATTGACTGCACTCACCGCGCATTCCCATCTCAACACATCCAATATCCACGCCTCGCACACAGCAATACTACTTCCGATTACGAGTTCAATTCCCGCGTCTCTCTCTCTCCCTCCCTCCCTCCCCCTCTCTCTCTCCCTCTTTCTCTCTCTCTCGCTGTCGCGGTCGTGTTGTCTCCCTCCCCCTCCCACCCCCCGTCTCTTGCAGGATGCGGCTGTGGTGGTTGCTATCCCTCATCCCAGCTTCCATCGCTGTGAAATGCCTCGACTGTGTGGGAAAGGACTGCATGGGCAGCTTCTGCGAGGTGGGCGGTGTTACGAGGGGCGGGGCTTCATAGACTTTCATTTACAGGGCGACTACTGTGTGCTCTCACACTACGCGCCTCGTTGGGGCACCATCGAATGGGGAAAGCCCAGGGTGAGTGTTGGCATGCATGCGAGAGGAGAAGGAGGGAATGGGAGAAGGGAGAGAGAGAAAGAGAAAGAGAGAGAGAGAGAGAGAGAGAGAGAGAGAGAGAAATAAGGTGTGTTCAGGTGGTGAAAGGATGCATGTCTGGAACGATGCTGCGCTCGGATATCAGGCCACACTGCGAAACAGCAGACGAGGATGGAAGGGTTCGTATGCACACCACTTTTTCGATAAAACAAATGCCTAGCCATCAATCTCCCACATGCAATAGTTTTTGCAGGACAAGTTCACATGTTTCTGTCAAAGGGACCACTGCAACTCGGGCAGCGCGCTCAACCGACTGGAAGTGGAACCGATCAAGCTGGTACGCTCGCCTTCGCTCCCCTCACATCGCCTGTCCCTTTCAGGTGACATGTGTGTGCAATGGACGGCATTGCGATGATTCGACGTGCGAGGGAGAGCTGTGCTCGTACGTCGTCAACCACAAGACCAAGGAGGTGGAGCAGGTATCGGACATTGCATTATCCTCCCCTCTCGCTCCCTCTCCCTCGGCCACCCGCCGAGCGTTGTTCTTTGCTGCCTCCCCTATTATTCCGCCAATAGTCGCCATGACGTCGTGTGGTGCACTAAGCGGTTGCGAAACGGCTCTTTCCTTCTCCCTCAATCACTCCTTCTTTCTCTCTCCCTCTGTCCCTCCCTCTCTCCCCCCTCTCTCTCTCTCTCCTTCACACATCTCATATCGTGTGGATGAGGGTGTCCGATGGCAATGGTGCATCTATGAGAGCGCGGCGTCTCCTGATTGTCTTGTCTCCTGTGTTGTTGTCTGTCTCCTCATTCCCTCCCTCTTCCTTTTCGCACCCCCGAGGGGAAATGCGATTCCCGAGACCCGAGATGCACACACACTTCCCAGCTTCCGTCACACAACAAGCTGACTATAAAAATAGCACACTCACTAGTGAACTTTGCAGGGATGCGTGAACGCTTCGGTGCCACTGGTGGAGCGCCGGTCTGCGGGGGCATGCATGATCCCCCCGATCACCGGAGCCATGCACCACACTGTGGCCAAGGATGCCGCCGACTTGCTCGTGAGCCCCCCTCCCCCCCCCTCTCTCTCTCCTCTCTCTCTCTCTCATTCCCTCTCTCCAGGTTACCGAGTCGTGCGTATGCGGCACCAGCTACTGCAACGCCAAGAAGCCCAAGATCAACGTGAAGGAGAAGATGAAGTGCCAGGCGTTTGTCAATGCCGCCATCATTGGAACCAAGATGTCGTCTAAGAACGTCACCTGCACCGGAGAGTTCTGCTTCAAGGTATCTTATCTCGTTTCGAAACATATTCGAAACCTTTTCTTATTACTATGCTAATGGGGTACGATAATATCATATACATAGGGCCTCGGGGGAATGCGTAGGCGCCAGAGATGGCGAGAAGATAATGACAAGACGCGTACGCTACATATCATAATCACGGGTGGTGTGTGAACGCTAAAAGGGGATCATGGATACACGCAGCATATAGAGACAATAAGAACTATTAATCCCCTTTGCTGGCAGGGAGATCCGCATAAAACAAAGAATGCATATATCGATTACAGGCCAAGATCCAGTCTAAGCTGGGCAATCTGGAGGAGTACCACTCGATCGGCTGTGCCTCGTTCATCGACGACGCGTCACTCGCGGAGGAACTCGACCCCACCGGATGCGCTCGCTTCGAGAGCGAACAGCTAGACGTCGAGAGCTGCTTCTTGGTGAGAGAGACACAATCATGCCATCACATAGTCTGATGTATTGCCGGCTATTACCATGTAGACGCATAAATCACTACCGAGGTTGCAGACAAATGATCGATCGGCAATTGGACGGGCACGAGCCAACCAGGAGGTGCCAGAGCCCCGTAGGAGGCCCGGAAAGGGACGGTGAGTGGAGCGAAAGGAGTGATGGAGAAAAAATGTCGCGTTTGCAGCAAGCCGAAGATGGAGATCGAATATTCTGATGAGGAGGAGGAGGAAGAGGAGGCACCTAGGAAGAGCAAGGGAAAGAGCAAGGCTGCCAAGGAGAGGGAGGAGGAGCGGGAAGAGGAAGAGGAGGAGGAGGAGAGGGAAGAGGAGAAGGAGGAGAAGGTGAAGGCGCCCGTCGAGACCACCACCCTCAAGTTTATCTTCGAGCGACCCACCGAGGCGCCCATTCCCGATGACTCCAACACAACTATGGTGAGAGTAGTTAGTCTCAGGTGGCAGTTCGTTAAACGATTCTTTCTAGATTTCCGTGTTCATCATCATCATGCTGGGCATCATTGTATCTGGAATCGTGTTCAAGCTGGAGCTGCACAAAAAGCTCTTCCGGGCAAACTACGACACCGTCGCCGGAGGATAATTCGCCCCACCACCATATATCATACTACTATTATTACATATTTCAGATACTATTTATTATTTATTTGAGAGATGCGCATCTTATATTTTCATATTATATGCACCTGTTTCATTCACATTATCTTGATGTCCATGTCACTTACGGTTGTCCGCGTGAATGTTTATTTATTTATATGTTGATAGGTCCAAGGGAGTGCACCCAGCCGACCAAACCAATAATGGATAAGTCCAAACAGAGCAATATAAGTAACCGATTTCCACACAGTTTCAGTGCAATAGGCTTTCATACCCACCCCATCCCGTCTGGTGTTTAATGCGTAATGCTTATGTAGACGTTGACGTAGTCATATTCGTAGCATGGCATAAAGTATTTTATAACATAACAAAGGATTGAAATGGAAAACCGACAACACAACAACAAATCTAACAATGGGAGAAACGAGTGTGTACAAGATGCGAATAGTGAACCCACGTCCCACGACGCAAGGGCGATCAAGCAGGAGTGATGGTAGTTGTATCGCGTTTCTCGATGGTGATCTTGCGGAGGTGCTTCTTGCGGATTTTGCGCAGCTTCGCCGTGTTGTTGATCACCTGTACGCATTGTTTGAAATGTACAATGCACCTAATAATGAAATAGTTGCACACAACATACCTGGACAACCTCAGCCTTCCTGGCATTCTCCAGTCTTCTGCGCTCATTTTCCTTGCGACGCTCAACCTTCTCCTTGAATGAACACATACAAGATAAACACCAAATTTCAGAGCAAACGTACCGCCTTTTCATTAGCAATCTTGTCGCGAATCTCCTGCTGCAGTAGCTTCACCTGTAAAAGAAACATCACATGCGGTATATAAATTTTTGTAACAACATATATACATTTACAAAAAATATGGTAAATTATTATATACCTGCTTCTGTTTGTTCTTCTCAGCCATCTTGTCTTCAAACGAGGTTCGTAGCGGCTTCGACTTGATTATCGAGGTGTGCCTGGTAAAAAAGGTATAAAACATAATATATAGTATTCACCTACCTCGCCTTCTTGGTTTCCTTCCACCAGCGTCCTGACTTGGGAGCACCCTGAGTTGTGTCGCGAGCCTTCTGAGCAGTGAGACCTGCAGCATGATCGGGAATCACTGGGACGGTCGTGGCAGAATCGACCTCCATGGTTACCTGAAAATATGTGAGTGAAAAAGTGAACACTAGAATAGAAAACTTGACAAGAAACACATGAAATTAGTGCGCGCAGCGCACTAAATAAAGATTACCACCATTTTCTCAACTTTTTTGATTGCTACGATTAAGTGACGAATATGCGTCTAAATGCAGCAATAGCGAAAATGGTGTAAATTTGTAACACGTGGAACATAAAAATTTATTTTTTCTGCATGATTGTTTTTTGTATTTAATTTTTTGTATTTTTTGTATTACTTATTATTACTTAATAATTACTTAACATTTAACCATCGTCGTCGCAATTGCGAGATTTCAGACATGACCATGTCATATGCTTTGATTTGCTCAAAGTTCCGCCCTCCGCCGAAACCACCGCAAGTTGCCCTTTTTCCTCGATTCCAGGTTTGTTCTGATTTGATTCAATTTGAACAGATTATATTACTTTTTTTAAGATTTTTTTTAAAAGATTCCTAATATATTTTATGAATTCACTGAAACTTTGTTAGGAAGCCAAGATCGTTCTTCGTATCCAACTTCATTCCGTTGGAGCCGTTGTGGGTCGGCGGTTCTTCCGACTGCGCCTGATGGAGGTATGTTCAATGGCCATTTGATTGCATGTTTAGATTCGCATCAAACTTTTTTGTTTATTGCAGGATGCTTTTCGTGTGAACTTGTCGATTGACACGACGAACCTGCTTGTGAAGGGTCGTCGATGGATGGTAATTTAAATGTCATGCAGTTTATTTGGTTATGTTTCAGGTGACCCGTTTCGTTGAATTTTTCGTCGAAGCGTATTCCACCTTCATTTCCACGGGGGAAGATCTGCAATGTAAGGTTCGTCGGCAGTGTGGTGGAGACATCGCTGAGCAGAGGTGAGCATTGACGTCTACTTTGCACTACTCTGTTACCGACTGGTATTTCTTATATTAATATATATATATATATATATATATATATATTCAGTTTTGTTTTTTGACGTGTCAGTGGTTATTGTATTGTAGGGACATGGAGGCTGATCAGACTCATACGATGTACCAGCGACTCGTACACGTGAACGGCAAGTTCGCAGGACGATGCGGCTACACTAGGAGCTCCCCTGTGAGTGATATCGATTCGATCGTTTATTGTTGATGTTGTTGCTTCAGGTGTGCTCGCGTGGTGTGTACGTGAAGCTGCAGATGCACAAGAAGAAGCCAATGGAGCACCAGCGGATGAATCCTTATCATAGGTAAATCTCCGTTATCTTGTTAACGTTATTATATATATATATATATATATATATATATATATATATAGAACAACTGAACAACGAAACTTTTATGATGTACAGGGAAGCGCAAGTCGTGTCCAGTGTGCAGTCACAACCCCGCACTGTCGATGATAGCGCTGCCGAGGACAAGGAGAAGGTGTTTAGTTTGTTTTATTCTTTTAATTCATTTTTTACGGTTATGTTGTTGTTTCAGGTGTGCTCGCGTAGTGTGGAGTGCATGGGGAAAGAGGCCGAGGAGAAGGACGTGAAGCTGCAGATGCCTTTCAGCGAGAAGAAGTCGGTGGAGCACCAGCGGATGAAGCCTATTCACAGGTAAATATCCGTTATATATTTTTACGTATTCAATTATAATATATATATATATATATATATAACAGTAGAACAACTGAACAACGAAACTTTTATGATGTACAGGGAAGCGCAAGTCGTGTCCAGTGTGCAGTCACAACCCCGCACTGTCGATGATAGCGCTGCCGAGGACAAGGAGAAGGTGTTTAGTTTGTTTTATTCTTTTAATTCATTTTTAACGGTCATGTTGTTGTTTCAGGTGTGCTCGCGTAGTGTGGAGTGCATGGGGAAAGAGGCCGAGGAGAAGGACGTGAAGCTGCAGATGCCTTTCAGCGAGAAGAAGTCAGTGGAGCACCAGCAGATGAAGCCCATTCACAGGTAAATATCCGTTATATATTTTTACGTATTCAATTATAATATATATATATATATATATATATATATATATATATATATATATATATATAACAGTAGAACAACTGAACAACGAAACTTTTATGATGTACAGGGAAGCACAAGTCGTGTCCAGTGTGCAGTCACAACCCCGCACTGTCGATGATAGCGCTGCCGAGGACAAGGAGAAGGTGTTTAGTTTGTTTTATTCTTTTAATTCATTTTTAACGGTCATGTTGTTGTTTCAGGTGTGCTCGCGTAGTGTGGAGTGCATGGGGAAAGAGGCCGAGGAGAAGGACGTGAAGCTGCAGATGCCTTTCAGCGAGAAGAAGTCAGTGGAGCACCAGCAGATGAAGCCCATTCACAGGTAAATATCCGTTATATATTTTTACGTATTCAATTATAATATATATATATATATATATATATATATATATATAACAGTAGAACAACTGAACAACGAAACTTTTATGATGTACAGGGAAGCACAAGTCGTGTCCAGTGTGCAGTCACAACCCCGCACTGTCGATGATAGCGCTGCCGAGGACAAGGAGAAGGTGTTTAGTTTGTTTTATTCTTTTAATTAACCTTCTTTTAGCTTTTGGGAATATTAAATTGCGTGTATGAAAAAGTTACGTGATGTCATCGGTTATATGTGTTCAAAATGTGTCCCGGTTGCCGCTGGCCGGATCAGAACTTGAGAACACTTTACTAGCGGCTATTTGTGTGAGCCGTGAGAGATGCAATGTATGTATGGTCAAATGCAAATCTGACCTGTTAGTGGGAAGACGATCCATTGGGAAAGAGACAGACAGTTAGAGAAGAGTGTAGAGAGAGAGAGAGAGGGAGAGAGAGAGAGAGAGAGAGATTGGATGGCGGAGATAGTGGATCAAAACAAGTGATGCGGGGGGTGCGGGGGGCGGCAGCTCCCCGATGCAATAAAAAAAGCGGGGGGTGCGGGGGGCGGCAGCCCCCCGATGCATTAAAAAAGCGAGAGAAAAGCGGGGGGTGCGGGGGGCGGCAGCCCCCCGATGCAATAAAAAAAGCGAGAGAAAAGCGGGGGGTGCGGGGGGCGGCAGCCCCCCGATGCAATAAAAAAGCGAGAGAAAAGCGGGGGGTGCGGGGGGCGGCAGCCCCCCGATGCATTAAAAAAGCGAGAGAAAAGCGGGGGGTGCGGGGGGCGGCAGCCCCCCGATGCATTAAAAAAGCGAGAGAAAAGCGGGGGGTGCGGGGGGCGGCAGCCCCCCGATGCATTCAAAAAGCGAAAGAAAAGGGAAGGGGAAAACATTTAACAGATGGGTACAATGAAAACAATCAATGAAATATTTTTTTCTTATATTGCCACTCTCCGATTTCATGCACTCTTTCTTTATTTTTAATCAAATTAGGTTTTAAAGTTCTTTTTATGTATTCAATTAGCCGAACCAGCAATATTGTTTAACGATTATATCTTTCAGATCGATGTGATATCAACGATTCGGAATTGCTCTCAACTTGTGAAGTTCATCATCCCTTCTCTTTTCACATGCGTCGAGAATATCAACAGCCTCATAGCGTCTATCAATGTGAGTCAAAAATTTTATGACGTACCTATACTACCGTGTTATTACCCATTTTTAGTGCTCTGTTGCCCGTTGGAAGGGAGGTGCTGTACGCGTTCAACTGCAAGATGCCTTTCGCCGATTGTCATGTGTTTCCTCGATATTCAATGAATTTATTGTTTCCGTTTGTGAACTATATGGCCTTGAGCCGATCGAATACATTATCGCCTTTGAGCGCATATCATCTATGAACCATGATTAATTTGAATAATGATAATTTTTCATCAATTGAATTTAATTCATTTCCAATTGTAGGTTATTTTGCGTGCAAGAGTCCAACAACGTGTCAAGCACGCTGTAAGGATATTTTAAGTCTGTACAATAAGAATGAAGATTATTATACATTGTTGAAAGATGACGAGTGGTTAATAGATTATCACATAATGAAGTATTTGGATGTTATATTACGAGGAACAAAGTCTGCATATATGAGGATAACATTTCTGCATTTATATTTATCTGAGAATAATACTTCTCAATTATGTGAGTATGTTGACGGATGTAAAAGTGAAATTATTTTGAACGGTCAATCTGTAAAGGACGACATGGATATGCAAGTATTATTTTTACCATGTTTACTCAAAAATCATTATTTTTTATGTGTATTCGACATTGAAAGGCGTGAGCTTAAAATCATGGACAGCAAACGGAATGGTAAAAACTATAAGTTTGTAACTCAACGCTTGGAGTTTCTGTTAAAAAGTATATTTAATTTCAGTCGTATTTCAGTATTTATAGATGATACTTGTTTACAACAAAAAGATAGTTTCAGTTGCGGAGTTTATCTAACAGCTTTTTGTGAAGCGTATGCCGCGGGAAGAGCTCTTAGTATGATTTCAACTGCACATTTTCGTTTTCATATGTTTACGGCGATTTCTCATGATGATTGCAATGCAAAACGTATTGTTGATGAATCTCAAATCGTTTCTGCTACAGTAAATATACAACAACAATCAACCTACGCGAATGAAATACCGAAAAATATCAAATATTTTGATTGTATGAATGAGCATATCTGCCGACAATATCATGAAAAAACTGTTAATTCATTAAGTCGAAATCATGAATATTATAACTTACTGAAAGATAACGAGTGGTTAAATGATACTCACATCGAACAGTATATGAATATTATTTTTAAAAACACTTTTGCTGCGTATATGAAGATAACGTTTCTGCATTTCTACTTATCTGAAACGGACACAAATAATTTGAATACATATTTAGATGGATGCGAAACCGAAGTGGTATTCGCATCAAGTAATAATTCTCTAGAAAAAGTACAAACGTTTTATCTACCTTGCATGTTGAATTTTCATTACTTTTTATGCATATATAACATATCTGAAAAGTGTATAACGATTTATGATAGCAAAATGAGGGGAAAAGAGTCAGTTATTTATTCGCGTGTTTTCTGTCGCTTGCAACAACTTATTTGTCATTTATTCAAATTATCAATTAGTCCCAAAATAAGCGTGAGTAGTAGTTGTTTACAACAAAACGATGGTCACAGTTGTGGTGTTTACATGATAGCCTTTATGGAATCATATTTTTTGAATATTACGTTGTCATCAATTTCGACAGATCACTATCGCTATCACATTTATTTAGCAATTTTAAAATCAGATTATGCGTGTAATAGTACCAATAATACCATTATTAATTCAACGTCTATATCTTGTAGTAAAATCACCAAACAATTAGGCGAATCAAATCAACGCAAACATGATAATCATTCTGTTATAACGTCATCAAAACGCCATAAAAAAGATAACTTTATGATCAGAAGTGTTACAAAATTGCGAAGGATACATATTTCTGATGATAGGTTCCATGAGGATATTCCATTATCGAAATTTATACTCGAGCAGAAATCAGCTGATGAGAATTCGGAGTTCAAAAATGCCCCTGCTAACAAACGAAAAAATCCTATCCATTCTCATGAGCACATTAAAAAAGCAAAAATCGTTCAATGTAATTATTTTGATTGTAGTGATTCGAACATTTGTGTGTACAAGTTTCAAATATCATTATCAGAGAATAATTCATACTTTTCTTGGTTCCGCGGAACAGAATCAGTAGTAAAACAAAGCTGTATTATTGTAGATTTTATGAAAACTATTGTGAAAAATAGAAAAACATCAGCACTTCTTTACGCTCCATTAATGCAAAATGTTTTCGATATACACACATCTAAATTCGAAAAATTTGTTTCGCGATGTAAAACACAAATATATTACTGTTCTGAAAACATTAATTCTCTACATAAGACAACAATTATTCATATTTATATACCTTGTTTGATTAATGGACATTTTTTATTGTGCGTTTTTGACAAGTCAACAAACAAATTAATTGCATTGGATAGCATGAGGAAAAAAAATGAATTTTACGTACAAATTTTCAAACGTTTGAAAATCATTTTGAAACAAATAATCAAGGAAAAAATGAAGTGTGTTTTGCAACCTTGTATTCAACAATTATCTGTACGTGATAGTGATGTTTTCATGTGTTGCATTTTTGAAGCACACTTGAGAAGTGAGAATATATCGGCTGTAAACGTGTTGCACTTCAAGTCTTATATGTATATGTCACTTAACCCTACATACAGATTAATAAATACGGTTGAGCTTGAGAACAATAAAACTAGCAATGTTCCTGAAGAATATGAATGCTTATTGAATAAAAGACTTATAAATGATCATGTGATCATGGAGTATTGCAAATATTTTATTAAAAAAAAGAAAATTGAAAACTTATTCGTTGTGGACACCCTAGCGACATTGGCACCAGATAAAAATGTGTTTTTCCAACCAGGTTTTCGTTTTTATATATTAATGATTAATAAAAATAATCATTGGTTATTTTCAGCTTTTGATTCTGCAAATAAAGAGATTGTGTTCTACGATCCGTATCAGCGCAAATATCATCACTCGGAATCACATTATATTTCACATTTATGGAGTGATATAACTGAAAGTAAAAAAAAAGATGAAAGAATAGTGCCTAACAGTAAAAACAGTGAAATTCGCATTTCTCAAATTCTCGAGAACACAATAAGAAAACAAACTGACAATTATAATTGCGGTGTGTATATTCTTAGATTTTTTGAGATTTTTTGTAAAACATATGTTTTAAACGAGAAAATAGTCAATTACGAATATGATCCTGAAATTCATAGATACAAAATTTTATCAATGATTTCAGAAAAAGACATTAAATCTTCTATAGTTGTAAAAAACAAACCCAATTTCATATCAAGCTTAAAAGATTCAGAAGCCTCATTCCATTTGACGTCAATAAAAACAAAAAACATGATATCCACGTATAACAAGTTACTCATGTTTTTCGCTTCACTTATAAACACACCAGTGAAATTATGCCATATCATGAATATGACGAAGATAGCAGAGTATTTAAGATTTCTCTCGAAACATAATTCACCTGTTGTTATTCCAATATATTCTCTTCATTACAGTCACTTTGAGATTTTGGAAATCCGAGAAAATGACACACAACAACTCGATTTGATTATCACGTCACCTAACGATTCACCAGCAGTTTGTGAATACTTTGAAGAAATAAGTTTATGGAAAAATAATACACAACTCAGATACTATACCACTGCACTCGAAGAGTTAAGAAGCATTTCAGGAGTGTTCAATTTTTTACACACATATAAATTCACGTCTGATATAATATGGCAAGTTTTTGTAACTAAGTCAAACAAGCCACACTTTGTTACAGAGCACTCATATTCGAAAAAATTAAGGGTTACGGAATTACCTACTCAGAAATTGTTTTTTTCGAAAGAATATTGCGATAACTTAACTGGTGAACCGGCTAAATTTCATGCGGAGTCTGAAGTGATATTTTCCTCTTCAGAAAAGCGAAATAAAAGTTACACAGTACTTCCACCTGTTTCAATTCATTACACAAATGAACCCATATTTAAACTTCAGAACTTTCAATACATATTACCTATTTACGAACTGAAGGAAGACAATATGTTATCATGGTTTTTAATCGTTTTGATTAAACACAAGCAAGCTGTTTCATGTCGATTCTTGATTCATGTCACTATAAGGCTAGAATTTCGACGAATGGTACAAAAATTAATTCACTCTATCACAGGTGATTCGTCTACAGTAGTTCGTTGCATCCCAAACAAGCAGTGTCTTAACACCATTTTGTCGTATGAAAATTGTATTAACACATTGAAATTGTTGTTAGACGTACCATTACCCAAAAACGATTTAAGTCCCAATACAATGAATAATAATTATAAGTTTGAATACAGACGTTCAAATGCTGTCGAAACACAAATGTTATTATATTTTAAACGACTTGGTATGCAAATAAGCTTTTCTAAAATATCTATAGGGATTTTTGGGGAACGAAAATGTGTGTATTGCTCAGCACTCTTATTCAAAAAAGAACCAATGACTGTTTGTTGTGGCGAAGGAAAAAATATACCTACTTACAGTACTCGTTGTAATCCGTTCATGGAAAAAGTCAGAGATTTTATGGGTCAATCTAAAAATAAAGATATGTTTCTCAAACTGAGGACTATAAATACATTACTCTCTTTCACTTCACCTAATTTCAAAAAACGTACAGATATAAACTCGAAAGGCCCTAGACAGTTCATTATTCAAGGTGAGATAACAACAAAAATATGTCATCTCCAACCTATTGATAACAATCGGGAGGCTCCTTTTGCGCTTGCATATATTTCTAATGATAACAAATATACAAAATACTTGAAAGATAAAAATTCAGAGTACAACATGAATCTGAGTGATGAAATTCTGTTAGAGATAGAAAAACTATTTCAGTACATAAAGTTACATCACTATGCTGCTAAAGGTTACATGCTAATGAAAGAAGTGATAGAAAACGAAGAAAAAAAAGTACTGTCCGGAGAGCAGGACGAATTGAAATGCGTTGTCATGTGTTTCAAAGATAACAAAAGAATTGCTCAGAAAATAGCACCGCAACAACATCGTGGAACGTTAAATGTGCCTGCAGTAGAAAATATGACTGCTTGTATTTATGTTTCTGATGATGGAAGAGTGCCTCCTTCAGATACTATGGTACGTGGTTTACGAATATATTCGAGAGTTCCGAATGGAGATAATGCGGTTGTTCCTTTCAGTATTCACTTAATTCCGTTGAGTTATGCGTTATTGTTTCCGGACGGAAAATCATTTTATACGGATTGTCATGCCAAACAAAAAAAAGTTAACAAGAAACGTAAGCTAAACTCAAACGACCAATACAAAGACGATGATATCGAAACGGAAAATGAAGATGATAAAAATGAACAAAAACATTCCAATATTAGTCGAGCTAAGTTTATGAACTACTGCGCTGCTTTCAGAAATGAAGGCCAATATCATTTATTTCACGGTTATGGCGAGTTAACAAGCCAATTCGTAATTCAGAATTATTTGCAAGTAGAACAAGGTCGGTTTTCTGCACTTGAATTAAATTTCAAACACTGGAAAGCAAGAAAAAGCGATTTGTATAAATACTTAGATGATAGGCTGTCAAAAGAAAACATTCGAATAGGTAAAATAATAATGCTCCCAGAGAGTTACGTAGGATCAAGAAGTTGGTGTTTGCAAAAAATAAGAAATGGTCTTGCTATGTCAAACTGCATTGGACTACCGGATCTATTCATTACAATAACTGGAAATCCAAATTGGGTAGAGTTAAAAGATAACTTGTTGTGTTTCAAAGGTGGAGTTAAAGAAGAATGGTTCAACAATTCATATTTAACTGTTAGAGTGTTTTATTCTTATCTGGTGGAATTTAGAAATTTTATAATGAAAGGAACACTGTTTGGTGAAGTAACAGGTATGATAATCTCTGTTGAATTTCAAAAAAGAGGCATGCCTCACGCACATTGCCTTCTTATGTTAAAGGAGAAAATATCTACCATCAAACAAATAGAGAAATTTGTGTCTGCTGAGATTCCTCATTTACCGTCAATTATCGATCCCGAGTACGAAATGAAAAAATATCAACATGATTTGGTTAGTCGTCTCATGATTCATGGTCCTTGTGAACATGAAAATTTTAAACATTTAGCATGTCGAAAACAACACGAGCATAAAACACGTTGTGAGAAAAATTATCCTTTTCCCTTTAATGAGATGACACTCATAACTGATAGTGGTGCTCAACTACGACGAAGAAATAACAAAAACACCGTAACGTTTGGATATGGTAAAAAAAAGAGAATTGCTGACAACAGACATGTCGTCCCTTATAATATGACGCTGCTATCCCTATTTAATTGTCACATAAATGTAGAAGTGTGCACCGGATTTCTAACGTTTGTATATTTGTTTAAATATATTTACAAGGGCCTCGATCACATCATAGTGGGAATCGATACAGATGTACGTAAAGCTTATGCCGACTACATTGTAAAAGATAAAAATGGAAATGAATTATTTGAATATGACGAACGAAAACAATATATACTATGTCGATATTTGACTTCCACGGAAGCTGCATACAGACTTCTCGGATTTAGAATGCAATATAGTTCTCACACTGTAGAACATCTCTCAGTTCATCTAGAAAATGACGAAAGTGTAATATTCAAACCTGGATTTGAAGAAGATGCTATTGAAAAAGAATCCAAAAGTAAATTGCTAGCCACTTTCAAACTAATGAACAGCGATGACGCTTTCGCAAAAACTCTACGTTTTGATGAGGTTCCTAAATTCTACACATATAATAAATTGAAGCAAGTATACGTTAAAAGAACAAACTTTTCTAGAAAAACTATTGTGGTTGTATATCCAGTTTCACCTAATAATCAAGAACTATATGCTCTGAGAGCTATTATATTACATGTAACTTGTCCACGTTCATATTTAGAACTAAGAACAGTTAACGGGACAACCTATACGCACTTCATGGAAGCGGCAAGAATTATGGGAATTATTAATGATGACAATGAATGGGACAAGTGTCTTCAAGAAGCATCCCAATTCAGTAGTTATAAGAAAATCAGATGGCTTTTTAGTGTGATTTTGGAAAATTGCAATCCACCTGATCCAATCGCTCTGTGGGACAAATATAAAAAATTCATGATCGCGAAAAATAAGCACGGTGGATCAAACAGAAAGTTAGAGTATGACGCGTTAAATCACATTCAATCAATGCTTAAGAAATGTAATAGTTCATTGAAAAATCACGGACTTGATAATATTTTCGACCAACTAAAAAATTATCTTAATGAATACTCAACGCAGTTCATGTTTAATGATTTTAATGAAGAAAATGAAGACTCCTATCCAATTAGTGATCAAAGTATTAACAAACTAACAGATAAAATTGGTACACTAAACGTGGATCAAAAAATAGCTTTCGATCATATTTGTGAATTGATAAATAATGATGATTCAAATAAAGAAAAAGCAGTTTTTTTACAAGGTAGTGGCGGATGTGGTAAAACATATTTGTACAACTTGATAATTGAATATTGTAAAACACATTATAAAAACGTCATTGTTACTGCGTCCACAGGAATTGCTGCTACATTACTTGAAAGTGGAACTACAGTACATTCTGCTTTTGGAATACCCCTTGATGCAAATGCTCAGTCAGAAAGTGTTTTAGAAAATCATTCGGAGAAAGCGCAACGCCTGTTTCTTGCTGATTGCATCATTTGGGATGAAGCCCCTATGCAAAGCCGAATTGTTTTAGAAATAATTGATAAATTTTTAAAAAGATTAATGAATAATAATGTTCTTTTTGGAGGAAAACTTTTAATTATGGGTGGAGATTTCAAGCAATTGTTACCTGTCATAATTAAAGGATCGGATGATGAAATTGTTAATTCGACGCATGTAATGAGTGAATTATGGAAACACTTCACACTTTTAAGGTTAAAAACAAATATGCGAGTACAAAAAACAGAACAAGAGTTTGCGGAATGGATTTTTAAAGTGGGTTCTAAACGCATTCAAGTAGAATCAGCATTTATACATGTTCCTGAGGAAATCATGATGAACAAAGAAACCGATGTTATTGAATGGGTTTTTGACGAATCAGCATTCCAGAATGATCATGCTTTATCAACAAGAGCTATTTTAACTGTCACAAACAAAGATTCTTTAGAATTAAATGAACTCATTTTAGAAAAGTTACCTGGCGAAACTAAAACTTTATATGCAATAGATTCTCCTATAGCAACCATTGACCGGAGTGATGTTTTAAATACAGTTAACTTAGACTATACTAAAAATATGACGCCATCCAATTTTCCTCCATACGTTCTGAACTTGAAAATTGGAGCCATAGCAATATTGTTGCGTAATTTGAATGTTGAAATGGGAATGTGCAATGGAACACGATTGAAAATATTAAATATTTATAAGCACTGTATAGAAGTTGAAAACCTAACTAAACCAATAGCAGGTATCTTTTTTTTACCGAGGGTGAATCTTGAATATACAAACGAAAATTTATCAATTGCTTTCAAACGGCGACAATATCCAATAAGATTGGCTTTTTCTATCACAATAAATAAATCTCAAGGGCAAACATTCCAAAAAGTTGGATTAATTTTAAGAACACCAGTATTCAGTCATGGACAATGTTATACAGCACTTTCTAGAGTTCCATCCCGCGATTCCATTAGAATATCCACCAACAACACTGTTAAAATTGAAGATAAGTATGTCATTAGAAATGTCGTTTTTGATAAAATGGTTGAATATATGTGAGGTTTAAGAAAAAAGATTTTATTCGTTTTTTGAGACCGTTAAATGATGAATAAATGTTTTGTATTTTTTTGTTTTTGTCGGGCAGGGGGGGGGGTTGTAAGACACGGCCGGCCGTAGTGTCACTCATTTGTTCACTGACCGGTGAACCCAGGCGCACGCAACGCAACAGTTCCGCGTCGCGGTTGGCTCAAGCAATTCTGCAAAACTTGTGGCAGCGAAAGGAATCGAACCTGCAAAGAACAGATTCCTGGCCGCGCTCACTAGCCACTACGCTATGAGACCACCTTGCATGCTCTTAGAAATCGACAATGAGTATGAGTTTATTTTTCTTTAACATTGAAGGTGCGTTGCGTGTGCGTCGCGTGCATCTGCCGTCACTCAAATGAGTGACCGCGCACCGGGCTGTCAAGAAGCGTCTCTTAAAGATACAGGATTATATTACGTTATTTTCGGTTCCAATTCCGTACAACTTACGAATAGTACCACCTAGGAGTTGGTGGGGAGAATGGAGTGATGTGATGGTTTTTAGTTCTGGCTAAAACTAAACATTTTTGACAGTGCGGTATAAACGTTGTTGTCTTTTTGTTGTTATTTTGTTTGTTGTGTTTGTTTTTTTGAAAATTTGAAGATAGTTTATTTTTCATCATATTCAACATTTTGGGAATGTATGAATAACACAACCTTCAATTACAAAAACTGTTAACCTGTAAACTTCGACTGTCGAAAGTGTGACATGTAGAACATTCTCAGAATTCGAATTCCGACCATGTTTGTTGCGCGCTGAGGCCTGTATGTATGATCACAGATGCGATTCACTGTTAGTAGAACATTTTTGATAGGATATTTTTTTTAAATCAGATCAGAATCGCATATCAAACCACTGTTTGAATTTGTCGACATAAGTTGCATTTCTTTATGCTTACACATGAAACGTTTGAGAAGATTTTCGTGCCAACGAGATTCGTAACTGATTAGAATAAGATAATAACATACTACGACTGGTTAGCCTCATCAAAACACACTTATCTTTTTAAAAGTATTTGCGTAAAGAGAGTCAGTTTGTCTTGACCCAATTCAACAAAAGCCCATGCATAAAACGTTTACAAATACTAACACAATCCTGAAGTTTTCATGAAACCAAACCATAATTATCACTTATCTTTTGTTCTGAGCATCTCAAGTATACCACACTTCATAGGGATCCGATGAATTTTGCTATCATCACTCTATGTTCTCTCTCATTTGCGCGTCCATTTGCGAAAGTCTTGGTTGTTTTGAGAAAACAGCTTTGGTCTTATAGGCATTTGTATTTTTTACGTGCAGTCGAGAGAAATGGCGTAATACTTTTTTTTCAATGCGGACCATTTTGAACGAATTCAGTATCGCTACAAGCGAGCATCGAGAGAGAGAGAGAGAGAGAGAGAGAGAGAGAGAGCGAGAGAGAGAGAGAGAGAGAGAGAGAGAGAGAGAGAGAGCGCGTGGGTATGGAGGGCCCAAACATGCTACAAGCGAGCGTGGATAGCGAGCGAGCGAGCGAGCGAGCGAGCGAGCGAGAGAGAGAGAGAGAGAGAGAGAGAGAGAGAGAGAGAGAGAGAGAGAGAGAGAGAGAGAGAGAGAGAGAGAGAGAGGGTATGGAGGTCCCAGACATGCTACAAATACAAGTGAGCGTGGATAGCGAGAGAGAGAGAGTGTGGGTATGTATGGAGAGCCTAGACATGCTGCAAACGAGCGTGGGTAGTTGAGAGATAGCGTGGGTAAGGACAGCGCCAGACAGGGTGCCAGATATGTTAGACAGCTGGAACCAGGACTGTAGCCACGAGAAAGAGAGAGAGAGAGAGAGAGAGAGAGAGAGAGAGCGTGGGTATGGAGGGCCCAAACATCCTACAAGCGAGCGTGGATAGCGAGCGAGAGAGAGAGAGAGAGAGAGAGAGAGAGAGAGAGAGAGAGAGTGGGTATGGAGGGCCCAGACATGCTACAAGTGAGCGTGGATAGCGAGAAAGCCACAGTAGCCACTCCGGTTTTGAGAATACGGTACTCATGTGACGCAAACGGACCCTACAAGCGAGCGTGGGTAGTGAGAGAGAGCGTGGGCGTGAATCTCTTGTATTCAGATATGTTAGACAGCTGGAACCAGGACTCTAGCCATAAGTAGTGAATTTCATCGGAGCCCTGCGAAATGTGGTATATTCGAGATGCTCGGAACAAAACATGATTGATAGTGATGGTTTGCTTTCATGAAAACATCATTCTGAAAAGTTAGTTCTATCACTACCTACAAACTCTCATCTCGGTGCCCATAAATTGCCTGTGGGGAGGAGGCGATGGAAACGCGAGAGAGTAGTTCGACGCATCAAGTATGCGGTTGTGCATAATAAAAAAATGACATTTCGCAACTGGCCTACCGCCAAAACGGGGGACCCACTATATTCTTGAAAACAGGAAACAGAGATATTGTTCCAGGACCAATTAGCAAAAACCTTTCGGCGAGCGAGCGAGCGAGAGAGAGAGAGAGAGAGAGAGAGAGAGAGAGAGAGAGAGAGAGAGAGGGTATGGAGGGCCCAGACATGCTACAAGTACAAGTGAGCGTGGATAGCGAGAGAGAGTGTGTGGGTATGTATGGAGAGCCTAGACATGCTGCAAACGAGCGTGGGTAGTTGAGAGATAGCGTGGGTAAGGACAGCGCCAGACAGGGTGCCAGATATGTTAGACAGCTGGAACCAGGACTGTAGCCACGAGAAAGAGAGAGAGAGAGAGAGAGAGAGAGAGAGGGTATGGAGGGCCCAAACATGCTACAAGCGAGCGTGGATAGCGAGAGAGAGAGAGAGAGAGTGGGTATGGAGGGCCCAGACATGCTACAAGTGAGCGTGGATAGCGAGAAAGCCACAGTAGCCACTCCGGTTTTGAGAATACGGTACTCATGTGACGCAATACGGTACTCATGTGACGCTACAAGCGAGCGTGGGTAGTGAGAGAGAGCGTGGGCGTGAATCTCTTGTATTCCAGATATGTTAGACAGCTGGAACCAGGACTCTAGCCATAAGTAGTGAATTTCATCGGAGCTCTGCGAAATGTGGTATATTCGAGATGCTCGGAACAAAACATGATTGATAGTGATGGTTTGCTTTCATGAAAACATCATTCTGAAAAGTTAGTTCTATCACTTCCTACAAACTCTCATCTCGGTGCCCATAAATTGCCTGTGGGGAGGAGGCGATGGAAACGCGAGAGAGTAGTTCGACGCATCAAGTATGCGGTCGTGCATAATAAAAAAAATGACGTTTCGCAACTGGCCTACCGCCAAAACGGGGGACCTACTATATTCTTGAAAACAGGAAACAGAGATATTGTTCCAGGACCAATTAGCAAAAACCTTTCTACAGTATCGCTATGTATGGGTCAGCGTTTGATGTGAACTGGTCAACGAGAGTGAGGAAAAATGTGCGTAATTCGGGTGGTTTTTTTTTCATTTTGTGCCAGGTGTGTGGTGTGTGGTGTGTGGTGTGTGGTGTGTGGTGTGTGGTGTGTGGTGTGTGGTGTGTGGTGTGTGGTGTGTGGTGTGTGGTGTGTGGTGTGTGGTGTGTGGTGTGTGGTGTGTGGTGTGTGGTGTGTGGTGTGTGGTGTGTGGTGTGTGGTGTGTGGTGTGTGGTGTGTGGTGTGTGGTGTGTGGTGTGTGGTGTGTGGTGTGTGGTGTGTGGTGTGTGGTGTGTGGTGTGTGGTGTGTGTGTGTGGTGTGTGGTGTGTGGTGTGTGGTGTGTGGTGTGTGGTGTGTGGTGTGTGGTGTGTGGTGTGTGGTGTGTGGTGTGTGGTGTGTGGTGTGTGGTGTGTGGTGTGTGGTGTGTGGTGTGTGGTGTGTGGTGTGTGTGGTGTGTGTGGTGTGTGTGGTGTGCGTGTGGTGTGCGTGTGGTGTTCGTTTATGCGTGGTGTGTGTGTTTGTGATTCGAAAAATTGAAACGGAGAGATTTCAACGGCCGGAGATAAACTATCTGCTCTCGTCCTGTACTCGTCCTCATTACAGAAAACTTTTTTATGAAAAAAACGAGATATTTTTTTTTTAAAAAAACAAGAATTTTTTTATTAAAAGATAAAAAAAACTGAATAACAAAAAAAAATCTTGATAAAAAAGAAAAAAATAATGAAAACACAAACATAATCCGAAAAAAGAAGAACAAAACAAGTTAAATATTTTAAACAAATCAACTTAATTTGTACACGTTGTACAAATTACAAAATGTAGATAGAAAATTGAAATTCAAAAAAATTAGCTGCGTATTTTTGAAAATAACCTGCACATCATCGAGTGATACTGACTATCTTCAAATGATTGTGAATATTACCATAAAAATATCGGTTAAATTTTGTTTTTCATTTGGTATGCTGTTTCACTGCTATTAATCATTGATTAACAGTATGTATCACATTGCTGTTGATTAAACTTTCATTTCTCTTTAATCTACTGTTCTCTATCTGTTCAAATAGTACATAATTTTTATCAATATGAGGATACGTTTATTGAGGATGTGGAGC
>CAWZYM010000033.1:0-185499 GCA_963966185.1 Rhabditoides inermis | reverse complement strand
TGGCTCGACCGCACCGTCCCCCCCTGCGATGACTTCTACCGATTCGCGTGCCAGGGGTGAGCGAACTACATTCTTCTAATGATATTTTAATGGTACTTCTAATAATGATGAAATCCCATTTTCTGTCTGGCAGTGTTTCTTAGTTTCTGAGACATACTCCTCATAAGGAGTGTCGAATTGGAGTCGCTATTCCGGCGAATAGGAAACCACACCACACACACAACCCAACCCACACCACCATACAACCACACCATCAACATAATCAGTCGTAGAGAATAGTGTGGTTTGTGGTTGCGTTAAGTTGTGGTAGTTTGATGGTGTTATGTTGTGGTGGTGTGGTTGTGTGATGAAAAATTATTGCATTACTTTTTTACATTGTCTGCTATCACTCTCTCGTCAGCATTAGCAAGAACTCAGCAAGTTTCTGTTATACAGCCCCGGTGAAACGTATGTAATTAAAATTCGGAAACGTCTGGAAACGTCTTTCAGTTGGATGAACACGACCCTGTCGCCCCTGCCCACCGGTGCGAGCTGGCATGTGATCGGAGAGACCGGCTTTGCCGCCATTGACAAAGTGCACTCTCACATTATGCGGGGTTAGTATTTGGCAATGTGTGCACTACGCACTACCGAACACCACGCACCACGTGACACTATTTCCATTTTCAGTAATTTCCACAGAATCTCGACTCTCTTTGAATTTGGGCGAACAAAGCGCCGTTGAATTTTATCAGGTTGGCTAATTGGGTAATATGGATAAACTTGAACTAGTATGTTTCAGAAATGTATGGATCTCCCTCAGTTGCAGAAGATTGGTGTAGATAGTTGGCAGGAATTGGTACAGGTTAGTGCTGAAAGAACACGTATGAAACTACTTCAGAAAAAAATGAACATTTCTGCATTCCATTCCTCTTATGATCGCAGTGAAACGTATGAGACTCCGATAGTCGCATATATACACAAATTCACAAATATCACAAATGAAACGTACTTATGTCATACGTGTTGCAGGAAATGGGTGTTGGAACATCGACGATCCGTCTTTGCCCACGCAAGCACTGGAGACGAGCATACTGCAGTCCTATCAGTACGCATCGTATCCCATATTCTGGGCAGGAGTCGCAGTCGATCACACCAGACCCGAAAGATACATCATCACGGTACTGTTCATTGGGAATCAGTGAAGTCAATGACGTCATTGATAATAATATTGTTTTAGATTGACGAGCAACTCCCAATCCTCATTTTCGCCGAATCGTATGTGGAAAAGAACGAGCCGTTGACAGTGGCGAAAGTGCTGCAGGATAACATCACCATTGTGGGTTATTATTGTACGCTACACTATGTCGAACTGCGCGGGAAGTTCAAACTCGATTTCCAGCACATGCACTTGCTGAAGCATCCAGACGGTAGCGTGCTCGCCTCTTCCTCCTTCTTCTCCACTTCCTCAATCTTCTCATCTCCATCCTTTTCCCCCTTGGCCATCAGAGTGCGCATCTTCTCCGTAAGCGCTTTCGACTCGTCTGACTCCTCGGGAATAGCCTAAAATACATTTCAATGTCAATAAAAAAGTATTATAATATTGTCGCGTACCTCGACTCCGTGGTTGTACTGCTGGTGGAGGTCCCACGCGAGACCGAGCACCTTCATATCGGGAAGCGAAAGCGACTTGTAGTCACCAGTCTTCTTCGCCTCATTGGCAACTATGAATAGAACATATAAAATTGAATACGTATACGATGTACTGAGTGTTCATTTCCCTCACCCCTCTGCATGGCGGCGGCGCTGGGCTGTCTGTAGATGATCTCGTAGGGAAGCGTGTCGAGCTTGATGCGCGCGCGGCGAGAGCGAACCTCGTGAAACACCTCGATCGGAGCATAGTACTTCTCCGCAATCTCCTGAAAATCACATTCGTGCAAACGATTCTAGCATATGCAACTCACGTGGATGCTGGTGGGTGCGAGAATGGCTCCCGTGTCGACAACGAGGTGCTTCACCGGAGGACTGCTATTACCTGTGTTTGTCTCCTCCATACTGAAAACAACATCCCTTTCACGAAAGTAAATACAACATAACAAAATAAATGACAATCGATTTTATCTCAGCGCAGTTTCTGCTTATGTATGTCATAACAAAATACATTTCGAAATACTCGGCGGTGACAAATACACGTAATACTAGTGTTTGGCAAGTCAAAGCGTACTTCATTTATGCGTCTGAGTAACCAGGTAAACACGGTTTAAAGAGAATAGAGAAGATGAACGAAACAAAATCCTCGCGCCGTCGTCAAGCGAGTAGAGGGAAATCGATAATCAGCTGATTGGGCGGGGCCAGGCCGTACATGGAGTACTAATATGATAAAATATGATAGCTACCGTGGAATAGGTAAATATTACATGCTAAGTTATGGAATCACAAAAAGAACGATTGATCCGGAAGATACATATTACGTCATCGAAGCAACTGCACGACGTTACACTACTTTTTTTATTATAAATATTTTTACACTACGACATTTTTCCATTTGAAATCAATATCAAAGACCAAATAAAACTAATAATGGAGAGTAGTCATTTTGCCTACAGAGTTTTATTATCTCGACACTAAAAGATTACAACTAGATTGATCTTCTATGTCCAAAAACTTTACTGCATGCCTGCAGCTAAACATTTATGGCAGAGATGGACTATTATGAATGGTCTACTGATCATATAAGTACCTCACATGGCATAGGTCAGTCATTTAGTATACTTTGATATGTTCGGAAATCGGCTGCGCGGATGATCGTTTCTATTTCGACAGTCAGATGCTCTTCTCGAACTATTCTGCACGCAGTTTCACAGATACTTTTCAATCAGATATCATCCCGTCCAACCCCCTTCCATTTCGATTCGCCTGCTCTATGTCAGTGCATACTTTCTCACACTCCGCTTCCGTTCTTCTTTTCGTTCACCCACTGTATCCGGTGGTGCATCTATTTTAAAATGATTGTTCATCTCTTCCTGAACAGTACAGTGTAGGCTATACAGTGTATATGTGATGGTGATATGTGTTCATGACCTTTGTGTCATCTCATTCCTTACATGATCGGCAACTCTCGGTATTAAAACGGTAAACAACTATGGAATGTGCCCAATTCCACATTTGATCGTCTAATATTGCTAATATTTCTGTGACTTTTGCAGAAATGCTGATCAAAAAGACGTTCAACGAGTCGGAAGAGATAATTGTCTCTAAGAAAGACGTAAGTCGTTCCATTTTTCTATGTGCTCCCTCTCCTGTTCTTCTCTCCCTTCGTATACCTTTCATCACACCTCTTCTCTTCAGCTGCGTTCGTTCGTACTTGACTGTCTGGAGCAGGTTCGTTGCTCCGCCTCGCACGCTCAACAACTCGCCGACATCCTCATCTGCTCTGACTATCGGTAAGTATTCTCTCTCTTCTTGATCATCCTAACTGAAGGTGAGGTCAGACTCAATTAAAGTCTTTTTATGATAGAAAAGACACTTTCTGAGGATCTTTCTGACTGAGGGTGGGAGTGCGTGATGAGATCTTTCTGAGGGTGCGCGGCCGTTCTGAAATCTTTCTGATGGTCTTTTGCCAGCAAAAATTGAGTTCGACCTCTACTTGACAGTTGGAAGTAATGTCTATCTCAGTGGACACTACTCGCACGGGCTGAACCGCCTGGCAGTGTACGTGAACGATCTCCAGTCCGGGGCGACCGCACCCGAAGGAGAACCGGTGGTGCTCAAGGAAAAGGTGCGTCTCCCCTTCCCTCACCCTCTCCAACCTCCATCTCACAGGGCTCCACCGCGTGGGTGGACGGAGCGAACTGCCTGGGTCCGGTGGTCGGCAACTACTGCATGCGCCTCGCCGTGCAGAAGGCCAAGCAGCACGGAATCGGATGGGTACGTCCATCCATCAACTCCCTTTCCCCTATCATTTGTTTCCCAGGTGGTCGCCCGCAACTCGAACCACTTTGGAATCGCCGGCTGGTACGCGGAGTACGCAGCCAAGCACGGAATGGTGGTGAGTGAGCCGATGAGCTGATGGTTGTGAATGACTCTCGCAGGGCTTGGCCTTCACCAACACCTCTCCGTGCGTGTTCCCGACTGGCTCGGCGGAGAAGAGTCTGGGTTCGAATCCGATCTGCATGGCGGCCCCGGCGGAGGGAGGCGACTCGTTCTTCCTCGACATGGCCTCCACCACAGTCGCCTACGGAAAGGTACGCGCATTCCCGCCGCGGCCAGAAATCGCGGGCGGTCATCCGCCAGACCGGCGTCACCTTTCCGCTCTCCATTCCAATCACCCTTTTTTCGCTAGTTTTCACGCGTCTCCTGCAGACCGCTTGCAATCAGTCATCACTGACATGCTGAGAAAACCGTTGAGAGATGGGTATTACAACACGACCACCTGATAGCGCCATATTAGGACCAAAGTACCAACTATTCGCAGATCGAAGTGGCCGACAGGAGGGGGTCGACGAGGATTCCCAGCGGATGGGGAGCCGACAAGGTAGAGAGAGGGAGGGAGAGAGAGAGAGAGAGAGAGAGAGAGAGAGAGAGGGGATGATCACTCGGTTGCAGGGTGGTGTGGAGACGCACGACCCGAAGGTGGTTCTGTCTGGCGGGGGCCTGCAGCCCCTGGGAGGGAGTGAGGCTACGGGCGGCTACAAGGGCACTGGTCTGTGTATGATGGTGGAGGTTCTGTGCGGCGTCATGGCCGGGTCTGCGTGGGGACGCGGCATCCGACAGTGGCAGACCACCGAGCAGACCGCAGACCTGGTAAGACACACAGCTGATCTGGTGAGCACACCACTCATCCGCCACTCTATGACACGGGTACAGTCTCCCATTCAGGGCCAGGCGTTCATCTGTGTCGACCCCGAGTGTTTCGCGCCCGGGTTCGCGCCGCGTCTGCAGGAGTTCCTGGATGAGACGAGGGGACTCACCCCGGTGCGTCCCTCCCTTCCACCCATCCACTCTCACCTGCCCCCTTGCAGATCGACCCTGCCCGGCCGGTGCAGGTGGCAGGCGACCCGGAGAGAGCACACATGAGCATGTGCGACGAGGTGGACGGCATCGTATACAAGAAGAGCCAGCTGCAGCATCTCGTACGTCTCTCTCTCTCTCTCTCTCTCTCTTTATGTCTCATCCTCTCTTTCCAGAGCACCCTCGCCGAGAACCTGTCTGTGCAGATGTTCAAGCTGAAGAAGTTCGAGCCTACCCCTCCTTCCCTCGCCCCCGCCGCTGTCTGATCCATGCGTGTGCGTAATAATGAATGATCTTCCTACAGAGCCGCTGTACAGACACATTACTTGTCATTCTCGAATGTTTCTTTTACTACCAGCCGTAGCACTTTACGAATTTCATTAAATTTCTTTCAATACTTCGTTACTGAAATTTAGAGTTAAGATAAATTTCACTTTGCCGTTTTTCTTCTTCTCGAGAAATATCCTATTCTTGTTCGTCTCCAGGCAGCTCGCCCGTGCACCCACATTGTTGACCCTCTTATTTCTTTCCTCTCATCCAGGTAGCATGAGTGAGAGTGATGAAATTGGAATGAGTCTCTTGCCTATCAATCAATCTCCCCTATGTTTTGCGCACTGATCAATTGACCGTTGTCTGTCATAAGCGGCTCTGCGGGTGTAACAAGTGTCCCGCCCCTCGTTGCCTCTCCCCTCTCTCTCGCCCCTCTCTCTTCCCTTCCCCCAGTCGACCCTCGAACGACCCCCCGCGACGACCCTCTCGATCGACCCTGCACCTTCGTTTCACTCATCTCACTCACATATCACTATGCTCGGTTTCGATGCCAATGCGAACAGCGAATTCGGCAAGTCTCGCGGCGCCTCGGGAGGACAGCTGTCTATCGGTACGTCACTAGTTCAAAGAGAATTTGTAATTTTGTGCTCGTTGTATATTATTCTCTCGAACATCAATGGTTGAACATATACTAAAATTGGAACAATACAGAGAAGATTAGCATGGCCCCTGCGCAAGGATGACACGCAAATTCATGTGTAGTGCCATAGACCTCCTTCGACCCCCTCCGCAGAGTGAATCTCTTGAATCGGGGGGATACCTTTACCTTTACCTTTTACATCAATGGTTTACCGCCATAAACTTTGCTCCGATGATTATGTATCTCGAGTATATCTGGCTGTTCGAAACTCAATCCGCCGCCTCTCAAGTGTAATAGATGGCTGCTCGCTACTCTCACTCACTCGGTGTGAGTTTATGTGTGAAATGTGGAGTTGCGAAAGCGAGAGATGTTCGTGGTCAACTCATATCATTCTGGATTCGCACATTCTTACACTCACCGAACATGTGTTTTGGATTTGATGCGCACTTTCTTGACAGCCGGAACTCACATCCATATATCACATCACCCAATCATTGAGCGAGCAGCTCAGCTGAGCGAGCAGCCTATTCAACAAAAAGTTATGAAGCCTGCAGAGATTTGCGTGCTTGAGGAACAGTAGAGATCTTTTCGCATAGTGTCTGTAATTCCTCACCGCTACCACCTTTTTTCCCCAAATCGTACTAGTTCGCACAAAATACAGTGGGAATCGATGGTGTATAATCAGTTGGGGATTATAATCTCTCAATCAATATGCAAATAACCAGTGCAGATCTTTGTTTATGTTCCAGTCGTTTGTGATCGATCAATCGATTGTGTAGACGGATAGTGAGTGCGTACATGTTAGTAGTAGATGACTCGATCAGTCCCTCATTGCGTGTGTCTCTCATCTCTCTGTCGGGCGGCGGATGAGCACTCTTCAGTCTCACTGTAAACACTGTGTCCCCCCGTCTGTCCCCTGTAACCATCACTACCTCCCGCAAGTCTCTCTCTCTCTCTCTCTCTCTCTCTCTCTCTCCCATCCTCACTTTGCCAGAGAAGTTTTTGAGCACACACACACTTATGAGATAATGATGAGACACGCACTGATATCAGCTGACACAAGCTGAGTGCATAAAATTTCGAGAACCAACGCAAACAATGGCGGCAAACTATGTTCAACATAGTAGAGGGCAGAATATTGAATTAAATATAAAAAACCCACTATTCGTTTCAGACCAGCAGCTGCAGTTGATGCAGCAGATCAACCAGATGGTCAAAGCAGCTCAGTTCAGGTGAGAATTATTCGACCTGTTACAGTTACTGACCTGTGTTTACGATAGGAGAATAATTTATTCATTCCAAAAATTGTGCCGGATGCGCCTGTGCACCTGTGCATGTGCATTTTTTTTATTTGTAATTGTGCAGGGATGATAAGTGGAGGGAACTTTATAATAGAAGAACGATTTTAACCTGCAAACTATTAAAAAATGCGACACTCCTTTACGATTACGGTAAGATAATAATTTGACGTACTGCAGTCCGCAACTGGCGCAGGCGATCTACTCACTGTGCCAGGCCCTGAAAGCATCCGGACAAGTCTTGGAACAGACGCACAAGGGTGAGGACACACTGGTTCGAACCGTGTGTCTCATCATCATATTGTAGCCGAACTGAACAAGGTGTTCGTGTCTCTGCGACAGGCATGCTGCAGGGACGCCGGACAACTGGGCACCCCCTGCAGACTCAAGGTAGAGAGAGAGAGAGAGAGAGAGAGAGAGAGAGGGAGAGAGGGGGGAGAGATGTGTCTAGATCATGGAGCTGGTGGAGCTGCGCGCTATGCACTGGCGCACCAACCTGGCCCACTCGCAGTACTACGTGGGCAAAACGAGTCGCGAGGAGACCAGTCTCTGTCAGTTCACCCTTTCAAAGAGTAGTATTCACTTATATCATTTATTATTCATTTATTATTTATGCAACTCTTTCCGTGTGTAACACAAAAACTAGCTTTGACTGGTGGGGTTGAGTACCGTATTCAGTCGACGACACTCCTTCTTCCCTGCCCTCGACCGGCGGTCTGCTTCCCACTCCACCCATGCCCCCTCAACACCCATTCGGACAACAGGCGCACACCTCCCTATTCGGCCAGCAACACGAATTCCAGGTACAAGAACAAATGAGAATCTTGTCGATGTGTGTGCATTCCCTTGCAGCAACAGCAGCAGCATTCTCAGCTGCAGCAGCAACAGCAGGCGGGCAACGGATTCTACCTCATTCCGACCGCCGGCTGGCCACCCATCATGCCCGGACTCATTCCCGGTACGCATCCCCTCCCCCCCTCTCCCCTACTCTACTCTCTCTCTCTCTCTCTCTCTCTCTCTCTCTCCGTATTGTACTCTCTCTCTCTCTCACTCCCATACTCTGTATGCAGGCATGGGCGGCCCTCTGTTCCCCTTCAACCCTGCCGCCGCCGCTGCCGCCGAGGTGCTCATGCGACAGAAGAGCATCAAGAAGGTACGCGGGAACAGCACATTCAGTGTGTCAACAGTCGTTTCAGCCGTCGACGCCGCGCACGCTGCAGCTGCGGCACGAGATGATCATCCGCAACTGCGACAGCGGCAAGATCATGGGGGTGAAGGGACGGCGGGTGGCTCTCGTCGAGGCCATCACAAACACTGTCATCTCCTTCCAGAAGGTCAGCCGACCATATTTATAGTAGTTAACTGGGTCAGGGTTTTCGACTTTTCGCAATTAAACAATTTCTCTTACTGGAGAGGGGTTGTGTATTATACATGACAGAGAAGATTGAGGTGGACTCGAAGAGCCGCGAGCGCACTCTCACCATCACCGCGTCTTCCATGGAGGCCATCGAGCACGCCAAGCAACTCATCGAGGACACCATCCGCAGGAACATGAGCCCCGTACGGGTACGCGCGCGGTTTTACTTTTCCCCGAGGAAGTTTCTTGTTAATTTGGTCTGTTGAGTGTTGGAATTCGTTCACTTGCAGTCCGACGCCGAGTTCACCCCTACCACCCGATCGGAGTCGATCGCAGTGGCGCAGCAGCAACCGGAAGAGGAGCTGGAGGGGGAGTCCGACGAAGAAGAGGAGGAGCCACAAGAGGACATCTCCATCGAGACCACCCACGACGGCATACTCAAGCTCACCTGCTCCGATCCGCAAGTAGGGTAGCCTCCCCTCCCTTTCCCCTTATACGTGTCCTGTGCAGGTGCTGGCGGCGGCGCAGGAGGCTCTGTCCGAGTACTTGCGGGTGCGCGCGCGTCCCTCGGCGGAGGAGAGGGAGCTGAAGAAGAACCGGCGTCGTTCGATGCCCCTGCAGCAGCCGGCCGCGCCAGTCGAGCAGGTCGCCCCCGCGCCCGCCGCCCCCTTGCGGAGGCACGCCCACGGGGGATCCCATCCCAACCTACAGGACTCGGCTGTGGGGTGAGTGCGCCAGCGGGGGCCGGCAGTGTTGTGTTGCAGGACGGAGGTGATCCGGCCCCGCCAGCGAGTCGTCGTCCCCTCCGGACCGCGCTACGACAGGGAGGACATGGTGCGGCTCTCGCGCATCGATGATCTTTCCCTCAAGGTATGCGTGTTTGCATTATTTCTCTTTAATCAAGTAGCACAATGTGATAATCGAATGAATCTCTCGTTTGAAGGACCGCGTTGCTGCTGTTGCTCCGGAGATCCTTCGCTGATTCGCATCTCTAGTCATCCCAGACTCGCTTCCCGCACACAGAGTATCTACCCCACTATTCGCACCCCGCCCTCATTTCGCTCTTCTTTTGTGTTTAGTCGCGCCGCTCAATTGTTATAGCACATATTTATTTCCGTTTCTACCCCATCATGACATTGCAATATAATATAATTATAATCATAATAAACATTTCTATATTTCCCTTTGTCAGGCGTTCGCGTTGCGAAGGGAGGAAGGGAGGGCGCGAATTCGATTACGCGAAGGACGCCACTTGAGAGTCAAGACGAGCTAATAACGGCGTTTGTTCCACCCGCCCCCGCTGCTCCGGTCAGACTCCTCATTCTCACTGCTCCTGCTCCCTTCTCCTTGCTACTCTGTTATTGCATCCTCTTGGAAATATACCCCGTGGAGTGCGCTGGCATTTGGTCTAATCCCTCTCCGCAACGAGCCATTCTGCATACTTAAATCCTGTTCTGGCAGGTCAATGAATAGCCTCCCCCACGTCACTATCACTTTTATGTGCTATGCTCTTCCTTTTTCTTCGTACTTCCTTTCTGTCGCCCTCTTTCTTTTTTGCACACGCTTCCGGCTGGCTCGCTAACTCTAATCGAGTAGAATAAAAAAGACGTCATTGCCCGTCCCTATAGGTGGTGTTCCCCCGGGGGAGAGGGCGATCATGTTCCCCTCTCTCTGACTCACTCCTAGCGGGGTCGTACTCTCGCAGAAAGAGAGAGAGAGAGAGAGAGAGAGAGAGAGAGAGAGAGAGGGAGAGAGGGAAGCAAGCGGGGATTTGCCGGCCCTTCTAGGGATCGATACGCAGAAAACGCAAGCAACTGCCTTGGACTAGAGACAGCCAGGGTGGCGAGAGGGTGCAGAGAGGGAGGGAGAGAGGAAGGGAGGGAGAGAGGGAGAGAGAGGAGGACGCGGCATTGCCATATCGGGCTTCTTCCAGGGGCGGCCGGCCGCGCATTCAGGTGTACTCTCCCTTCCCTCTATCCCTCTCTCAGCCATCCACATTCCCACCCCTATCTATAGCCTCGTCTCATCCACACAACCACCCATAACCCATGCCTCCCACTCGTAAACCCGCCCTGCCATCGCGTGTCCCACTGTTCATCTCCTAATTGCCCATCTCCCCTCTCTCCCTCCGTCTCTCCCTCTCTGCCTCCGTCTCTCCCTCTCTGCCTCCCTCCCTCCCTTCCTCCCTCCCTCCCTCCCTCCCTCCCTCCCTCCCTCCCTCTCTCCCTCTCTGCCTCCGTCTCTCCCTCTCTGCCTCCGTCTCTCCCTCTCTGCCTCCGTCTCTCCCTCTCTGCTTTGCTATTCTATCGCCGCCGAGTCGCATTAGAATTAGGGGCGATTAGGCCTCGGTGGCAGTCGGCGACGGCGGAAACCCCGAGAAACTATTATGCAGGTGTATGCGAGCGTGTATGTATTGTGTTTCTCGAGTATACACATGCATCGTGTTACCCCTATAACGAGTAGGCAGTGTGTGCGAGAGAGAGAAAGAGAGAGAGAGATGAAGCTGTTTGTCGGGCCATTCTCGGGTTGCATGAATGACGGAGGACCGCGCGGATTGCCCATCCCTTTTCTATATTCTCTCTATTCTCTCTTCCTCTCCCTCTCCTCTCTCTCTCCCTCTCTCTATCCTGCTTGATTGACTGCACTCACCGCGCATTCCCATCTCAACACATCCAATATCCACGCCTCGCACACAGCAATACTACTTCCGATTACGAGTTCAATTCCCGCGTCTCTCTCTCTCCCTCCCTCCCTCCCCCTCTCTCTCTCCCTCTTTCTCTCTCTCTCGCTGTCGCGGTCGTGTTGTCTCCCTCCCCCTCCCACCCCCCGTCTCTTGCAGGATGCGGCTGTGGTGGTTGCTATCCCTCATCCCAGCTTCCATCGCTGTGAAATGCCTCGACTGTGTGGGAAAGGACTGCATGGGCAGCTTCTGCGAGGTGGGCGGTGTTACGAGGGGCGGGGCTTCATAGACTTTCATTTACAGGGCGACTACTGTGTGCTCTCACACTACGCGCCTCGTTGGGGCACCATCGAATGGGGAAAGCCCAGGGTGAGTGTTGGCATGCATGCGAGAGGAGAAGGAGGGAATGGGAGAAGGGAGAGAGAGAAAGAGAAAGAGAGAGAGAGAGAGAGAGAGAGAGAGAGAGAGAAATAAGGTGTGTTCAGGTGGTGAAAGGATGCATGTCTGGAACGATGCTGCGCTCGGATATCAGGCCACACTGCGAAACAGCAGACGAGGATGGAAGGGTTCGTATGCACACCACTTTTTCGATAAAACAAATGCCTAGCCATCAATCTCCCACATGCAATAGTTTTTGCAGGACAAGTTCACATGTTTCTGTCAAAGGGACCACTGCAACTCGGGCAGCGCGCTCAACCGACTGGAAGTGGAACCGATCAAGCTGGTACGCTCGCCTTCGCTCCCCTCACATCGCCTGTCCCTTTCAGGTGACATGTGTGTGCAATGGACGGCATTGCGATGATTCGACGTGCGAGGGAGAGCTGTGCTCGTACGTCGTCAACCACAAGACCAAGGAGGTGGAGCAGGTATCGGACATTGCATTATCCTCCCCTCTCGCTCCCTCTCCCTCGGCCACCCGCCGAGCGTTGTTCTTTGCTGCCTCCCCTATTATTCCGCCAATAGTCGCCATGACGTCGTGTGGTGCACTAAGCGGTTGCGAAACGGCTCTTTCCTTCTCCCTCAATCACTCCTTCTTTCTCTCTCCCTCTGTCCCTCCCTCTCTCCCCCCTCTCTCTCTCTCTCCTTCACACATCTCATATCGTGTGGATGAGGGTGTCCGATGGCAATGGTGCATCTATGAGAGCGCGGCGTCTCCTGATTGTCTTGTCTCCTGTGTTGTTGTCTGTCTCCTCATTCCCTCCCTCTTCCTTTTCGCACCCCCGAGGGGAAATGCGATTCCCGAGACCCGAGATGCACACACACTTCCCAGCTTCCGTCACACAACAAGCTGACTATAAAAATAGCACACTCACTAGTGAACTTTGCAGGGATGCGTGAACGCTTCGGTGCCACTGGTGGAGCGCCGGTCTGCGGGGGCATGCATGATCCCCCCGATCACCGGAGCCATGCACCACACTGTGGCCAAGGATGCCGCCGACTTGCTCGTGAGCCCCCCTCCCCCCCCCTCTCTCTCTCCTCTCTCTCTCTCTCATTCCCTCTCTCCAGGTTACCGAGTCGTGCGTATGCGGCACCAGCTACTGCAACGCCAAGAAGCCCAAGATCAACGTGAAGGAGAAGATGAAGTGCCAGGCGTTTGTCAATGCCGCCATCATTGGAACCAAGATGTCGTCTAAGAACGTCACCTGCACCGGAGAGTTCTGCTTCAAGGTATCTTATCTCGTTTCGAAACATATTCGAAACCTTTTCTTATTACTATGCTAATGGGGTACGATAATATCATATACATAGGGCCTCGGGGGAATGCGTAGGCGCCAGAGATGGCGAGAAGATAATGACAAGACGCGTACGCTACATATCATAATCACGGGTGGTGTGTGAACGCTAAAAGGGGATCATGGATACACGCAGCATATAGAGACAATAAGAACTATTAATCCCCTTTGCTGGCAGGGAGATCCGCATAAAACAAAGAATGCATATATCGATTACAGGCCAAGATCCAGTCTAAGCTGGGCAATCTGGAGGAGTACCACTCGATCGGCTGTGCCTCGTTCATCGACGACGCGTCACTCGCGGAGGAACTCGACCCCACCGGATGCGCTCGCTTCGAGAGCGAACAGCTAGACGTCGAGAGCTGCTTCTTGGTGAGAGAGACACAATCATGCCATCACATAGTCTGATGTATTGCCGGCTATTACCATGTAGACGCATAAATCACTACCGAGGTTGCAGACAAATGATCGATCGGCAATTGGACGGGCACGAGCCAACCAGGAGGTGCCAGAGCCCCGTAGGAGGCCCGGAAAGGGACGGTGAGTGGAGCGAAAGGAGTGATGGAGAAAAAATGTCGCGTTTGCAGCAAGCCGAAGATGGAGATCGAATATTCTGATGAGGAGGAGGAGGAAGAGGAGGCACCTAGGAAGAGCAAGGGAAAGAGCAAGGCTGCCAAGGAGAGGGAGGAGGAGCGGGAAGAGGAAGAGGAGGAGGAGGAGAGGGAAGAGGAGAAGGAGGAGAAGGTGAAGGCGCCCGTCGAGACCACCACCCTCAAGTTTATCTTCGAGCGACCCACCGAGGCGCCCATTCCCGATGACTCCAACACAACTATGGTGAGAGTAGTTAGTCTCAGGTGGCAGTTCGTTAAACGATTCTTTCTAGATTTCCGTGTTCATCATCATCATGCTGGGCATCATTGTATCTGGAATCGTGTTCAAGCTGGAGCTGCACAAAAAGCTCTTCCGGGCAAACTACGACACCGTCGCCGGAGGATAATTCGCCCCACCACCATATATCATACTACTATTATTACATATTTCAGATACTATTTATTATTTATTTGAGAGATGCGCATCTTATATTTTCATATTATATGCACCTGTTTCATTCACATTATCTTGATGTCCATGTCACTTACGGTTGTCCGCGTGAATGTTTATTTATTTATATGTTGATAGGTCCAAGGGAGTGCACCCAGCCGACCAAACCAATAATGGATAAGTCCAAACAGAGCAATATAAGTAACCGATTTCCACACAGTTTCAGTGCAATAGGCTTTCATACCCACCCCATCCCGTCTGGTGTTTAATGCGTAATGCTTATGTAGACGTTGACGTAGTCATATTCGTAGCATGGCATAAAGTATTTTATAACATAACAAAGGATTGAAATGGAAAACCGACAACACAACAACAAATCTAACAATGGGAGAAACGAGTGTGTACAAGATGCGAATAGTGAACCCACGTCCCACGACGCAAGGGCGATCAAGCAGGAGTGATGGTAGTTGTATCGCGTTTCTCGATGGTGATCTTGCGGAGGTGCTTCTTGCGGATTTTGCGCAGCTTCGCCGTGTTGTTGATCACCTGTACGCATTGTTTGAAATGTACAATGCACCTAATAATGAAATAGTTGCACACAACATACCTGGACAACCTCAGCCTTCCTGGCATTCTCCAGTCTTCTGCGCTCATTTTCCTTGCGACGCTCAACCTTCTCCTTGAATGAACACATACAAGATAAACACCAAATTTCAGAGCAAACGTACCGCCTTTTCATTAGCAATCTTGTCGCGAATCTCCTGCTGCAGTAGCTTCACCTGTAAAAGAAACATCACATGCGGTATATAAATTTTTGTAACAACATATATACATTTACAAAAAATATGGTAAATTATTATATACCTGCTTCTGTTTGTTCTTCTCAGCCATCTTGTCTTCAAACGAGGTTCGTAGCGGCTTCGACTTGATTATCGAGGTGTGCCTGGTAAAAAAGGTATAAAACATAATATATAGTATTCACCTACCTCGCCTTCTTGGTTTCCTTCCACCAGCGTCCTGACTTGGGAGCACCCTGAATTGTGTCGCGAGCCTTCTGAGCAGTGAGACCTGCAGCATGATCGGGAATCACTGGGACGGTCGTGGCAGAATCGACCTCCATGGTTACCTGAAAATATGTGAGTGAAAAAGTGAACACTAGAATAGAAAACTTGACAAGAAACACATGAAATAGTCGAAAAAGGAAAATTTTTGCGAAACGAGTATGTAGTGACGTTTGTTCAACTTCGTTGAGTGTGTGACAATGTTTTGTATACACAACGCCAACCGGTGAGCACTTTTCTTCATCTTTCTTTTTTCTTTTCTTTTTAATTCGCTGTTATTTTGTTTGAAATATCGCATCGCCTGAGTATTGTTTAGGCACAGTTACTAGGGTGTACACGACTACTAATTTATTAGTAATAAATTAGTAATAAAAGATTATCACTGATATATTAGTAATTTATCAGTAATAAATGATTTATTACTGATAAAATTTAGTATTAATAAAGAAGTACGACTAATTTATGAAAGTAATAAATTAGTGATAGATTAGTGCGCGCAGCGCACTAAATAAAGATTACCACCATTTTCTCAACTTTTTTGATTGCTACGATTAAGTGACGAATATGCGTCTAAATGCAGCAATAGCGAAAATGGTGTAAATTTGTAACACGTGGAACATAAAAATTTATTTTTTCTGCATGATTGTTTTTTGTATTTAATTTTTTGTATTTTTTGTATTACTTATTATTACTTAATAATTACTTAACATTTAACCATCGTCGTCGCAATTGCGAGATTTCAGACATGACCATGTCATATGCTTTGATTTGCTCAAAGTTCCGCCCTCCGCCGAAACCACCGCAAGTTGCCCTTTTTCCTCGATTCCAGGTTTGTTCTGATTTGATTCAATTTGAACAGATTATATTACTTTTTTTAAGATTTTTTTTAAAAGATTCCTAATATATTTTATGAATTCACTGAAACTTTGTTAGGAAGCCAAGATCGTTCTTCGTATCCAACTTCATTCCGTTGGAGCCGTTGTGGGTCGGCGGTTCTTCCGACTGCGCCTGATGGAGGTATGTTCAATGGCCATTTGATTGCATGTTTAGATTCGCATCAAACTTTTTTGTTTATTGCAGGATGCTTTTCGTGTGAACTTGTCGATTGACACGACGAACCTGCTTGTGAAGGGTCGTCGATGGATGGTAATTTAAATGTCATGCAGTTTATTTGGTTATGTTTCAGGTGACCCGTTTCGTTGAATTTTTCGTCGAAGCGTATTCCACCTTCATTTCCACGGGGGAAGATCTGCAATGTAAGGTTCGTCGGCAGTGTGGTGGAGACATCGCTGAGCAGAGGTGAGCATTGACGTCTACTTTGCACTACTCTGTTACCGACTGGTATTTCTTATATTAATATATATATATATATATATATTCAGTTTTGTTTTTTGACGTGTCAGTGGTTATTGTATTGTAGGGACATGGAGGCTGATCAGACTCATACGATGTACCAGCGACTCGTACACGTGAACGGCAAGTTCGCAGGACGATGCGGCTACACTAGGAGCTCCCCTGTGAGTGATATCGATTCGATCGTTTATTGTTGATGTTGTTGCTTCAGGTGTGCTCGCGTGGTGTGTACGTGAAGCTGCAGATGCACAAGAAGAAGCCAATGGAGCACCAGCGGATGAATCCTTATCATAGGTAAATCTCCGTTATCTTGTTAACGTTATTATATATATATATATATATATATATATATATATATATATATATATAGAACAACTGAACAACGAAACTTTTATGATGTACAGGGAAGCGCAAGTCGTGTCCAGTGTGCAGTCACAACCCCGCACTGTCGATGATAGCGCTGCCGAGGACAAGGAGAAGGTGTTTAGTTTGTTTTATTCTTTTAATTCATTTTTTACGGTTATGTTGTTGTTTCAGGTGTGCTCGCGTAGTGTGGAGTGCATGGGGAAAGAGGCCGAGGAGAAGGACGTGAAGCTGCAGATGCCTTTCAGCGAGAAGAAGTCGGTGGAGCACCAGCGGATGAAGCCTATTCACAGGTAAATATCCGTTATATATTTTTACGTATTCAATTATAATATATATATATATATATATATATAACAGTAGAACAACTGAACAACGAAACTTTTATGATGTACAGGGAAGCGCAAGTCGTGTCCAGTGTGCAGTCACAACCCCGCACTGTCGATGATAGCGCTGCCGAGGACAAGGAGAAGGTGTTTAGTTTGTTTTATTCTTTTAATTCATTTTTAACGGTCATGTTGTTGTTTCAGGTGTGCTCGCGTAGTGTGGAGTGCATGGGGAAAGAGGCCGAGGAGAAGGACGTGAAGCTGCAGATGCCTTTCAGCGAGAAGAAGTCAGTGGAGCACCAGCAGATGAAGCCCATTCACAGGTAAATATCCGTTATATATTTTTACGTATTCAATTATAATATATATATATATATATATATATATATATATATATATATATATATATATATATATATAACAGTAGAACAACTGAACAACGAAACTTTTATGATGTACAGGGAAGCACAAGTCGTGTCCAGTGTGCAGTCACAACCCCGCACTGTCGATGATAGCGCTGCCGAGGACAAGGAGAAGGTGTTTAGTTTGTTTTATTCTTTTAATTCATTTTTAACGGTCATGTTGTTGTTTCAGGTGTGCTCGCGTAGTGTGGAGTGCATGGGGAAAGAGGCCGAGGAGAAGGACGTGAAGCTGCAGATGCCTTTCAGCGAGAAGAAGTCAGTGGAGCACCAGCAGATGAAGCCCATTCACAGGTAAATATCCGTTATATATTTTTACGTATTCAATTATAATATATATATATATATATATATATATATATAACAGTAGAACAACTGAACAACGAAACTTTTATGATGTACAGGGAAGCACAAGTCGTGTCCAGTGTGCAGTCACAACCCCGCACTGTCGATGATAGCGCTGCCGAGGACAAGGAGAAGGTGTTTAGTTTGTTTTATTCTTTTAATTAACCTTCTTTTAGCTTTTGGGAATATTAAATTGCGTGTATGAAAAAGTTACGTGATGTCATCGGTTATATGTGTTCAAAATGTGTCCCGGTTGCCGCTGGCCGGATCAGAACTTGAGAACACTTTACTAGCGGCTATTTGTGTGAGCCGTGAGAGATGCAATGTATGTATGGTCAAATGCAAATCTGACCTGTTAGTGGGAAGACGATCCATTGGGAAAGAGACAGACAGTTAGAGAAGAGTGTAGAGAGAGAGAGAGAGGGAGAGAGAGAGAGAGAGAGAGATTGGATGGCGGAGATAGTGGATCAAAACAAGTGATGCGGGGGGTGCGGGGGGCGGCAGCTCCCCGATGCAATAAAAAAAGCGGGGGGTGCGGGGGGCGGCAGCCCCCCGATGCATTAAAAAAGCGAGAGAAAAGCGGGGGGTGCGGGGGGCGGCAGCCCCCCGATGCAATAAAAAAAGCGAGAGAAAAGCGGGGGGTGCGGGGGGCGGCAGCCCCCCGATGCAATAAAAAAGCGAGAGAAAAGCGGGGGGTGCGGGGGGCGGCAGCCCCCCGATGCATTAAAAAAGCGAGAGAAAAGCGGGGGGTGCGGGGGGCGGCAGCCCCCCGATGCATTAAAAAAGCGAGAGAAAAGCGGGGGGTGCGGGGGGCGGCAGCCCCCCGATGCATTCAAAAAGCGAAAGAAAAGGGAAGGGGAAAACATTTAACAGATGGGTACAATGAAAACAATCAATGAAATATTTTTTTCTTATATTGCCACTCTCCGATTTCATGCACTCTTTCTTTATTTTTAATCAAATTAGGTTTTAAAGTTCTTTTTATGTATTCAATTAGCCGAACCAGCAATATTGTTTAACGATTATATCTTTCAGATCGATGTGATATCAACGATTCGGAATTGCTCTCAACTTGTGAAGTTCATCATCCCTTCTCTTTTCACATGCGTCGAGAATATCAACAGCCTCATAGCGTCTATCAATGTGAGTCAAAAATTTTATGACGTACCTATACTACCGTGTTATTACCCATTTTTAGTGCTCTGTTGCCCGTTGGAAGGGAGGTGCTGTACGCGTTCAACTGCAAGATGCCTTTCGCCGATTGTCATGTGTTTCCTCGATATTCAATGAATTTATTGTTTCCGTTTGTGAACTATATGGCCTTGAGCCGATCGAATACATTATCGCCTTTGAGCGCATATCATCTATGAACCATGATTAATTTGAATAATGATAATTTTTCATCAATTGAATTTAATTCATTTCCAATTGTAGGTTATTTTGCGTGCAAGAGTCCAACAACGTGTCAAGCACGCTGTAAGGATATTTTAAGTCTGTACAATAAGAATGAAGATTATTATACATTGTTGAAAGATGACGAGTGGTTAATAGATTATCACATAATGAAGTATTTGGATGTTATATTACGAGGAACAAAGTCTGCATATATGAGGATAACATTTCTGCATTTATATTTATCTGAGAATAATACTTCTCAATTATGTGAGTATGTTGACGGATGTAAAAGTGAAATTATTTTGAACGGTCAATCTGTAAAGGACGACATGGATATGCAAGTATTATTTTTACCATGTTTACTCAAAAATCATTATTTTTTATGTGTATTCGACATTGAAAGGCGTGAGCTTAAAATCATGGACAGCAAACGGAATGGTAAAAACTATAAGTTTGTAACTCAACGCTTGGAGTTTCTGTTAAAAAGTATATTTAATTTCAGTCGTATTTCAGTATTTATAGATGATACTTGTTTACAACAAAAAGATAGTTTCAGTTGCGGAGTTTATCTAACAGCTTTTTGTGAAGCGTATGCCGCGGGAAGAGCTCTTAGTATGATTTCAACTGCACATTTTCGTTTTCATATGTTTACGGCGATTTCTCATGATGATTGCAATGCAAAACGTATTGTTGATGAATCTCAAATCGTTTCTGCTACAGTAAATATACAACAACAATCAACCTACGCGAATGAAATACCGAAAAATATCAAATATTTTGATTGTATGAATGAGCATATCTGCCGACAATATCATGAAAATATCAATATCATGATTCTGAGGATGTGGCCCCCAAGAAGGCTGCTCCCGTGAAGGCGACCCCAGCTAAGGCTGCGCCCGCCAAGAAGGATTCGGACTCCGAGGATGAGGCTCCCAAAAAGGTAAGTAGGTTACATTAGAGTGTCTTATTTGCATTTCATGATGTATTTGATTTTTCAGGCTGCTCTCGTGAAGGCCACCACGGTCAAGGCTGCGCCCGCCAAGAAGGACTCTTCTTC
Organism: Rhabditoides inermis; assembly: GCA_963966185.1. Taxonomy (NCBI): domain Eukaryota; kingdom Metazoa; phylum Nematoda; class Chromadorea; order Rhabditida; family Rhabditidae; genus Rhabditoides; species Rhabditoides inermis. Next base: position 165,172 of record CAWZYM010000033.1, on the reverse strand, counting down.
GTCGGATTCTGATTCCGAGGATGAGGCTCCCAAGAATATCACATATTTTGACTGGCGTAAACGTAGCATGTTTTAAACGTTGTGAACACAATAAATGTGAAGGTTATTCGATGTGTTACTTTTGTAAAATTAAGTGAATGATTTGGATCATGGGAAAATGTTTACCACTATTTAGAATATGCTAATCTCAAAATAGCATGCTTATCTCATATCGCATATGCTCCATTTTGCCACCAGAGACCTTTGATTTTTTGTTAGAAAAAAAGGTAATCAGACACCTGTTCGACATGACTTACGCATGAAATGAACGAACACATGACAGAAATGATTGATAGAGATGAAACAGAAAGGGAGTATTACAGAGACCAGGAGTGAAACACATCTGACAAAGATTTATGTAGCAGCTGAAAAAAGAGACGAACCACTAGAACCCTCTCGTTATCTTCTAGCAGATCCAGCGATTAGAGCGACTAGGGTCAAATGATAACAATTCACATTGCTATATAGTCATATCTCATATTGTTGTCAAAGTCCGCATTGGAAGAGAGGCACCAACGTCCACCTAAAACCTAAAATCTGTTTTTGTGTATAACAAATTATAATATTTTCAATGCAATTATAATCAAATTTTCATATCTCGTCACGCCCCGTCAAAACATCACATACCTTTTCAATTCAGATGTGAAGTGCCGCTGATTGCTCTAGCCCACACATGTCTTCCGTCCTCTCACAAAGAAAACAAGAAAATTTGTGCGGTCCAGAGCAACCAGCAGCTGGTATCGAAGGAATATAGAAAATGACGGTAGAAATATAGCATATATATATTTGTAGAAATTGAACACGATCGTCACACCTGAATCAGAATTATAAGTAAAAACATGATCGTGAACGACATTCGCGCGATGAACAAGACAATGTGAAGAATTGTGTTTGGGTAACGAACACACAAACACACGGAACCGATTTGAACAGAGAGAGGGAGAGATTGGTGCCTATAAATTCGTGTGATACCAAGTGAAAAAGTTGTAAACACTTTCAGAAAAATATAGGATTTGAGAATAACGGGCGCGAATGAATGGGGCGATGCTTATCGAATTTCCGAGAGAGGAGAGCCCAGTGAGGGAAAAACACGCACAACAATCGCTGTTTGCCTGTCTGACCGCGCGAATGAATAGGGCAGTGCGAATAGGGGTGGCGGGGCAGTGAACACAAATATCGATTTGCCGAGAGAAGATGGCACAGTAACGGAGACACACGCGCACAGTTTGTCAGCTCGCGCAATCACTACCTACCAATTCGACAGACCGACATTAGACAGTAGATAAGAAATTGTAAACTCATTAAAATACAGCAATATGATACTAGACAAATTAGTTATGCCAAATTGGTCCGTGAAATTCACTAGCTTGTGAAGCAAAACGTGAATGCGTTTTCATTCTTAATCATGCCAGAGAGGACTAGAAGAGACCACTTGAATACGTAATGATACATCCAAAAACAAGAAGCACACGTAGTAATAATCTTAGTTAGCGGCTAGACTACACGACGGCCGGCGGGAAAGAAAGAATCGTGGGAGCAATATGCGCGCGAGAGCGCAGAGAAATGAGAGCACATTTGACACCCTGCCCATCAGCAAAAAGATCACATATAAAGAAACAAAGATATGACAACTTTTATATTTTCAATGCATAAGAATGAAATTCTAAAATATGAATCATTTCATGAATCTATGGTGAGCCCGCAAAAGAGATCAACTCTTTTCACGAGAGACATCAGAATTGTTATACAAAGATCAGAACCAGTTGGATGGTTTTTTCATCTTGACAAAACTTGACAAGGGTACCCAAAGTCGAACCTGCGCATGGGTGCTTGGTCAGCGAGAGCGCTCTCGCTACGCCACTACGCAACACCACTACGCCACGTGGTCATGTGAGATGATCAGCGAAATAGAAATATGAACACCATGGAAAATCTGCATTGCATTCCGTTTAGTATTCTGTATATTCAAAATCTACGATAATGTTTTCATTAAAAAAATCATGAGCTAACTGCGAGCCGAATATAATCTAAAGAGGGAAAAAGTTAGAAGAAAATTTCTTCCTAGAAAATGTGGGAAGAGGTTTTGGTTCGCTGGTTCGCTAGTTTTACGAGAAATACAAAGATTATTAGTAATTTATGACTAATTTATTAGTAATAAATTCAAAATATTGTTTTGGTCCCGCGCAGAAATCCAAAGGGTACTGTCGTTCCCTACATCGTTTCGAAAAGTTTGCTGTTTCTTCTTTTTCACATGTTTTTTGTTTGTATGTGAATGTGTTTTTTCTCAATGTTAACTTTTGTTGTTGATACTGTTGATCAAAGTACATGCATTCCAGCTGTAAATGTGGACATCGCCATCATGCCGTGCGTTTCCTCCGGTACGAACTTCAAATTCGGATGATGAATAAGGTGGGTTATTTGAATAGTATCAGTTATATATGTACTAATTTGTATGTAGTGCCTGTCATGTTCACATATGTATGTTTGCATCATATTGTTCGTTCATGATAATGATGATTAAAGATTCATCTTTGCAGTGGGTGCGCTTCGAAACGTCATGTGCTTCGCGTCATCTCAAGATTCTCAAGTCAAGACGACTGGCTCCAATCAGAAGAAGACGTCGATTTCAAGAACAAGCAACGTGCAACATCTCCTGATCCAAGACCCCTATTGTCTATTGTTGTGTACATAAATAAACATGTTCATTTATTCTTCGTGGTTGTTTGTTTTGTAAATTGTGCTTTAATAGAGATTAGTGAATGTAATACGGAAAAAACGGAAATAAACGCTTAGTGATCGAAAGAACGGGATCAGGCAGGAAAATTCAATGTCCGCATAGTTCTGTGATATAACGGAATCTGTTGCCATAACTCGGTAATTTATTAGTAATAAAAATTTATGAATTCATAGAAGTTATTAGTAATTTCAATTTACGAATTCGTGACAGACCCTGTCACAGAGTTGTAAATTTTCCTAATAAATTAGTAATAAATACTTATCAGAGTATGGATGACGAAACCAACGGCGCAAGCGAATGTACCGCGCATAATACCCTGCCGAGGTATGTTAATTTCATTGAGTTTAAAAAAATATCTGTGTATGTAAGCGTAGTTTTCAGTGACGATTCGAATGGCAAAAGAACACACGAATATGAACAAGACGATGATGTGGTTGCGAAGCAGCCCAAGCTCGAACCGAGTACGTTGGGTGTTATTCGATTGGTTCATTTACATAATCTTGATTTTTGTGTTGTTCAACTCAGGAATCATAGAAGCGGAAGTCTGTACCGATGGGGACAGATTGGAGAAGCTGTTCTCCGATCGCTACACAGAGGTGCGGCCCAATTAGTTATTTGTTTAAACGATACATGTTTTCAGCGCGACCCCGCATATGCAAAGACGTTGGAAGGCTTCCCTCCCGTCATATGCGTCCATCCCTGGTCTGTTCAGCCCAAGCGGGTATTTGATCACACGTGAGTTACATTATCACTGCCGCCACGCCAATTGACGGATGTAACTTGTAAACCGTTTCAGGCGAGGTGGACGCGGCCAGTGGCGAGGCGGCGGTGGAAACCGTGAAAGGGGAGGGTACGGTGGAGGCGGATACAATGGTGGTGGAGGGTACAACGGAGGTGGCAACCAGGGCGGTCGTGGAGGGTACGGCGGAGGAGGAGGCGGGTGGAGGGGACGTGACAGAGATGGAGGGTATCGTGGTGGACGTGGAGGAGGAGGATATCGCGGTGGTGGCGGCGGAGGATACAACGGAGGAGGCGGTGGATACAACGGAGGAGGCGGTGGATATAACGGAGGAGGCGGTGGATACCGTGGAGACCATAGAGGACACGGTGGTCACGGAGGCAACTGGGGAGGAAATCGCGACCGACGCGATGACCGCGCCCCCCATTGATTGTTGAACTATTTTTTCAATTTGTTATATCGTAAGTTATTTTGAAATTATGTTGTGTTTCGTGGAATAAATGGATCTCTTTCAAGTTTGTCAAATCGTTATTAGTTATTTTTTAAAAGTTATTTTTAACTACATATTACTATTTGCGCGCGGAAATCTGTTAAAGTGCGCAAAGTATTTTATGGCTCACGAGCGGTGCACTTTTTGTGCGCAATCAACTCGAAAATTTGGGCTGGAGTGGATTTTTTTTCGTTTTCAGCGTAACTTATTAATAACACGATCGGTTGTTTGTAGTTTTGTTGTTGTGCTTAGGAAGATGTCTTATTTTGATGCACTTACAGCACATGCTCTGTTTCGAATTAATATACTTGTTTCAGTGTTCTTGCAACGTCCATTTGTTGAGCTGATCTTCGTTGATATTTGAACTCCCATAAAGCAAACATGGTGAGTTCGAGTTCATTTTAACGTTGTATATATTTTCCCGTTTCGTTTCAGGGTAAGAAAGGATTCCTCGATAAGAAAAATGCGACGAAATTCCGCCTTATTCCGCAGAGCAGTGCTGCTCCGTGAGTATAAAAATACTTGCAACTTTCATTCGGTTAACTTACGTTCATTGTAGCGATATCGCACCGCCGCCATCCACGAATTTCAAGCCGTCCAAGGAGCATCTCGAAGAGCAGCACAAGTATGGAGTCTTCTATGATGATAACTACGATTACACGCAGCACTTGCGTTCCCGTGATGAGGTGATCATTTATTTCATACACAATGCGTGTTTTAACATCGTTCATGTTTAACAGACAGTTACTATGCAAAACGTGGCTGAGGAAGAGCGAGTCGTTGTCCGCGCCCCTGCTTTCCCGCCCCCTATGCCATCCATGCTGTTTGCTGACGCCAATGCGGCTCCTGTAAAAAAGAAAGTAAGATTAAAACAAATGTACATATGCACATAGCCAATTTAGGTTGTCTTCGTAGATGACGATGTGGATAAGGCTCTCGATGGAGACTTTGACTTCGATGATGCTGAGGGTACGCTCGACGATAATTTCATATCAATGGTTTGTGATATGATCTTTATAAACTATACGAAGTTATTTAGCGTCACAGATATTTTGTCATTGTGATCTTGTTGTAGGCTGGTGGCGTGATTGAAAACGAGAGGCTTGTGAAGACACAGTTTGACTTCAATGAAGATGAGGACGATGATGATGACGATGATGATGAGGTACGTTATTTTGAACCAGATGTAAGTGCTAATTGTTTGTTCAGGATTATGACGATGATGCTTATGATGACAACTATGAGGGACATGGAAGGCATGGAATGGGAGGCGAGGTTGAGGGCCACGAGGCTGCTCCACAGAGGGACATTGACGACGCGTTCGACAAGATGCTCGATCACGATTACAACGACGACGATTTTGGAGAGCTGGATCCCGACGATGAAAGAATTGCGGGTGGACTCGAGCCCAACGACGGACGTATCAAGAAGCTCGTAGGAGAGAAGCGTGCTAATCCCGAATATGATGAGCAGGTGATCTTTTTTTAATGTTCATTCATTTTAAAATGTTATGTAATGTTGTTTCAGAAAGCAAAGGAGTACGTCCGTGCTCGCATGCGTTACTTGGAGGAGCATGGAGAGGAAGATGAGGAGACAGAGGTTGTTGAGGTGGGTATTTTTGTGACTATTTTACATTAGAATATGTCAATTTACGTTCTTTAGATTGATCCCGCTGCAAGCAAGCGCATGAAGTGGGATTGCGAGTCGTTCGCCACACAGTACACAAACATATATAATCACCCCACTCTGATCAAGGAGGTTGGAGGAAAGCTGTCTCGAAAGGCGCTCAAGAGGCTCGACAAGGAGGCGAAGAAGGCCGATATGGCTGAGATGGAAGAGGAGGAGGAGGAAGACGAGGATATGGAGGACGACGATGCCTCAATCTGCACCGGTGTCAGCACTATTCGGTATGTTTTAGTGGTTACCAGGTTAATTATTCTTATTCGTGTGGTCTTGAATATGTTTCTTTTTTCAGCGTTAAAGGTGAGACGCCGGAACAGCGTCGTCTCCGCAAGCAGGCTGTTAAGGATGCACAGAAGGCTAGAAGGGTCGAGAAGAAAGTGAGTTGTCTATTTCAACTTTTTAACGGTTAGGTACATATTTATTAAATTATTTTCAGTTGAACAAGTTGGCGTTTGCTGAAGAGAATCGCAAGCTGGCTGCTCGCAATGTTGGTAGGCTGAAGACCACGCCCATTGTTTGAGTTTTACGCGGTTTTGTTTGTCTTGTCTTCATAGTTTTGGACGATTTGGTCCATGTTCTTCGTACATATACTTGATTTTGTTCTTGGTTGCTTCTCTTCAGAATGTTTCGTTGTTTCATTGTTGATTTGTGCTGGCGAGATGTTGCTTGCGATTATTAGAAGTTCCGATATGAATGAAAGAAATGTTATTGATTAATAAAGAGTTTATTCAATAATAGTTCCCTTTTTGTATTTTGTGATGGGTTGCATAAACCAAGGCTGTCGCTTATCTTCTGCGTGTATTTTTGTCAGTGAGTACTTATGCATACTCTAAAGCAGTTATTCAGTTGAAAATATTTGACCAATTTTTTTTGGCGCCAAGTCGGCTCTGGCCAATGACGATCGAGAAGAACATTCGAGAAGGTCAAATTTTTTGGTCAAAAATTTCAACTGAATAACTGCTTTAAATAGATAGAATGGACGTTGCTTCTCTGTCTGACAACGATCTTCGCAAGGAGCTCATCGCACGAGGAGTCAACTGTGGACCCGTCAACGTGAGTTTATTATAAATTGTGATCCGCGAATTAAATTACGCATTTTCAGTCGGCTTCGCGCTCTATGTACGAGAAGAAGCTTATCAAGAAGATATCCGAAGACGCCCCCATCGAAGTATGTAAATTTACATTTTACACTCGTCGGTTTTAGGTAGTACATTCTGATCATAGGTTGAGAACGGTGTTGTGAACGCTTCTGGTGACGCTGGAGTTGTGGAGGAGGTTGCTGAGGAGGCACTCAAGAAGACCCCCAAGAGGGGAGTGGTGAGTTATACATTTAGATTTAGACCATATCGATGACGATGATATGGTAATATATGTATTGCAGAAGGTGCTGGATCTAGTGGCTGACCCCGCCGACGAGAACCTACCGGGAGAAGAGAAGGTGGTTGTGATGCAGCCCACCCAGACGCCTACTCCGAAGCCGAACCGCGGAAGGCGCACTGCCCCCGTAGTTGATAAGGAGCTGGTGGTGGAGAAGAACGTGTTCGAGGAGTCAGGAGACGAGGCAGCTCTGGAAGATGACGAGGACTATGGAGAGGCTACGGCTCGCACTCTTTCACCCCAGGAAAGGAAGGCCGCACGCCGATCTGGCAGCCCAGTCCAGGAGCAGGGAAGCCTTCTCTGGAAGACGGTACGTTTCAATGTGTTGCTTCGGTTCATCATATATTTTAGTTGATTGTGATTGTGATCGCTGGACTGATTGGACTTTTCCTCTTCGCTCTCACCGACAACGCTGCACAGCTCTTCGAAAAGATGGCGAAGGAGGCTCAGAAGAAGCTAGAGCAGGCCAAGAAGTTTGAGCTCTGATTCCGTGATTTATCTGTACTGACCCAAACACACCTTGATAGGCGAACTGATGGTTTTATTACGTTGTTTTACACATCTCACATTTTTCTTTGGTTATCTCAAGTTATTCTCCTGAACTTCTCAAAATAGCGTTTTGTTACTACCAAATTCGATCACACGGTATTTCGAGGCCGCTAGATTGAATCCCATTTGTGATGTGATTTGCTGATGCATTGTTAGATTCACCCCGTGTTGTGTTCATTCTTGTCCCACGTATTGTACATCTACGGTTCTCCCTTTATTGACACGCTAGGTAACACTTCTTCTGACGAGATCCACTTGTTACATGTTATGCATTCAATAAAGACTACTTTGGAATAGAATCGTGATTGGCTAGTCTGCAGGTTTATTTGGTTACTCGCCTCGCTCGAGCAATTCGATGAGCGAACGGAAGTGTTTGCTCTTTCACTCCGCTCTCACTTTCTCTCCGCGTGTGACAGACAGTCGCGAGCCGCTCTCTCTATTTGTGCACTTTTATATTATGTCATATTTTGACGACCATCTCTAGTGTCATTGAGGTATTGTCGGCAGTATTGACGACTGCATGCATGCTGTGAAACTTTCTTCGTCTCGACTGTCTGCGTCTCTCGGTGCGCATGTTCTCTCACAGTCTCTCGCATGTCGTCCTGTATTGATCGCTGATCGGTATTCCCAATTGGGGCCGCGTTCCAGGTGTCCACATGCAGAGCCCAGATTTCCGTTAGCTATATTCGGATGTGTGCGGTGTATATGGACGACTCTCTATTTGTCGATGGGTTCTCACCCTCTTTTCGTCTCGCGAGAAGAGAAGGAGAGAGCGGTCGCATGTGCGAAAGAGTGGAATTCGCCCAATGACTGAATGCTCGATATCGCTGTTGCGTGTGTGTGTGGTGATTATGTGATTGGCGAGTGCGATTTGATGTGTACTGATAAGACGTGCGGTCCACGAACTGTCGAGTGTTTTATGATTGTAGTAGGTATGAGCTGGCGTGGCGGCGGCGGCGGCGGCAGGGCGCTGCTGCCTGTCTTTCTCCTAGCCCTTGTCGGATACACACACTCCTGGATGGACTGGGACTCGGATATTGTGGCGACTGCGGAACAGAAGGTTTGCACCATTTTGTCTCCCCCTCTCACAACTCTCGTTCAGGCGCTGGGCGAGAAAGACGCGCTGCACATCTACTTCAACCAGTCGATCAACGACGAGCAGGTGTTTCCCAGCTGGGAGGAGATGGAGAAGAGGTGGGTGGGGGAGGGAGGCATGATGTCGATCTGTGTGCAGAGTGGGCGAGTTCGAAGACGTGTCGCCGGAGCGGCTGGGCAACCACGACTACGCCAACATGACTGCGTGGCTGCGGCGCGCGCACCTCCAATACCCGCAGCTCACTCGGCTCTACTCGGCGGGGAAGAGTGTGCAGGGACGGTGAGTGCGCGGGTTCCTTCCTTTCCGCCAATGCCGTGTTCAGTGACCTGTGGGTGCTGCTCGTCTCGCCTTTCCCCCACGAACGGCCTCTCCTTATGCCAGAAGTGAAGATCGTCGGAAACATGCACGGAAACGAGGTGCGTTGTGTTATTGTGTTGCATTGTTGTTGTTGCCGAGCTTTCAATGCGGAGAGATTGCGATTGAAGATTGTGTTGTGTTGTGATTGTGATTGATGTGAGATGTGTTGATAGGTGGTAGGCAGGGAGGCGTGTCTCTACCTCATCGATGTGCTGCTGCACAACTACGGAAAGAATGTCTACCTTACCAGGTATGCCCCTCTCTCTCTCTCTCTCTCTCTCTCTCTCTCTCTCTCCCTCTCTCTATCTCTCCTCACTTCTCTCCCTGTAGACTCGTGCAGTCGATGCGTATCCATATCATGCCCTCTATGAATCCGGATGGATACGAGGTCGGCTATCCCGGCGACAGAATGGGATACCAGGTGAGTAACAATACCTCTTCTTTCCTCATTTGCCCTCCAGGGTCGCTCGAACGCCAACAACATCGACCTGAACCGCAATTTCCCCGCCCGCCATCCCGAACACAAGGAGATGAGCGGAGGCATGACAGAGGTACGGGGTACGTACGGTAGGCGTACTGTATGACGCATTCGCTGCAGGAGCCAGAGACGCTGGCTGTGATGAAGTGGTTCAAGCAGTACCCCTTCATCCTCTCCACCAACTTGCATGGAGGTGAGCGAGAGCAGCAGTACGGTAGTCTATGAGGCGCAGGTTCTCTGGTGGCCAACTACCCGTGGGACGACTCGGAGACGGGCGCTGACGGCGTCTACTCGCCCTCGCCGGATGATCGGCTATTCGTCATGCTTGCTTATAGGTACCTTTTCCATTTGTGCAATGTATGTTGTCTGTAGATATGCTCGTGCGCACTCGAACATGTGGAAGACGGGGCGGCGATGCGGTCTCTCTGCCGACGGAGACACCTTCCTTAACGGAATCACCAACGGAGCCGGATGGTGGGTTACTGTATACTGGGTTACTATTTATTTGTCATGTATTTCTCTATCACTGTACCCTCTATGATCCTACCGTACCCTCTATGATGCGCAGGTATCACCTGGCGGGCGGCATGCAGGACTGGCAGTATGTGCACACGAACGCGATGGAAGTCACCGTGGAGATGGGATGCTTCAAGTTCCCCACCGATGATATGTACAGAAAGTGAGTCCGCTACTGTAGTTACCGTATACAGTATCAGTGAATGAAGAGGAATAATGAAGGAGTACAATATGTTTACAGGTTGTGGGACGAGCACAAGTTCTCTCTGATTGCTTACCTGGAGACTGCGATGGGCGGAGTGAGGGGACAGGTGACCGATGCCAAGGTGAGCGAGCAGGTCTTGGAACACCACCACTCGACTCTTCCAGGGAGTGCCGATCGCCAACGCGACAGTGACTTGCACAGATGGAGGCAAGAAGATGACCACTACGGAGGTGGGTGGGCATCGGCGGCATGTATCATATTAATAATAATCTGTATCTGACAAGAGAGGTTAGAGACACAGTAACACAACAGGGAATGTACAATGCGGCAAATATTGAGTGATGTTTGTAGAGAGGGGAGTTCTGGCGTCTGCTGCCGCCTGGAGAGCACACTCTGGTGGTGGAGGCGGACTCACTCGGAGAGGAGACTGTACACGTCACTGTCAGAGGAGTGCACATGGAGGTAGGGAGAGAGAGGGAGAGGGGAGAGAGAGGGGAGAGAGAGGAGGGAGAGAGGCGAGAGAGAGAGAGAGAGAGAGAGAGAGAGAGAGAGAGAGAGAGAGGAGGGCGAGGGGAGGGAGAGGAGAGAGGAGGGAGGAGGGAGAGACGAGAGAAAGAGACTGTTCAGGTGCACAACGTGACGCTTCGCACGTGCGGCGAGGCAGAACAAACGGCGACGTTCCTCAAGAGAGGCAGGGGAAAGGTGACGTCTCTCTCTCTCTCTTTCTCTCTCTCTCTCTCTCTCTCTCTCTCCCCAATCCCTCGCTTACAGGTCCGTGTCGGTGTGCTGGGCTCTTCCGCCCGCGCCAAGGAGGTGCTCCGTCAGATGGCCATGGACATGTGCCTGTGAGTTGCCCTTGACTTGTTTTGTTTGAATTCATCTCACTCAGGAGCGAGTCCGCGGCGCACGATGGTCTGTCCATCGCATTCGTGCCCGACCATCAAGAGAAGACTGCTGTCAAGGTGGGAGGTAGTGCACGGGAAGGGGACGACACTTTTGACTCTTTCCAGCAACTCGCCGACTTCTCCCCGCAGGCACTGCTCGTTGTGTCAGAGGGACCGGCCGAGGTCATCACATTCAGGTGAAGATGGGACGGGGACAGGGAATTAAGAGAGACATTGCAGTGCGGGCGAGAAGACGCCCCCGCTCTTCCACTCGGAGGATGTGAAGGCCCACGTGGAGAGAGTAATCGGAGACGGAAAGATCGGCGATTGCGACAGGTGCGTTCTCATAAGATGATGTTATGTTATGTTCCGTTTAGGAAGATTCGCGAGCGCAACATTTCTCTGTTCGTGGATGACCTGCAGCTGACGACGGCGTTCGAAGTGGGAGTCAGTGTGGGGTGAGTCGGAGAGAGAGAGAGAGAGAGAGAGAGAGAGAGAGAGAGAGAGAGAGGAATGGTTGCAGGTGCGCGGGCAGTGTGGGTGTGGATGCGATGAAGCGTGCCGTGGAGACTGTTCTCATGGTGAGTCTACTCTTGTTCCATGTTTCCCTGTCATCCTTCTCCCTCTTCCAGACCCTTCGCTCTTCCCTCTCCGTGGACGCGGTGTCCGAGCACAGTGTGCTTCCCTCCGCCGCCACTCCGCTCGATCACTTCACACCCAAACAGGCCGAACTCGTCACTGCCGCTGCTGTGCCGGTGAGCGAATAATGACTTATTGTTAGTCTGAATTGAATATATCTGTTTTTACAATTAGATCTGGGAGGAGGAACGCAAGTGTGCGAAGCAAGTGCCGCACCCGCAGATTCGAATCGAGCAGATGGGAAGCGGACTGCCACCGTACACCCTGGTTATGGCTATTGAGAAGGTGGGAGGGATAGAAAGGGGGGAGAGTATGTGCGCTGTTTTAGAAGACGGAGATCATGGTGTACGAGATGGCTTCCGAGTGGTGTGGCGCCAACGCGTCCAAGCCTGTTCCGGATGAGGTGAGTGGGAGCAGGAGGAGGAGCAAAAGTAGGAGCAGGAGCAGGAGCAATAACTGTAGGTGCAATCGCTGCTCTCCTCCGGCACCCTCATCTTCGTCCCCGAAATCCCGCACACGCAACTCAACTGCCACGACTACGGCACCATCGAGCCGTTCGCGCCGCTCGTCCGCGAGATCCAGAGGGTCGTGCCTCAGATAGACTACGTCGTCATGTTCGCCATGGGCGGGATGAAGGTGGGCGGAGCGTTGTGGTGCGTGTGAGTGCTGACGTGTGCAGGTGCGTTGGATGAACGCGACGGGCGGTCCGGCTGCAGAGTGGGCGGACGCGTACGCCAAGCGTCACATGAACATGCAGCACGGAATGACCGGCACGGATGTGTGTGCCATCGGTGGGTACGGTACGTGCATGCAACCACCTTATTAATAACAGTCACATGTATGCCTGCAGAAATGTAGTACTCATCAAAGTTCTTTGGTTCACGTTCAAGTTGTTTCAGGCCTTCCCACGGAGCGCGAGATCAAGAAAGAGTTTGTGGACGGGTGGGGCAAGATGCAACAGGACACGGTGAGTCTGCTTCTCCCGCTCCTGCTCCTCCCTCACCTCCTCCTCCTTTCAGACATGGTCCCACCCCCCGGACGCTCTCCTGGTGCAGGCCGGGTGCTGCTACGAATCAGATGCCGGAGGGACACTGTACGAGGAGAACAAGTGGAGCATCATCGATATGATCAAGGCCAGACAGCAGGGACTGCGAGTCAGGACAGACAACCCCGGACACCTGCAAGTGGTGAGCTGCCCCCCCCCTCTCTCTCTCTCTCTCTCTCATGTGTTTTCCTCTTCAGTCGATCGGCGGTCGTCGTTGGTCGATTGGCCAGGCCACCTTCATCCCTCTCTCGTGGGGAGAGTACAATGTGGAGGTGTACAGGGATGGCAGCAGGTGGACTGAGTTCGCTATCAAGGTGAGCACAACGCGTGGGTGATTTTGTAATGGGGTCTTCAGATATCGCCCGACAACCGGCTGGTCGATAAGTGGTTCTCGGCGCGTGTGCAGGGCTCGAGTGTCATCGTAGTCTCCTCGATTGTCTTCCTCGTTCTCCTGGCATGTGTGAGTCTCTCTCTCGCTCTCTATAAATATCTCTCTCCCTCTCCCTATCTCTCTCCCCCTATCACTCTCTCATTCAGTGTTTCTGCATGCGTGCCCGTCTGGGTGCGGCTCTCAACCGTCGTGGTTTGTTCCGAGGCAGCAAGGAGGGCTTCGAGCGCATTCCCCTCTATATGAGCGAGGAGGAGGACGAGGATGAGGTGGTCGACTTCTCCAAGCTGTAGATGGAGCAGGAGGAGCAGGAGTAGGAGAAGTAGTTTCTACTGGGTACGTGTGTGTTGTTACTCGACCATTGACTGGTCTCATTTGACTAACTGTTGATTCAAGAGGTTGTGTTCTGTGTTGTGTTCTAATCTATTAATGTTGTGCCTTGACATCTTGTGATATTTCATCTGTATAATCCTGTCTGAATGGGTATTTTCATACTGTACGTTCTATCGTGCTTTTCAAAACTGAATGGCTATAATAACAATTAAATATGGTATTTTGAATGTCAGCGAGTATGTTTTGTAGGGTAAATTATTTATAGGATAAATTGCGTGAATTGACGTGCGAGTTATTTACAAGTGAAAAGCTTTTTGATTTCATTGCGCATTCCGCTGCCAGATATGACGTAGATGCCCCATTTGGTGCAATCCAGCACAGTTATGAACACATTGATGATACGAATGCACAGAGACTGGGAGCTGAACGATAACAATCACCTCCTTCCGCCTGCCTTCCTCTCACCTCAATAGGAAGTTGAATTGCATAGTGGCTAGGAAGTAGCACGCGGATAGATAACAGAAGGAGAGGATCATTCGACGCTCCGCACGACGGCCACTCTTCGCGGGGCGAACCGCCTGAACATGGGGATGAGAGGGAGAAGGAGAGGATCATTCGACGCTCCGCACGACGGCCACTCTTCGCGGGGCGAACCGCCTGAAGAGAGAGAGAGTGGGAGAGAGAGATGCACTAACCCAAGACTTCGTGGTGACAGTGTCTGTGTTAACCTGACTGCGAGTAGTGCTCACCTCTATTTTGCGACCTGAATATATATCTCTCATGTGTGTTCTTCCCTCTTTACTTACTATTCCTGGGTGTCACTCGCATCTGTGATATTTTATAGTACAGAAATAGGTTGATAGCTACTACAAATACGAAGCACGCCATCTGAAAAATAGGTGACTTCTTACAAACTACAGTAAATTATAGTGAGCAGTTTACTTAAATTCGCTTTTCCGCCGGTGACTCCTTTTTTACGCACAATTTGAAACTTGCGCATGCATTTGCGTGCATTCGCAGCTCTCATAGCGCGGTAACTGTTTGAAATCACTGCCACTGCCACTATGATATTTTTGTACTTTTTCACAAGCAATGATAATTGGTACATAACTTGTGATTTTACGATCTCGAAATGTGACTTCGAATACAAAACCTAATTTCAGCACTCAAATCTAAATGCTAAACTCTCATCAGCAAATCCAGACAAAATCGTAGTCTTGAGAACATGCGGCGACCATTAGTCTCGGATTCTGCTAAATGAGTTCTATTTTAGAACAAGTACATACTATAAAATTATTGCGCTCTGTGTAGTTTGAGTGAATGTGAATCTCTCACCTGCACCACTGTGTTTCCTTGAATGTACATGGGAGTGCCAGGCTTGGTGAAGTCAAAGTTCCAGTAGTTGCCTTGCTCATAGTATCTGGATGTCGGGGTTTTTTCTTTCTTTCAAAGAGTACGAAACGTACTTGAATCCACAGCAGTCCGTGAACAGAGGTACGGTAACCGCAGTAGTCACCAAAAATGCTACTGATATGCAAGCAATCACGGGAGTAGTCGATAAAGACCTAACGCTTTAATGCAAATTATCGGTTTACGGTTTACCTGAATCTCGCTGGTTTGACAACCGCATATACATGGAAGAGAGCTAGAAACTGGAGTAGAAAAAGGTGTCCGAACCAGCGAGCGGAGAACAACAGCACAATGAGATTGAGGGCATAGGGGTTCTCTGGATCACAAGTAGAAGAAACAGTGAACATTGAACTCACGTATCCACTGCCGTCCGATGATAGCACTGGGTATATCGTGTACGATGGCGCATACATAGAAGAGTATGTCGAGAGTGATGATTGTGGCTGCGATGCGGAATATGGGATGGAGTGCGCGGAAGCGGAGCATCGCCAGCCAGGCTGCGAGGTCGAGGCACACGGAGACGACGATGGTTAGCACAGAGAAGCAGAACAGCACAGTGCTCACTCCACACATCTACACAACGACACTTATGAGATTTATGGAGGAAGAATCTGTAGACGGACACATTTTTTACACGCATTAGACATTAGACATGCACAGAGGAATAGAGCACGACAGAGTTGACTCGTGATTCAGAGATAAGAGATAAGAGATAAGAGACGTTTGAACTCATTTGCAATTGCAGTGACAGTGCAACATACGATTATAGATTCGTAATGACGCAAAACATACAACACAGTTTTTTTTTCAAGTGTGCGGAGAGTTATATAATTAGTGAATCAGTGTAACATATAGAAGTGTGGCTAAATGTTTGTCATAGACGAGGAACGCAATGAAATGGAAAGTGAGCAGAAGAGAATCGTTTCCGGAATCGAGTACTTATACAGTAGGCTCACTTCGGGACTGCGCGTGAGCTGCTTGATAAGTACGGTACGGGAGGTTCGTAGGAGTGGAATTGTAGTGCAGAGAGAAGATGCGGGGCGTGTGAAGAACTGAGTGTGAGAGGGGGGGGGGAGAGAACTGACGTTTCTGTAGTTTTATAACTAAAATTCATATTCATCTTATGACTAATTACCGATGCATAAAATGTATTGTCAGGTAAATTTTATATTATTAGTACACAAGGCAAGACGTTTTCAATATCACGCGCATTGCACATAACCGTATGAAAGGGGGAGATGGAATGGCAAGAGAGGTAAACAGTCAGACGGTGGTCTGTGCTTCCATCTTCTTGGGGGGAGGGGGAGGGGGGTCGAGCTGCGCGCGGAACAACGCAGCCGAGTCCCTCCGCAGACGCTCGATCATCTGATTCGTACGGTTGTCCGCGTAGAACTGCAGGTTCTAGAAGATAAACGAATCACATGCAGGTATATATGTATATATAGTTATATATAGAGTTATATAGTTATATATATACCTTGTCTATATTCCTCTCGTCTTTCCTCCAGTTGACTGGCGCCAATGGGGCAGTGGAAGTGGATGAAGAGAGACTGTGTAGATCGGAATCGGGCGATTTCGGAGCCAGCTGATCACAGTGATTCAATTACAGAGCACGTGCCTTGACATACCTTTGGTAGTAGGTTGGAGGTTGGCGGAGGGGATGATGGCGGGTGGTCTTGAGGCATCATCAGAATAACCTACAAGTATACGTATTGAGTTAACAGTGAATTGTGAGAAACCTGTGGCGGCGGTTGATTCTCATCGGTCTGCATCCATCGTCTCCATTTGTAGAATATGACCCTGGATGCGAATGCGAGATATCGGAGGATGAGGAGGAAGAGGAGAATGGACAGAAGAGTAAGCGCCACCTGAAACAGCATAGCCAACTCGGACACATACACGTGAATTCTCTCTCATATTTAGTTTGAAACCGGTTTACTTTGATGTACGCTGAGAGTGAGATGGCCTCTGTCACAATTGCGTCGACCTCGACTGAAAATGGCGAAAATAACAGATAATTTGAGGAAGTGTAAGGTTTTAAAGTGGTTGTTTACATGTGATATTGGCAGATAATCGGCTGAATTCCTCCTCGAATCGATCGCCCAAATCGCCCGCCTGGAATAGATCATTTTGTAATTTATCTGGATAAACGGATAATGTGAGGATATCTCACTTTGTCAGTGACTGACTTGAACAGTCTAGTTCCCAGATTGTTGATCATACTCGACATCCGATCTAAAACACTATTTACATTGCATACATGCAAAATAAACAATAAACTGAAACTTGCGGAAGTGCGCGAAGGATGGAGGGGGAGAACAGTTGCACTGTAGCGGAACAGTGTTTGATTAGGATGAGATGCGGAAGATACAAACGGGAATCGCAGCAGAGGACGAGTGTGGGTGGAGGTAGAGGGAAGGGGATCGATCGAATACCAGTCAACCCAGTCAGGCGGCCGGTAATTGGGGTTGACTCATGGCACGGTCGAGAACAGAGGGGGGGGGACAGAACGACTGGCCGCGTGACTGGAAGACGTGCTGACGTCGCACGAGTCGCAGCCTCACTCAGTCGGCGCTGATTTGATGTGGAAGCGATCATACGATGCTCTCTTGTAGTAAACCCGATCAGACGCGCGTAAAAATTTATCGCGAAATAGGGGGCGTAGATGGGTCGGCTGTAAGTTGATAGGAAGAGATGACGAAGAGAGTAAACAGATCAGCAATGAATGTGAAAAGCTATGGAGGCATAAAGATATGAGAGGAACCGAACTGATTCCGATTCCTTATTGTAGGAGAAAAAAGTTGCGCTGCAAGAGGGATCATAAAAATAGAATGGGCAACACGAAAACAATGCTCGTTAGTGGTTGTAGAGTGCAGTTGTAGTGAGTGAAATGGTGAGTCAGATCTCTTCACATGCCCACTGCACCCGTCAGATTAGTAGACGAGAGGTCATCTCCGCCCCGAAAAGACCGCTCCAAATAAGGTCGAAGGGAGATCAAATAACTGGAGAAATAAGAACATCAACCGCCACTCCTGATAATCAATATTTTGTTCCAAAAATATTCATCGTTATCATATCACTAATCAGCTGATCGGTGTTTTGTTGTGAGCACTAAAGTAGTGCAACACTAATGAAATGTGGTACAAATTACACTGTGCCAGTTTTGGCGCGCATTCTCAGGCAAAGTCGCGAGCGCCCCGCGGGATTCCACGGTTTTTCGCGGCGCCCTCGCGTAACCCGCGGGCCTCCCGAAAGTTGGCGGTACCGCGCGGGTATCCCGCGGGAGGCGCGAAATGCAGATTGAACCCGGCGGGAAGGTTTCTGTTTTCGGGGATCCCGCGGGGCTTTCGAGGAAGTCCCGAACAATGTAACGGCGTCCTTTTCACGTTTAAATTTTGCGAACGCGGAAGTTCTGCGATTTCATTCATTTCATGTTTGTATTGTTTATTTTGAAAATATTTGTTATTTTGTAGGTTTGTTGTATGTATATGGTGATCCGAGCACGCGGAGTGCTCCCGGCTGGCAGCAGTAGGCTAGTACGATACGAGAACATATGGAAGGTGCGTGCATGATAAGTTCGAAGTTCGAATCTTGTTACGTATAGCATTATTCTTATTAAGATGCTGTCATCCTGACCTACTGGAATGAAAGGAGGCGGGGCGCATCGCGCTCGCCTCCCCGCCTCGTCCGCCAAGATCGCCTGAGGCTGACAAATAGCCCGCTGTACTCTCCAAAGGAGTGTTCCGGAGAAGGGAGAACTGGGAAACAGACACTGCTCGTCGACGACGTGGACACGTAGAGGACTGTCGTCCAGTTCATACTCGTCAAGGTGTGTGTTGAAAAGAACTTGTTTTTCGTACATCACTTTATGTTTCAGGGAAAGTACGCTACTGCCGGAAGGAGGCGGAGTGCAAATATTCTCGGCCGATGCCGACCATTTCGCGCAGATCGAGAGAAGGTACACGAGGAGAAGGTTGGTGGATGAAGGAGTGATATGAATCACGATCAATCTCTCCAGCACAAGTCTGACTGCATTCTTCTTCTCGCCGCGCACCTGTCGAATGCTTCAAGGTGAAGCAGTTACGCCTCAAGGAGCTCGTGCTGCACCTCATACAGGTAATGATTTGTCCATATAGATTGATATTGAGTGATTGGTGTTCAGATCAACTTCGAGTCGAGCAGCAGGAGGAGTGCCAGTATCAAGCCCGCCATTTTCGATCCAAGCTCAAGAACAAGTCTTCGCCACCTCTCCAAATACTGTTACTTTGTGGTGCATGGATGTGTTACTTGTTTGTCGCGAATGAAATATGTTATCTATATGGTCGTTGGTGTATTTGAATAACAAAAATACAGGAGAGAACACAACAAAGAAGTGCCGGATCAGTAGGCTGATAATGCTCTGCGCGGTTCCCGCGGGACTGTTTCGCGGTTTACGCGGGAATCCCGCGCGAACCGCGCAGTTCTCGGGGCTCCCGCGGGGCGATCTCGCACCGCCCCGCGTTGTACCAGAGCGGACCGCGCATTCATCCCGCGGGAGCCGCCGATTCACCGCGCGGGGACCGCGAGGTTTGTCTTAGTTTTGGTAGGTTCAAATATCTTCTTTTTTGTTTGTTCTGATGTGTTTTTGTTGTTTTATCTGTCAGAGAGTGTTATCGTAATTGCGATCTCACGAATTCGCAGTGGGAAAACAATCCAGGTTTATAGCGAATCGTGTCTCCTAATATCGCTGGATGGCGTCGCGTTTTTTTCTTCATAAAACCAATCACGAGTATTTTATTTCTTCTCTGGCACCAGCCGTTGCATTTGTTTAGTTGTCTCATATAGCTAGCGAGAGATTGGGAGAAGTGAGAGATGGAGATGGAGACGATTAATGGGTTTAGTGCGGGCGCACTGCGTGAGCAGCCCACAAACTCCTCCCATCCCATTAGATACGTTGCAGCATTAAAACTCACAGAGGTTCATGTGCATCCGTAGCGGAAGCATTTTATGGGATTATGCTTTGTATCCGTCAATGCGGGCGCAGTCTGCTGCGGGGTGTGACATAATAGGTGCTGTCGGTGTGCCTAAGCCTGACCCCTGTCGGCAGATGTCCCTTCCTCCCTCTCTGCTATCGCTCACATCCGGCCTTCACTCACCGCACCCCACAATACCCTCATTACCAGCTCCCCCTTGCCGCAATTTGCAGCGTGACGCCATGATATTCTTCCTCCTTCTCTCTCTTCACCACGCATTTGCATGTTTGAATCGCGGCTCTCGCGCGCTCTTTTTCGTTCTTCTAGGCTACTCGCGCGCGCTTTCCCCTTTGTGCCCCCCTCTCTATCCTCGCCCATTTCGGGTATGCATTGTGGATAGGCATTTGATTGTGCTGCGTGAGTGAGCCGCATCGAGTGATGCGGGGCGACAGTGCACCGCGGGTGGCCACTCGCCCGGTCACCCACTCTCTGCGCCACCGAGACGAGGGAGAGAGAGAGATTAGCGTATTGCTGGGAGGAGCCGTTTGTCCTCTCGGGGCTGCGAGTTCTCTCTCTCTCTCTCTCTCTCTCTCTCTCTCTCTCTCTCTCTCAAGAACCCGCCTGCCAGGCGCGTCGCCAGCTGGATTTTCGCATATTTGATGCGATTCAAGGGCTTTTCGAAGTGTCTTCCCCCTTATCGCAACTTGCTGTCCATTATCTATCCATATCGCCTCTCCTCCCTGTCCGATAGCCCCTTTACTCGGTCTTCTCGCGTGTCTGACTAATGTCTAATGCAAACGCTGCCGCTTGTTTTGTTTCCATTGGCCGCTCGCTTCGGAACAGATTGTTTCGTGTGATGACCGCTGGAACGAGTTTCTCTCAGGCGGCAACCCAGCCACCTACTGCAGTAGATGGGTGGGGGGCGATTGCGTGTAAGAAGTGCTGAGCGCATAGGTAAGCCCCCCAGGTGAGTCTGCTGCGTGGTTGTTTGTGCGCAGCGGCTGCAGTGGTGGCGTGTGGCCGCCTGCCGGCCGATGATGCGCCGTTCCCTTTCCCTTCTGCCTGCCTACATTCGTTTATACACGCCTCTACGTGAGAGGCGCGCGTCAAAGTGGCCGCTTGTGCCTACTAGTAGTCACTTTGTGAATCAATGCGGGCAGGGGGAGGAGGACAGCCCTGTCTGCTTGCCAGCCACCAGCCTCGTCTCCCACAACAGGGGGTGTCGGGTGTCGGTCGGCGCAGTCGCATCTTTGGTGGCGTGCGCAGTGAGGCAGTCAGTGTCATCGGGCTCTCCCCGCCCCTTCCCTTCCCCTCCCCCCTCTCGTTCCCTTCCCCACACTCGCCCTCCGGATTATTCGAGCCTTTTTGCGTGAGTGCTGTTTTGTTGACATATGAGAGGGGAGGAGAGTATGCAGCATGAGTGTGTTTGTTTACCCCGTGTGCTTGCGTATGCATGATGGCCTATCATGGATACACGCCCGTCTCTATCTCAGACTACTAGTAACTCTGCTCACTGTTATTCGTTTTGCTGATGCGACTTTGTCTAATGCCTCTCTTTTAATGTGTCTACTACTGCTTCTCATTTCTTCGCCATTCCACCGTCGTTTTATCCGCTCCATTCCATTTTCATTCGATTCGGCAGTCGGCTGCTCTCTTGCTTGTGTGTTGTCCTTTCCATTCCATTCTATTCCCCATGTTCCCACATTTCGTGTCTTCATTTGTATTCCACGTACATTTCACACCCTCGCCCGTCTCCTTTCTCATCCATCGATCGCGTTGGTTGGTGTCTAATTTCCCTATCCCTCATTGCTCATTGCCATGTTGTTGTGTTCATATGCGCATGTGGACAGGTGGTGTGGAGGTGACGAAGCTTCTCCATTTCCAGCCGCCCGCTCTCTCGTCTCGTTCGTCTAGCATCGTGGGTGGTCTCTCCTGTATGGAATGGACCCTGACACCGAGTTCAATGCGCTCGCCGCGCTCTACTCGAGCGTCGTCGCCGACATGAAGGTCCGCTTACTTACTTGTTTGTTGTTGATGTTTATTGACTATGCCCGCTCTCTTCGAAAGAGCATGTGTCAGTGGTGTTTCCCCTGGGAAACACGCGCGCATCTCTTGTAGTAGTATGTAGCGAGTAGCAGACTAGGAGAAGGGAGAGGAGGAGAGGGATGGATGGGGATGCCACTACCAACATGTGTCCACTCGCAGTCCATCGGTCACCCCCAAATGAATCGGTGAGGTGGAGGGAACACCACTCTTTCCCTCCCCTCTCCCACTCTGTCCATAGCATTCCATCACATCCATGAAATCGGATGATTTGATCTCACGCGTCCCCCTCTCACTTTTGATGCATCGAATTATCATGCGTTATGACAAGCGCTCGAATTCGTTCTAATTACAGAGCAAGGTGTGTAATGAGGGGTTTGGGGAAAAGAGGCTGTGAGAGGGGATTGTGTCCGAATGTGATTCGCGCGAGTTGAGAAGGAGAGAAGGGGCGAGAGGGGGGAGGGGACATGCTAGTGTGTATAGCCATTGGATGGATGAATGGGCATGATTGATGGGCCGATGGATGCGTGTCTCTCGCTGGTCGCCAGGTTGCGCGCCAGGGCAGACGACCCCCGTCCCCGAGTAGTCTAGTCACTGTCACGGTTGACAGTTGTGATTACAGTTGTTTGTGCGCAGTGTGCGCGCGGCTCGGTTTCGTTGTAAGAGGATCGGCATTGTTTGTGGTTTGTATTGTGGAGGAAGAGAATGGTGCAGCAGTGTGTAAGAGTGTAAAAAAGGATTACTGTGTGTTGCGGGATACTGGTATGCCCTCTTGGGAGTGAGTGCGCGGACGAGGATGGGGGCGAGAGGGAAGGAGAGAGGGGGCATTCATTTATAGTTTATGAATGAATGGGTGCTCTGTTCTCTCATTGAATGCGCATGAAGCACTCTGCAGGCGAGCGATTGAGAGTGGGTGGAAGTGAATATTGAACTCCCCCCCCCCTCTCCCTCCATTTTGATTATGTCCAAAGCAGAGGGACGCGTCTAATTATATTCACCGACTTTCTCTTTGCTCTCTCTTCTCTCACTCTCTTTCTCTTATCTGCTCGTTTTCATATTAGTGTCTCCTTGAGTGTTTCGAGATTGGCTTGCTTTGAGCCGATCAACAACTGTTCTTTTCCAAGAGAGAGAAAGAGAGAGTTAAGAGTTGTGATGTGTTGGCAACAGAGGCGGGATGAAAGCGTCTAGGAGATTTGTGATGGGTAGTAGTGTGAATTGGTGTGAGAATTGGATGAGCACTGGTTGAAAGGGACGTCGGAAGAAGGAAAGGGATGGCGCGGGGGGGGGGAGAAGAGAGCCGCCGACATTGTGTAAAAACGCGCGAAAGTGAGCGAATTGGAGTGAAGTGCATCGCCTGAGCGGCCGCGATTTCACTGCGATAGTGACAGACGATAGAGAAAGAGAGGGGAAGGGACTGCCGAACGAAACACGCATTACTCACACCTGTCTGGGAGAGAAGACGTTTGAATCTGCCACATGATGTCCTTGTTGCAGCACTCGTATCCTGCTTGGGAGCTGGTTGGCCAGCGCGCTCTCAAGCTGTCGACGCACCTCAAGACGGCCGTCCAGGCACTCGCAGCCTTCGTCGACGCCGTCCAGGCCGTCTCCGACTACGCAAACAACCTCAAGGGTCCGTGCGTCGTCGTATTCTGTGTGTGAGTGTGTGTTGTAGGTGCTTCGCGTGACGTGGGCGCGTGTGTGACGCGCATCTGTATGCGGGAGAGGGCGCTCGAGGGACGCTTCCGCGCCTGGGCCGACGCACTCAGCGACGAGCTGGCGGTGCGTGGAGAGAGAGAGAGAGAGAGAGAGGGAGAATGCGACCCGTTCAGGTGACGGTGCAGCAGCGTACTGGCTACTGGAAGAAGCGCACGGATGAGTTGGACAAGACGGCGTGCAAGCACCTCAAGAAGGTGAGGTGTATGCTTCGTTGTGGCTATTGCATTGTGTGCTGCAGGTGCGTTCTCGGAAGGCGCGACCGGACGAGTCGGCAGTGCGGGAGCAGCGCACTCTCTGCCACCAGGCACTCGCAGAACAGAGACAGCAGATCGCATTCTTCGTATCCGCACTCAACCCCGTTCTCGTGAGTATCTTTCTGGAGAGTGCCATTTCATTGGTTGTTTCAGTCGGCGGAGATGTCTCTTCTGGACGAGGGACCCAACATTCGACAGGTGATCGAGAGCCTCGATAACACTATCAAGGTATAGTTTTCTTCAGGGAGATAGTTGGGGGCATTGTACATTTGACTACAGAAATGAAGATACTCATTTTCCGTGCGGGACCACGAACCGGGCAAACAGTGACAATGATCTCGTACCCCTCCAATTGCGTCCAGAAATGAGCATGCGCTTTCAAAATTGCAGCCTGCGACATCATTTTCACCGACTGCCCGGTGTGTGGTCCCGCACAGAAAATGAGTATCTTCATTTCTGTAGTCAAATGCACAGAGGCCCCAACTATCTCCCAGAATAAAACTATATGCATATCATCGCGATGGTTTTAGATTGATTGAAGTTGTTTAGCATGTTGATTCGAATGATCTTGTGCACACGATTCTGGCTGATCTGACGGGCGGAGCGGATGGGGCGTGGAGACACTGTCTGCAGCAGGTGAGAGAGAGAGGGAGGGGGGAGGAGAGAGATTACGATGTGATTGCAGGCGGGCCGGGCGCACGACGCTCAGATGCTGTCTGCGACGAGTCCTTCGCAGAGCAAGTACTGTGTGGAGGACAACGACGCGACTCCGATGTCCGCCCGCCCCCTGCACCACACCATCTCTGCGGGCTCGGATGCGGGAGGGGAAGGAGGAGCGAGGCGGGCCCTGTCCATCAACACGTACTGTCCCCCCGCCGGACAGACCATGTCGATCGGCCGGCCTCCCCTGCAGCGCCGTCCGAGTGCCGGCTCGATCAAGTGCGTGCCTCCTCCGGACCCGCCCGCCTCTGTCTCGTTCCGATCGAGCACTCACAGTGTGGCTGACGAGGGCACACTCCGCATACAGAGACCCCAGTCGTTTGCCGGCGAACTGCGCACCAACTACACCCACTCCAACTATGCCACCACCTCTTTCGGACAGCAGCACAACGGATTCGGTACGTGGACTGGTGTGATGTAGTGTGTTATTGTGCATCTGCAGCGCCCTCGTCTTCGTGTTCGTCGTCTGACGCCGCGTCGTCGGCTGCGATGATCGCCGAGACACTGCAGCAGATAGACCAGCTGGGCAGCGACCTGGAGAACTACTGCAATGCCACCGACGTGGGGGTGAGTGAGGTGGTGGCGAACTGTGGATGAGGGATGAGGGTATGTTGTAGGTGGTTGCATCTGCGTGCGCGGCTCCGTCGACCGCCTCCACTCTCTCGCAGTCGCAGTTCGAGAGAGAGGCCACCGAGTACGCACTACCCAAGCAACACCAAGCCGCGTACCAGGCACAGCCCGTCCGCGTCCGCGCAGGAGGTTGGTAGATCTCCCCCCCCCCTCTTTTTCTCTCTTTCTGTCGTAGTGACTCCGTCTTTAGCCGATGAGTCGGGTTGTCGCCTTGTTGCGAAGGGAGTTCGCACGTGTGCTCCAGGTTCTCTCTCTCTCTCTCTCTCTCTCTCTCCTTCTCTCTCCTCTTTTTCCCTCTCAGTCTCCCTCTTCAGACGAGTCGAAGAGTAGTCGCTTCTATGCGACGGTGAAAGGAATTCGAATGTTCCTGCCAGGTTTTATTTCTGGTTTCGCTTCCTGGTGTGATTGTGTTGTGTTAAAGGATCTCGTCCGCCGCCGCCCGCAAGAAGAAGCTCCACCATCACTGCTGCCACTCCCACCGCGCCATCGGTCAGAGAGAGAGAGAGAGAGAGAGAGAGAGAGAGAGAGAGATGGGAGAGGGAGAGGGGGGGAGAGAATGCTTCTACGTGATGTTTCAGGTGGCTGATTCTCGTATGAGCATGGACAGTCTGATGGGCAGCCGCCAGAGTCTGAACGGGAGCAGTCAGTATGGAGGCACTATGAGGTGAGCGCCCTTCTCTCCCTTCCCCCACTCTCGGTTCGATGAGCATTTATCGCCTATGTTGTATAGTGTCGATGTGAACACCTCGTTGTGTTTGTGTTGGCCCTCGATAACACGGGGGTAACCAGTTGTTTCCCCTCCACTTATCTTGTCAACCCGCAGATTAGAGACGCACTAACAGTACACTGAAACGTATCATGTGTGACGGAAACGTATTGCAGTTCTGCGCACTCTGTCCACTACGGCACCATCGGTCGGGCTGGGATGGGCTCGAACCAGGACCTGCGATTCGCCAATGTCAACCCCAATTCGAGACAGTACTGAAGAGAGAAGAGGGAGAGAGTACTGAAACTCGCACACTGACCTACTAGCAATACGCACACTGCCGCCTTGACACGTCTATGGTAGATTGTTTTATGCTAATGATGATTGTATGTGTAAATAGCCCCCTCAGATATTGTATTCGTGTTTGTTTGGATGTTACTCGGTGCGCGTGGTTTGGGTAAACACGTGGAATAAACCATGTTCAATATTTGACTGTGGAATAAAGTGAAAGTACAAGGAAGGGAGCGAAAGAGAGAGAGAGAGGAGGAGGTAGAGTACGTCTTGTACATGTGTCAAGTGATGTTATCGGAACTGTTTGTGAGATTACGAAAAACGCGCTCTGAGGTCTAGTATAAGAAGACGAGAGAATTCTCAGAATAGGTATCACAGCTATGACTTATCAGTGTCCATATCATGATGTCTACGTACTTGGTTTCACTTTTGTCCGTGCTGATGTGTGTGTATATCCCACTCCTTGGATCGCGCCGCTCTCCGCGGGTGGTCTGTTGACCACCTTATGTCACATTTGCGTATATGATCGCTATCATAACGATGAAATAATTTTATCATACTGCATGACGTTTCATGGATGCTTGATGAGACCATCAATTGCCGATTTCGCTGGTTGCGAATCCACTAGTGAAAAGTCTCAAGCTTATAAAGATGGGAGAAAGATTGAAAGAGACATGATAGTCGATAGTGTGGTACACGTGAATAAAGGGGGCAGGGAATCCCGCGAATCGACCCGCCCCCAAAAAGGGAGCAGATCACACCTGCCAGCCAGCAGAGGAGGGTCGCTCCAGTGTGTGATCATCCTTATCTCATGTCATAACGATAACGCCAAACGCCTCAAGCGGTCTCTCTCTCTCTCTCTCTCTCTCTTTCGTCTTGAGTCATTGTTCTTCAGGAGACAATATGTCATAAACGAAGCTCTTTGTGAGACTTCGATGGCAGTGCTCATTTCACCATTCGTCGCATGTGTCGCTCATTGTTTACGTAAGACGTACAGTACATTTCAAGTATAAATCTTGGGATGACTCTCTCTCCGATCTCAATTGTCTCCGATGGAAAACCGAAGACTTTCGAGCTGGATGGTGAGTGTACACAGGTCCATCTATGTCTCAATGCCTGTCTCTGTCCCTGTCGTGATAGGAACGAGTAGGCATCGTTGGCTGACTTGAGATTTATGGTTATGGTTTTGATAGAGGTGGATAGATCCGGATTGCGGAACGGCAATTGACAGAGTGGACGGGACAGTCTAATACAGTGGTAGTGGGGTTTTTGTTGGATAGTTGAGGACGCACTCTCGACAAAAAAGACATGTGACACTCAAATAGAATATAAGTGATTGGAATGACATTTTGATAAGCAAATATGTGTTAAGATGCCCGTGCGGAGAAGACCGAGACTGGCAGGAGCGGTTCGATCGTGCGTTTCGCGATCCTGGTGATGTCTCTGCTGTGCCTGTCTTCCATCATGGCCAACATCGTGTGCTTCAACTTCGTAGTGTTGTGTATGCCCGGCACAGGAGAGGAGACCAACGCCAACCACGTGAGTCGCTCCTGCAAGTAGCACGCAAATCACCATCACTCCACAAAAACACTAATTCAATTAAAGGGATGTCCCAGATTAGTGTGTCTTGGACAGCTTGCTGTCCGAATGATGTAAACCGTAGATCGTGACGTCGCCCTTCGCTGTTCTCTGTCTCTCTTGCATATTCATGCAAACAAGTTTTGTGTTCTTCGCCGGATAGATCTTTAGAGAACAGCGGCGTGGAAAAAACTGATATGATGTCAGTGGGAAAGATCAGGAAGATGTCGATAGGAAAGATTACTGTACGCGCCAAACGTGTCAAACAGTCTGTGAACGTTGGTGGAAAACAGTACAGTACAGTGGTATAATCAAGTGTTATGTGTTATGGTATGGAGATTAGCGGATGTGAGAGTATTTTGGACAATTATCATCAGATGCGCTCACACAAACAGTGTACAGTAGGGTCCACAGATCAATTACGAATGCATCTAAGAATAGCTAGCCGGAAGTGCGCATTCGGCCGAATTGAAGATAAGAGAGATAGCAAAGAGAGAGAGAGAGAGAGAGAGAGAGAGAGAGAGAGAGCGGAAGGAAAACTTTTCGCTCAGAATAATCAGGGTGATACGGTCTGGGAGAAACCCGAAGGCTTTGCAGACGTACGTGGGGTACTCCAAGTCCGAGAGGACGTGGCTGTTCTCGGCAGTCGCCGTGGGGGCTCTCGTCGCCGTAGTCCCCGTATCACACGCCACCCACGCCATCGGAACAAGAAAGGTACTGTAATCACAATACTTCAATTCAATACATGCTAATTAAAATCAGTGAAAATGAAAATGTAATGTGTTCAGGTGTTCTTCTCTGCTGGCATGCTGACAGCGTTCGCCACTCTCGCCATTCCATTCGTCGCCCCACAGAGCATCCACGCATTCATGTTCCTTCGCTTCCTGCAGGTGAGTGGGAGGGGAGAAGGCGAGGCAGGACGGTCGATGATGCAGGGCGTCTCGTTCGCGGTGTGCATGCCGACTGCGGGGGCGGTGACGTCTGCGTGGGCGTCCCTCGCACAGAACGGACTCTTCATGGCTACTCTCACCACATTCGGACAGCTATCCTCTGTCTTCTCAATGCCTGTCAGTGGACAGGTGAGACATGTTTTTGATTTTGTTCGAGATAATATGTGTTTTCTTTGACAGAGATACAAGATTTTTTAAAATGTTTTGTAGCTTTGCGTGTCGTCTCTGGGCTGGGAGTCTGTGTATTTCCTACACGCAGTCATCTCCTTTGCCACGTTCATCGCCTGGTATATCATCTACAGGAATCAGCCAGGTGAGAGAGCTCAAAAGACGGAGTAGTGGAGTTCCATTTAGGCAAGCATCCGTGGGTGACTCAAACTGAGCTCGGCCATATCCGAAGGGGGAAAAGCGCAGGAGACCTGCAGAAGGTTAGTGAGATCGGACTTGCTGTGAACACGCATGGTTTGCAGTATGACTCGGAGGGTCGCCGACGCACGGTGCCGTATGTGTCGATTCTGACGACGCCCTCTGTGTGGGGAGTGTGGGTGGGAGCACTCGGAGACCTCATCGCCGTCCAGCTCATCCACACGTTCAGTCCGCTATACATTAGGGTGGGCAAGTCACAAGTAGTAGTAGTTCAACACAATAATATTTGTTTAGGAAGTTCTCAACTACTCTGTGGAGAAGACAGGCTGGACGGCCGCTCTGCCGGTCCTCTTCCAGTTCCTTGTCAAGATATTCGCAGGCCACTCGAGTGACTCGATCACCGGAATCTCCGAGACAACCAAGGTCCGCATATTCAACACCATCGCCCTCGGAGCCAGCGCTGTGTTCCTAGTGGCGCTAGCATTTCTGCCACAGGGTGAGTGGAGGATGGGGAAGAGGAGAAAGCGAGAGAGAGAGAGAGAGAGAGAGGGAGAGAGAGAGAAAGAGAGAGAAAGAGAGAGAAAGAGAGAGAGAGAGAGAGAGAGAGATTGTAGGGCATTCCATCTGGGGAATCGCTCTCATCACGCTCGCCACGTCGATGTTTGGATTCAACGGCGGCGGTTTTAACAAGGTAAGATGAGGAGAGAGGGACTGGGCGCATCCTCGATTGCAGTGTGCTACGCTGGTGTCTCGCCAGTACAGTCACTTTGTGATGGCGAATATCCAGTTCGTGTGGTGTCTGTCCATGCTCATCTGTCCTATCCTGGTGAACGCTATCCTCCGAACGGGATCGCTGGCAGAGTGGAGGACCGTCTTCCTACTACACGCGGCTGTCCTCGTCGTCAGCAACGCAGTGAGTGCCCCCCCTCTCTCTCTCTCTCCCTCTCTCTCTCATTCTTCTCTTGCAGATCTTCTGTTGTCTGGCCACAGCCAAGCCTGCCCCGTGGACGGATCCATCTATCACTACCAGTGCAAAGAGGAACACGCCCATCATAGCCGCATAGACAGTGCAACGGGGGCATCTCACTCTGCGGGCAGTGCATAATTTGTAAATATGGAGATTATACGATTCACCATTGTTATTGTGTTTTTAATTATAAATTTTTGCTGATTTCGAGATGATTCTGAATTGTGTACTATCGAAGACTTACTAACATTACAATCACGAAAACTTATATTCCATTGGTATTATCGATCGATGCGTTTATCTTTATAATGCGGACACGTAACTGAACCGTTCTCGGTTTTTGTTAATTCTGATATCTTTTTTTAACTTTAGAATAGGCGACATATCAGTGCCAGTGCAGAGTTCACATTCCTCGAGAGTGTCACGCAACCACGTTTCCGTGCGATAACGAGTCAGATTGTGCAATTTGCAATACCCAAACCTTATGTAATGAGTTCCGTATATAAGCATTGTGTATTAACATGAACAGTATTGTTTATAAAGCGCTCCACATACTTAAAACTACATTAAATATTAGTTGTTAACCTATTTAGAAGCTTTAAAATAATAGTGTTATGTTGTGTATACATATTTGTAATTCTCACTATGAAAAGCGATGAGAAAATTTCTTTATTTTGCGAGGTTTTTACGTTTACGTAGTTTTTGTCTAGTCTGCTGTGATTGTGTTTTTCATACGAAACGTTCAGGGTAAAATCGCACAGATGGCGACCAAGTTGTTCGTCTGCCCGGACACTGGCAACGATGCCAACGATGGATCGGAGGCGGCTCCCCTCGCCAACCTGTTCCAGGCATGTTCATACCAATGTGAAGTAATGATGAGTTTTGTATGTTAGGCTATGCTCATCGTGAAGTCGGCAAACGGTGACTTCATGGTCCGCGTGAAGAAGGAGGACGGAACTCTCGACTGGGAGCCGGCCAGCAAGTCTGCTATAAAGAAGAACCAGAAAAAGTTTGTGAAATAGTGTTTTTAAACATTATTTTATCTCAATATCAGGTTCGAGGCTGAGATGAAAAAGGCTGGAAAGGCCAACGAGCAGGTGAAGAAGAACGAGGAGCTCGCCGCTGCTGCTCTCGAGGAGGCCAAGAAGGTTGGCTTCTTCTTTTTTTTGTTGTTTGACCGCATTCATATATAGATCACTTTCACCATGGACGAGTCTCTTCCCGCCGCCACTGCTATCAAGATTCGTGAGGGTGTGGACCATAGGGATTCCCGTGTCCTCGTCAAGGCCTGGGTGCACAGGCTCAGGAGGCAGGGTATGTTTGTGTTCACATCACTTGTGTATGATGTATCAATTACCTTATGTCACATTACATATTTCTATTTCACACGTTTATTACACATTGAGTTGAGTATGAGATGTTTTGTTTCTAGGAAAGGCTATGATGTTCGTGGTTCTGCGTGATGGCAGTGGATTCCTTCAGTGCGTGCTCACTGACAAGCTGTGCCAGTCTCTCGATGCCGTCACCCTCAACACCGAGAGCTCTGTCGAGTTCTATGGTACTATCAAGAAGGTGCCGGAGGGCAAGCAGGCTCCCGATGGACACGAGCTCATCGTGGACTACTGGAAGTTGATCGGAGCCGCTCCCCCTGGAGGAATCGACAACGTGCTGAACGAGGAGGCTGGAGTGGATATTCTGCTCGACAACCGCCACCTGGTAGTGCGTGGAGAGAATGCTTCCCGTGTACTCCGTATCCGTGCCGCTGCCACGCGTGCCATGCGCGAGCACTTTTACGCAGCCGGATACACTGAGGTCTGCCCGCCCACTCTTGTCCAGACTCAGGTGCGTTGTCTTATAGCGTTTTTCTATTGTTATTGTATTGCGTCGGGCGATTCAGGTGGAGGGAGGATCGACCCTGTTCGGTTTGGACTATTTCGGAGAGCCGTCCTTCCTTACTCAGTCATCGCAGCTTTATCTCGAGACAGTGAACGCTTCTCTGGGAGATGTTTACTGCATCGCGCAGTCTTACAGGTATGATTATTGTGATCTATCCCCGTAGTATCATGTTGACTGATGTACTGTAGGGCTGAGAAGTCTCGCACGCGCCGACATCTGGCCGAGTACGCCCACGTTGAGGCGGAGTGTGCGTTCCTCACGTTCGACCAGCTCATGGACAAGATCGAGGCGCTGGTGAGTATAAGGGAAACATACGAAAAACATAATATCGTTAAATGTTCAGGTTTGCGACAGTGTGGATCGTCTGCTTGACGACCCCGTCACCGCTGCCCTTATCGAAGCCGTCAACCCTGGATTCAAGAAGCCCGCCCGCCCCTTCAAGAGGATGCACTACAAGGAAGCAATCGAGTGGCTCCAACAACACGACGTTAAGAACGAGCACGTGCGTTCTTACAACGAATTGCACCAGTACGTGTATAATATTAAAGGGCGAGTCGTTCGTGTACGGTGAGGACATTGCTGAGGCCGCTGAGCGCCATATGACCGACACTATCGGAGTGGTGAGTGGCACTAAATGTAGACATTTTTGAACCATTCTTCAGCCTATTCTTCTGAACCGTTTCCCTGGAGGCATCAAGGCGTTCTACATGTCTCGCTGTCCCGAGGATGAGACCCTCACCGAGTCGGTCGATCTGCTCATGCCCGGAGTGGGAGAGATCGTCGGAGGATCCATGAGGATCTGGCAGACTGAGGAGCTTGAGAAGGCTTTTGTCAAGGCCGGTATCGACCCCAAGGCTTACTACTGGTCAGTGATAACAAAATTAATTGATTATAATTACGGTATTGCAGGTACGTTGACCAGCGCAAATACGGAACTGTTCCCCATGGAGGGTACGGTCTCGGTCTGGAGCGCTTTGTCTGCTGGATCACCAACACCCATCACATCCGTGACGTGTGCCTGTACCCCAGGTTCATCGGCCGTTGCCAGCCCTAAGCATATAGATGCTTATTTCAAGCCCAGTAATGCAGTAGTTCTTCCATGTTCGACTACGTCCCGCTATTTTGTTACTCTTTGTTTCTGTTTTCTTACATATGTTTATGGTTACTTTCGTTGGATTGAAAATTCCATCTACTTGTGATATAGTAGATTGCTATGAATAAATTGTTGAAAGGACATACGGATAATTGAAGGCTACCCAGGCTATTATTGCGAAATTAGGCCAGATACCGTTGTTGGAAGATCGTTGGGGTATGGTGTAGTGCTATAGTCCTCCTTTTACCCCCTCCGCAGATCAGAGTGAATCTCTCAAATCGGACGGATACCTCTACCTTTTACCTTTTACAGACTATTGAAAAGAATGCTCGATGAAAAATAAAAAAAAATTATAATAAAATTTTATAGGAATAGATAGTGGATATTTTTCATTGGATATTGGATATAATTTACCAGGTACGATCCAAATTTCTATTAAAAAGAAAAATACTTTCGTTGCGAGACATTATTGGGGCGTGTTTTAGCGCTTGAGCGTGAAACACGCCCCGCACTGAGTATCACCTTTTCTCCACGGGGAAATTTTTCAGGTGAAGTTCTTATGATCTGATTTTTGTGAACAGCTTTGGAAGATATTTCATGTTGTATGATAATTCATGTTGTATTTTGAGTGTGAATGTATTATTTGCTTGTATTGTGTCCTCTTCGCCATTGATGTTTGATTGGTTGTTCGTGATTGTTTTATTTCTCGACATTGTTATAATCATTTTTGCAATGTTTATTTCAGAAACTTCGGTCTCTCAACTTGAAACATGCGCGCTAAGTGGGCCAAGAAGCGTATGCGCAAGCTGAAGCGCAAGAGGAGGGCTCAGAAGAAGTAAATCCCCTCTGGTTGGTTGCCGTCGTGTCGTCTTCCCGTGTATGCTGTTCGTTTGGATTTTACAATCTGGGAGCTGTACGTTTGGCCGTCTTCGATGATCATCAGCCGCTTGTTTGTTGTTGCTCGTTATTCTCTATAAATATATCGAGTAACTTTTATCTTTATTTGTTATGATATTGGAATGCGGTCATCGGATAGGCTTGGTGCTCTAATGAAGGAGGTCAAGGTTCCGATGGATATAGTGGTTGTGAAGATTATGAGCAGTATGCGGTCGATCACCATGCTGATGTACTGCCAGTCCTCTTGTAACTGAAATCATTTCTTGTCGTGATATTGTAGGCTTCTTACCTCTTCTGCTTTCCTTTGATCTGTTAGGGTTTGGGCGATATAGTTTACGTTTCGTTCAGCCTTCTTCAGTTTGTTTCGTATGAAGCTACTCTTGTATGCCTTGATTTCTGGTGCTCCTTTTCCCATGATGCTGAATTGTCTTCGGATGGGACTGTTGGAAGTTTTCCTGGAATTTTTCCACTGTTTTGTAGCAGGTTTTGTAACTGTACCTGACTGGTGTAGGTGGTTTTGCAGTCGGCTTCACACTTTTGGATCGTTTCATGAGTGGTAGCTCGAGGAATATGGCACCAACTCCTGGTGGTTTGGGTTGCTGTCGTTCTTGTTTACTGACTGTCATCATTTCTAGATCGAATAATGTTTTATGAAATTGTTGTTCTAAAATAGACATGGCTGAAATAGCGTTCATTTTCTTATATATATCCGCTCTTTTCTTCTTAGTAATATGCCTGAAATAATTATGCTCATTATTGAATTTCAATTTAGGCTCACTCTGGTCGGAATATACGAAGATATCTTCCGATATGCTCTATGAATAGAGTGCGCATCCAGTCAGGCATAGGGTAGTTGGCAACACGAAAGTGCATGTTCTCCACAACGACGGTGGACACAATGGACATAGTGACCATACACATGGTAAACACCAGGTATTTACCGATCAATGGAAGAACCAAGGATGTGGGAGGTATCAACTCGATCTTAATGAAAAAGTCAGGATGGATACTCTAGGAATCGAAGATGAATATACCAATAGAAGAAAGTAGACGGTGAGTGTGACAAGAACGGACACGCACAGTTGTATCTTCTGGTGGCTGTCGCATGGTAGATAGAATACCTGAAAGAATGGATTGAGTACAATGTGGGAAGGTGAGTGAGTCGTGATGGATGATGAGTGAGGAATATAGAAATATAGAAAGCAAGAGAGAGAGGGAGAGAGAGAGAGAGAGAGAGAGAGAGAGAGAGAGAGCCTACCCATGATGTGAGTGCTGCGATACCGGCACAAGGAAAAACAAGGTGGGCTGTGTAGAAGAGCTTTTTCCTTCGGATAAGAAGCGAGTACGTGAGATCAATTGAAGGATAGTCACAACAAGAATACCACTTCTCATGGCGTGTTCCGACTGCTGATAGCAGATCCCACTCCACTGACTCCTGCAAGTATCTACTATAAGAGTGTGCATGCTCTTCTCTCAAACCGTATACTCGCTCGTATCCACTCCCTCCTCCACCCGCCACTCGCTGTCGTTTCCGATGCTCACGCGTTCCGCCACATCGGTGAACGGCTACATGAATCTCTCTCTCTCTCTCTCTCTCTCTCTCTCTCTCTCTCTCTCTCTCTCCCTCTCTCTCTCTCTCTTCCCCCTCTCTCTCTTTCTCATTCTCTCTCTCTCTCTCTCTCTCTCTCTCTCTCTCTTCTTCTTCTTCTCTCTCCCTCTTTTTCTTTCTTCTCTGCTCATACCTAGGGATGTCAAGGGGTATTTTCAAGTGTTACAGCTATGTGCTTACTGTATATCAAAATGAAGTAAATTATATGTAGTCTTGAAATAGTATTACTTGAATTAGTCGTTTCCTTTGAAGCGACCAACACGATGACGACCAACACGATGACGCGTTACGCGCATCGAAAGCGCGCTGTTTGAGGGCGCGCGCGGCACAAAACTTCACAGAGAAAGGCTAAGCCGCGCCCCTTTTTCGACGTCATTTTCATAGAATATAATCAATTTTGGTCAAAAATTATAGGTATTGACACGTTCCAGCGCCAAACAGACACTACTAGATACAACTTTTTACGGTGCTTCGAATGGTGTATTCCGTTTGGCGCTGGAAGATGCCGCATTTTTGTGCCACCTAAGCTCCGCTCACTTGACATCCCTGATCCCTACTCATACCGGGGCCATGTCGAGTTCCCATCCGCTATATGTCCACGAACCGAATTTGAGCTCGCACATTTGCGTGTCATATGGAAACCACTCGACGTCTATTCGACAAACGGATTTGTACACGACGGGAGGGTTCCAGTTCTACAAAAAAAGTGCTGGTGAAGTCTAGATTTCTGATTTTACCACAGTGCCGTCGTAATGCACGTCAACCTTGGTGACAAAGGAGACGGAAGGGCTGCCGTGTGCACTGTGAGAATGGCTAGGATGAGGTGGGAGGGGGTGGCTCACTTGTTGTAGAGTATGATGTCCGGCAGCCATAGCATCTCGCCAGGCACGTGTATGGATTGGATGCCTCCGTAGCGCGCGGGACGCCACGAAAGACGGTAGTCGCGCCAGGACTAAATGTGAAACGATAGAGATGAACGTTTTTGTACGTTCTACGCTTACGTGTAACAACCAGCCATTCGTGGTGATCACTTGGTCCTTTTCGTGCTGCAGTAGTAGTAGTTGTTCTTTCCCAAATAATGTTCACACCCACTCAGATCACTTTCTCCCTCTCTCTTCACAGCTTCACACTTCACACTACTTCACCTTACCACATCTACGATTGCTCCGAGCTTGAGTTTGAATTCGATTTTCACTGTATCGTTCACGTTTTTAGCCGGTCGTGTAAGACGATTATACCTGAGTGAAAGTATGTTTTCTCAAAGAAGAAATTGAACGTTACCCTCCTAGTAGATCCTCAAACAATCGTGTGTAGTCTTTCGAGTGAACCGCAATTAGTAAAGGAAATAGGAGCAAGACAGAGCGCATAGCTGGTCATCAAGATATGGGAAATGGATGTGGTAGTCCCCCTCCCTATCTCTCGTTTTGATTGCCTTTCGAGTGGACTGCCTCCCTCTCTCTCCTCTCTTCCCGGACCATATTCTCGCTACTCCAACTCTCATGCCTCATGTTATGAAGAGAAGAGATGACCGCACATGAAAACACGCCCGCTTCTTTGCTGGCAGATCTGCTGCCGTGAGATTCGTCTGATCAGGGGCGAGTGAGAGAGGCGGGAGGGAGCGGGGAGGGGAGGGAGGGCGCAGAGAGGGAGGGCGAGTGTAACTCGCAGTGGGCGCAAGTCAGTGCACGCATCCCGCATCGATCCGAGCCGCACCTGTACTCGCCCCCTCTGATCTACTTCCTCTCCCGATCTACGATGCGAGTGTGGCTGGGAGTGGTGGCCGCAGTGTGCCTCCTCGCCGCTGAGGTCGACGCCAGAAAGAAGCAACACACCAAGGTTTGACTCTCATATACAATACTTCCGCTTACCAATGTCATTGTTTCCAGGTTACCGTTGCAGAGGATACTGTACCTATCGTGTCGTTTCCCAAGAAGGCTGCTAGAGGAAAGGCGGTGAGCGGCAGACAGACGAGAGAGCGAGAGATTAGAGGACTAGACAAGAGTGCTTGAGAGCGTGTTTGTGCTCCGTGTGATATCACTGTTTGTGTTGGCAGCGGATTTATCTGATACTGATCACTAAACTGATTCGATAGATGAAAGGAAATCATGTGTCATATCGATATGGACTGTTGTTGTCTGTAGAAGGCGTCTAAGACGGAGGAGCCGTCTGGAGCGAGACACGCGGCGCCCCCGAGTCTCGCAGAGGACAACACCATCGAGGTGGGTGAGGGGACAACGAACACACATGGTGCAAGGGAAAGTGACGGGTGATGCTCTTAGGACGTGGACGAGGACAAGATCGATGAGATCCTGCGAGATGCCAGCAAGAACCTCGTCGTCTTCTTCTGTGAGTCTCTTTCTCTTGCTCACAATCACTTTCCCATAAATGCTCATTAGTAACACTTTTGACGAGAAATTTCGCCGGACAAATTTCGCCGCGCTGTAAAATATGAATGCGTCAGACGACGGTCGTTCTGCGTGTCCTTCTTGCGGGGAGGCTCTGTCGGAGGTGGAGGAGATCGACGACGACATCGAGGCGACCGGCTACATCGACGTGGTGAAGACGGACGACCGGTCGGTGGCCCGCGAGCTGGGAGTGAACACCTTCCCCTCCCTCGTCTACTTCCGCAGAAAGAACCCCATCATGTACGACGGTGGGTGTCTGGCTCGTGTTCTGCTCTCACAGCGACTGTTCAGGTGACTTCAAGGATTCCGGCGCCGTCCTTCGCTGGCTGCGCTCTCACGAGGAGGTCGCCACCTGGGAGCTCACTGATGAGAACTTCGAGGTATGTCGTGTGTGAACGTGCTTCTATGAACACTCTCATATAAAACATAGAGGTAACAACAAACAACATACAACGGACATGGTGTATAGTATTTGTGTAGGCGAAGACGGACTCTCACTCTCCCGATGAGGGCACCCTCGACTGGTTCGTCATGTTGTGAGTTCAACACAGTCGCATTTCCTTTTTCATCTTCACATTCACTTGTCCAGCTACGACGCGGATGAGGGAGCGTGCAACTCGTTCGTGGCAGTCTGGGAGACAGTCGCCCACAAGTGAGAGGGGGAGAGGAGGGAGAGAGTAGAGAGGGGGAGAGAGAGAGAGAGAAAGGGAGGGAGGGAGGGAGGGAGGGGGAAGAACGAGAGTATATTGTCGTTGCTCAGGTTGCGCGGTCTGGTGCAGGTGGGAAAGGTGGAGATGAGTGTGAACGACGACGTGGCCGAGCGTTTCCACATCGATGAGAACGACTGCCCCACCTTCATGCTGTCAGTTTTCGGAACGTGCCATATTTAGGACAAGCAGAATAATAGGCTGATTGTACATCGTATACGTATCTGGCTCACAAGACACACGATAATTTAATTAATAGTACAGTACACTCACTGTTTCAATGAACATGTATCATGTATGCGTGTTGCTAGGTTAACGGTACACTGTGAGTCATTTCTTCTATCCCTCGACAGATGAATGTTACACTATCGATTCTTGATGAAACTGCTTTTCAGGCTTCATCGCGGTAAGATGTACAGGTATAAGGAGTCCGCAAAGGACGTGCGCTCTCTCACCAACTTTGCACTCTACAAGTTCAAGGTACTGTATCCTCTCTCTCTCTCTCTCTCTCTTTCCTCTCTCATCTTCGTTTTCTCTCTCCCTCCCTCCTTCATTCCCCCCCCTCTCTCTCTCTCTCTCTCTCTCTCTCTCTCTCTCTCTTCCCTCTCTCATCTTCGTTCTCACCCTCCCTCCCTCCTTCATTCCCCCTCCTCTCTTTTTTTTTCTCTCTCTCTCTCTCTCTCTCTCTCTCTCTTCCCTCTCTCTCTCTCTTCCCTCTCTCATCTTCGTTCTCACCCTCCCTCCCTCCTTCATTCCCCCCTCCCCCCCCCCCCTCTCTCTCTCTCTCTCTCACCTTGTCTGTGTGTAGGAGCAGCGTGGCCACCGCGTGCCAGAGCCCCCGACGGCGATCGAGCATGCGTACGAGTTCATCAAAGAGAAGGTGCAAGACGTGCTGGTGAGTAGCCCCTGCGTACCTTTCCCACCGTGCCGTCGTTTCAGGACGACAACCAGATGCTGTCGGTGATCGGCGTGGGTGGTCTGATTCTCATTGTCGCCGTCACTCTCATCGTCAAGGCCAGCCGCATCAATGCCGAGAAGGCTAAGGCGCAGTAGATGCTATCATCGAAACTCTTTTCCGTGAACGGTGCTTACTCCCCCAAAAGCTCAAATATCTCTCTAGGCGCATCGACTGTAAGGGTGGTTTGCTTGCCTTCGTTATTTTCACAATGTCGTCTCGTTTTGCGGTGTGTCAATGCATGTGTAATGAATAATGATTTGTAACAGTGAACAAAGATGTTATTAATTTTTGGTTTGTTGTTTGTTGTTCAGCAAAGGCAATAGCTAAACGGTTATTTGTCTCTTTTCTCTGTACATTTCAGTGCTTGTATACAGTATGATTACTATTAGCAGTATGTTTGATACGCCATACTCCACATACGACATAATATTGTTTCTTCAATAATCAAAGGATGAGAAAAGGACTTGGTATAGAAACATGGGAGAAGAGTTGTATGCTGGATGAGAAGTGTACTGTCGGAATAAAAAATCCTCACATCGTTTCCTTCCCGGTTCATGGGATTAGATGGATGGAATGCATCAACATATTATTATGTTAGTAGGAGATTGATTGAGATTGAAATATCATAGAACACTAAACTGTGGCCTTCAGCGCAGCACTTATGAAATGAATGAATAATACTTACGTTATTTATGAATACCTTTTCTCCTTTCACATAATTTTCATTTGTACTACACATAATTCAGATACAAAATTTGCTATGTTGGACCATTGATCCGGCTTGTTTCTTTTCTCTTTTTTTCTTCATTCCAATTTTTCTCTCGGTTTTATGTCAATTATTAAAATAAATATTCAGATATTGTATTTTCGTGACCTATTGAACTGATCGGGCAGAGTGTAGAGAAAAGAGCAAATTGCCGGCAGAGACACAGAGGAACGTCTTGCCAGTCGATAATTGATTTATGTTGTGTATTGAATCGGTTGACTCTGTTTTTTTGTTTATGTGTAGATACACTGGAACATGAACACGAACAGTGATTTATATTCACTACATGATTTCGCTGTTTTCTAATAGGACTGCCTGCCCTGCTCAAAGTCAAAACATTGTTTTGCCTGAAGAGATTGTTTTTTTATATGTTTCATTACATTTTATTTTAGTGATTGATGTCTATTCTAGCCGGAGTGAAAGAATCATTGATGCGTGAGGTGGAAGTGTTGTGGTGGTTGTTGTTGTGAGTGTGAGGGAGAGGGGGAGTGAGCCGGAGGGAGGGCCGGCGGCAGAGTGGCAGCAGCCCCCTCCTTCCCCGCTCGCCTCTCGCTCTAGCTTGATCGATAACTCGGCCAAGGCTGTGTCTCTGCAGTGCCAGTAGTCACACATACACACTCCCGCATCGACAATACTTGTTACTTGTAAGTAAGCATCACCATGATTGTTGTCACTCTTCATGTAGAAGGTGTGGGGTCGTGATTCTCAAGTATCCTTGTTGTTTTCGCAATCGGGGTGCCAGGTCGTCGATGATGAACTGCGTAATTGATTTCGGTTGAAACGAGCGCGTTTTTACACGTGCCCCGTCCAGCATCGATTTTCTAATCGCTCTGTTCGTTTCTCGTTTTGTTGTGTTGCTCTCTCGGCGCGACGCTCGTGTAGTTTGTTTAGTGGACAGTCGATCGCGATTCAATTTGATACCTTCTCGGCTCGTCACCGCGCTTCCGCCTGGGAGATGAGAGTAATCTGTACTATCTATTCGACGGAAGTGACGTGTGTGATTAGTGACAGTGATAGGAAGAAGCAGATTGTGTGGTGTGGGAATGGGATGTGATGTGACGCGTGTTGTGCGCGGGAGCCGCGTCGTCGGCGCATTGATCGGCGAGTCTCGATCGACTGCTTGATTCGATTGAATGGATGATGGAATGCGCGAGAGCTGAGAGTGTGATAGTCGGGTGAGCGTATTATCGCATTCGAATCACTGATAACCCATCTAGGTGGCACACAAACTCAAAGATACGTGTCGGAAGCCGCGTTCCTCACAATCACGTTGAAAGTTTCTTCACGCTTTCAAACTTTGAATGTTTTCTATGACCAACGTAAATTACGCGTTGAATCAGTTCTTCTTGTCCCAAACATTTCATTACCTCACTCAATGTGGCTCATTTGAGGTAGGAATCGCAACGGAATTGTGCCTACAAGACAATCGTCTCGTTGTTATAGTTACCACGCGCCGGGGCGAGAGTAGGCTCGTTATTTTATCAGCTTGACTGGCATATGTAGAAGGCAAGTACGAGTAGTAACAGAATGGTACGCCCAGTCGGCGGATATCCCTGGAAATATATTCAACCTTCTTCCTGACGCACCTCTTGACCATATTCCGTATATTATAGAATAATGCGCGACTTGTCGGTTAGTTCATTTATCTGTATTATACGCACTTGTGCATATTACCGGGAGCCGCGAGTGAAAGTGTAAAAAGGCGCTGGA
Source organism: Rhabditoides inermis (assembly GCA_963966185.1). Lineage (NCBI taxonomy): Eukaryota > Metazoa > Nematoda > Chromadorea > Rhabditida > Rhabditidae > Rhabditoides > Rhabditoides inermis. The sequence goes on along the minus strand of CAWZYM010000033.1, from coordinate 122,993 downwards.
TGGGTTTTGTGTTATTGATCGTGCCTTCCTCGGTATGGCTGCCGTTTCGCGTCGTCGCCTATTGTTTCCATTTTGATGTATCGATTACCAGTGTGTTGTGTTGCATGTCCATATTGAGCATGTGTGTTTTCAGATCTAGCTCTATGCAGAAGCGGTCGCGGGCCGTGGAAGCGCAGAAGCTGCGTCGCACCCTCAAGGGGCGCGTCAAGACCGCCGACCCTGTCAGGGACGGGTACGTTCGCTTTTATTCCTTCTTTTTTGTTTTGTTTTTCAAAATATTGTGCTGTTGGAACTATTTATGTATTACGTACGTTGTGGAGTAGTTCGGTAGATTGATTGCCGCTGGTCGCATCGAAAGTTCGAAGAAATGTGTTGAATACAGTGACTGATTGTATAGGCTAATTAACCTTTGACAATTAACGTGTAAGGTGCGATGAGGCGAGGCGATTAATATGTACTTTTCGCTAATCAGCTTGCCTTCTCCCCGGTGGCTTTCTGTACTCCCTGTCACACTCACACTCAACATTTCCCATTCTTCGGGGACCAATTACAGTAAGCCTTGTGAGCAGCAACGCAGGCCGCCACAGTATGCCGCATTTTTGTAGCGGCGGATATGTGTAATTGTATGATATTGTTACTTCGTTAACGACTACCGCGGCTAAACGAAGCGAGAACTGTTTTGTGAAGTGTTGTATGGCAATGGGAATTGAATCGATGACGATGTGACTGTGGGCCAAAGGAAAGCAAAGGCAAGACGACGTCTGTGTTTAGGGGTGTGGAATATGGAATGAACTGAATGGGAGATATGCGATATGAAGAAATCGATGGATGCCAGCCGCGCTCTCTGCATACTCTAGGGGCACGCACCACAGACTCAGACAGTGCGACGGCCACAGAGAGTTTATCGCCACAATCGCGCAATTAAAAATAAATGGCGCTTTTGAGCCGAAGAAGGGAAGGGGGAGCGAGAGAGTGGACAGAGAGGAGGGGGATCGGGGGTGGTAATGATATGGTATGCGGGTAGGAGAAGGGAGGATGGAGAACATGTGGTGATTGACAACGAGGTTGTGCACCAACTCTTGTAGATGATCATGTCTTTCAGGGTATCAGTATCGTTGGCATACGCGAGGTTGTGTCTCTTGTGGCTGTCCATTATCTCGCTGGATGTGTTGGTGAGTACTATTTTGATTCATTGATATATTTAGTTTTGTAATAGTTATGTATTTATTGGCAACGTTGTTGCAGGTGGGTTTCCGCTTCGAGTTGTTGTGGCCGTTCTGGCTGATAGTGCGGGCAGCGTACGACAGCTGCTACAAGAACACCAACTCCTTCCTCACTCTCGCCGACAACAACGCAGCCGTGCGTTTCAAACAATTATTTCATTGTTTTTTTTTTAATTTATCTGTTTCTACACGTGAGCATTATGTCTTTTCAGAAGTTTTCTGTATTATTCGTATGCGTGACGGCGACGTCGGATTTGATGTGCTATCTATTTATACCGGTGCAGGTGGGTGTTTACCTGTTGATTTGTCATTTGTCATTGTCCTGGCTGCTCCCCGTTGACCCGGTGCTTGCAGGTGTTGATATTCCTAGCGTCGACGTATGTATGGGTGCACTTGGTGTGGCACGCAAACGGCGGCTTCCTCAGAACTATACACATCATACTACGTGAGTGCCTCTCCTCGTGTGTCATTCATTCAAAGAGTGACGCTTTGTTTTTGCAGATGACCGAACAGCGGGCGTTCCCGTGTTGGTGATGTGGTGTTTGGTGGTAGTGTTCGAGGTGGTGTGTCGGATGCGATGCGATCTCATCATACTCGCCTCACCAGACGGCCCACTCGCTGGCATGTTCAACATCGCGCAAGGTACCGTCCGTTTTTTTAAACCATTTAATAACTTTTCTTTGCGACTCGGGGTTTTGAGTGCTTTTGTGCAGCAGATGTGGAGAGTTGGGAGATGCGAGTGTGAATTCGTTTCGTATTCGATTCATCATTTTTGACGGATGTAACAGCTGACCTAACATAGTTGAGTATCTATACTAGACATGTTGTTTGATTATTGCTAATCAATTGATGTGTGTTGTTGCAGGTTGTGGTCAAGTGCAGGGCGTGCAGCCTCCCCTGCCACGATCCCTCAACGCCTTTTTCGGCGCGCACGCTGTTGGATATCCCATAGTCATCGCGTTCTTCTCACTCAACTACTACTTCAAGTACGTTGTCTTTTTAGTTTGTGTGTGTGTGTTTTTTTTCAATGGGGCTTGACGTGATATGCGACGTGTCGACGTTTCATGATAGCATGTGCGGAATTTAATCATGCTGTGTGGGAGAATGGATGGAGAAAGGAACAGAGGAAGAGGCTGAGAGAGGATGTTATTGTGGCGACACGCCGCTTCCGTGCTCACTGCAGTTGCACATTGTTATTGCGCATAGATGGGGAAAGGAGGAGGGTCGGGGAGAATGTTTTTTTGCAAGTCGAGTGGGCGACTCTCTTGTCATGTCTCATCCTCATTAGGGCGGGCGAGAGTTTTGTTACGAGACTTGGAACACATGCTGATTTGGGGAAGCGAGAAGGAGGGGGGGGGGGGTGGCACACGCGTTCCCCTCTCTTCTCTCTTGTCTCGTCTCTTCCCGATTGGGTACTCGAGTGGGGCGATGAGTCGTTTGCCATTTGTTCGCGGCCGCCCAATTAGCCCTCTCGCGTTCCCTTTCATGACACAGGGGAAGGAAGGGTGCTTGCCATGCCGGTGTGATTACAGCTCTCTCTCCCCTCCCCCTCTCTCCCTTCCCCTCTCTATCTCCCCCTTCCCCTCTCCCTCCCTCTCCCTCTCTTTCTCTTGATCATCCTCCCTCTGCCTCCTGTCATCTTCCACTTACATCGGTGTTATCTCCTCTCTTGCTCGACAAACCTTTCTTAAAGGCGGCACCGACTGCGTAATGAGAATAGAGTTCATTTTGTGGTGCGCACTCTCTCCCCTCTACTTCATTCCACTCGTTCTCTCGTACTGAGGATTCGTCTCGTCGCGCGTCGACAAGTGTGTGACGATGCGATGCGAATCGGATTAACTGCTAGTGGTGAGCTGCACTCGCCACATGACTCTCAATCTCTGTCATGCATGCCCTGCCTTGTTGACTCGCCACTCGCCGCCGCTCGTTACTATAGAGCTGTGGCGAGTATGGCTGTGCAGAAACTATGCCCAGATTACTCGATTACACGCTGGCCGGCGCAGCCGTACTTTCTCTGCGCTCCCTTCTCCTCTTTCTCAATACTCATTTCATTACGCGTTGATGCGTGTAGTAGGGGCGATGTAATGAGCAGTGGCGGTCTGTGTGCACCGGCTGCCTCCCCCTTCTCAGTCACCTGTACACGTGGTCTTTGCAGGGAGTGGCGTGTGGGCCGCCGTCGCCGGGAGGTGGGTCGTCGCAACGAGGTGCTGGCCAAGCTGCTATGCGAGGCTCTGCCCGCAGTCTACGACGGCCCGCGAGACTACTCGAAGCACGCCGCCGCGTCCGCTGACGACCTAGGTAAGTGCGGCCAGCGACATCCAACACACATATAGTATTGTTCAGGGGGATAGTTGGAGGCGTTGTGCATTTGACTACAGAAATGAAGATACTCATTTTCCGTGTGGGACCACACACCGGGCAGTCGGTGAAAATGATGTCGGATCCATCCAATGCCAGCGAGAAATGACCAAGCGCTTTCGAGAGTGCAACCTGCGAGATCATTTTCGACTGCCCGGTGTGTGGTCCCGCACGGAAAATGAGTATCTTCATTTCTGTAGTCAAATGTACAAGGCTCCCAACTAATCCCCAGAATAAAACTATAGATGGAGTGTGTAGGTAGCTAGCTAGGTAGAACTTGTGTTTACACGAACCCGCGTGCGCTCTCCGTTCGTCTCGTCTGCTGATACTGCGTATTTACATCTGTAGACTGTGATAAGCGAGCCGTGTTAGAAAGCGGTTACTGCTGATATAGTATTCCCGCAGTCCTGTTCTCACCCACCACCAACACTAACTTTGTATGGATTATTCTCAGCTCTTCGTCGTGCGTGTATTTTTATCTGTGTCGATGCTAGTTCTTTTGCCATCTCATACTTGGAATGCTTTGCTCCTTTCGACGTGTCCTTATCCGCTTATATGCCAGTGAGTGAGTACAGCGTGAAGCAGTATAGAATATTAGATTGCCTCTCATTGTCCAGATTGTATGTATATGCGGGAAGGTTACTGTGAGATTAGTGGGATTGATTTACGGGCGGAGAAGTGGTAATTAGAGGTGTGTACAAGAAGAAGTAGGAGGCGAATGTAGGCGGTGGCTGTTGCTGAGTTCTCACGGCTCTGTCTCTATCGCCTCTCTCGTTCATCACTGACTCGCCCTGTTTCAGAGCTGGATCAGTTGGACGCGCCGTCGACGCCGATGATAATGCCGCCTCCGTCGCACCACAATCACACAGCCATCAACCCACCCTCATCCTCCAGCCAACATTTACAGTCAGTACCTTGTACATCCTGGGTCTGTTCACATGTAACCAGTTTCAGATCAAACGGGAACGGTGTCTCATCTGTGTCGTCGTCTTGTCAGACGGCGGCGGTGTCGACACCGACTACGAGTAGTCATTCATCATCTCAACACGGGCAGCAGCAGCAGCACAGCAGGGGGCGGGGCAAGGGAGGGGCGGGGGCGAGTGCGCGCGCCGGGAAACGGAAGGACAAGAAGGGCGTGCAGGGAGGGAAGACGCGCAAGGACACGGACAGGAGCGAGTTCGAGCAGCAGGACGGTGGGTGGAGGGGGAGGAGAGGGGATGAGGATGATTGCATTGCAGAGTGGAGCGAGCCGTCAGCGAACACTACCATGCCTCTCGTTATGCGAGTCGTGTGGCAGGCGCTTCTCTGGCTCAGCTGGCTCGTCTGGCCCGCGCCCAGGGACTACGGTCAGTACTTCTGAGCGGGTGCCATGACTAGTTCGTCATCTCTCCTTTCTAGAAGGCAGTGCGTGTGGGGACGAGGATGACGAGGAGGACGACGAGAGTGTGACGGCGAGTGAGCGGCCGAGTCGCGCCAACGGCGACCTCTCCTCCTCTTGTGTCTCGCAACACATGATGAACGGTCACTCGCAACACTCTGTCAAGGCCTCTCCGCAGCAGACCCAGCACCATCACTTCTCCCATCATCAGCCCATCGCAGCCGCCATCGTGCAACCCAACTCGCACAATGGTGAGTGATGCCGAGTACTGAGCATGGGAGTATTGAATGTGTTACAGGCACTGTTCCGAAACAGCGGGCGACTGCTGTGGTGGCTGGGAAGCAGACGCGTCCGCCGCGGAGTCGCAGCGACCAGCGGTCGAAGGGCAGGCGGGAGAGGAACGAGAGCGGCAGCGGCAACACGGCGGCAGAGGGCAAGGAGAGGAGGAACGCGTCCCTCGAGGCGAGGCTGCGCGAGGAAGCGAGGGCCGCCCGCTCGGCAGCCGACGACGCCAGACTGCAGCTGCAGCTCAGCCAGAACACGGAGAAGCTAGCCAGGCAGGAGGCGAGTCAGCTGCGCACCAGGATAGAACAGATCGAGGCGCGGCTGGCGAGCACGGAGAAGATGCGAGCCGAGGAGAAGGTGCAGCAGCAGCAGCTGGAGAGGAGACTGGCCGACGTGCAGCAGAGGAAGAACGAGGTGGAGAGGGAGCTGACACAGGAGAGGAAGCAGCGAGAGAGCAAGAAGAGCCCCTCGGTGGACAGCGAGCAGCAGCAGCGAGAGACGGCCCTCGAGAGGGAGGTGGACAGGCTGCGCGCCGAGGCCGCCACCCGCGACGAGGTACTCGCCATGGCACACACGGAACTCGCACAGCTCAGACACTACAGGGAGACGAACGATGTCGAGGTGAGCGGAGAGGGAGGGGGAGTGATTGGCAATTTGTTGTGTTTCAGTCGATGCGCATGGAGCTGCGCGTGATTCGCGAGAGGAACGCGCACTTGGAGGACGCGCTGTGTGCGGAGAACAAGCTCAAGCAGGAGCTGTTCCGTGCGCTGGGCGACGCCAAGGCGGCCAACCAGCAGCTGAGGGAGCAGATCGAGTGTGGGGTGGGCAGCGGCGGGCTGGGCGCGCTGTCGGAGCTTTCGATCCGGCCTCCGTCGCACCCGTCGGCCATGCCCGACAAGCCGTCTCCGGCCGGCAGCCAGCACCACTCGCCCCCTCCATACAACATGGCCACCGCACTCCCCGCCAAACAGCCACCCGCAGACTTCTTCGCGTGAGTTCTCCCTCCTCCTCGATCGGGGGTCGATGTGATGGATGTGTTTCAGCCCGTTCATGTCGTTCACGCAGCAGCACCAGACGTCTCCGACGGGCGAGCATCAGCTGTTCGAGTCGTCGTCGGGCGTGTCTCTGCCCTGTGCGCTCTCTCCCCACGATCCCCTCATCACCAGCCGCATGGGCAAGTTCGGCGCGCCTTCGCCCGCGCAGACCCACCGCATCAACTAGTCTCTCTCCTCGCCCCTCCCCACTCCTCTTTCCCCCGACCCCGTTCTTGGTCCGTCCGTCCGTCCGTTGGTTTGTCCCTTCTGTCCCTGTAGTGTATCGTGCGTGTGTGTGCACTGGATCTCAGCATACGGTTCAATCGTGTTTATTTTCTCTCTTCTCATTACTCTCTCCCTGTTGTTTCCACTCGCGACCCTCTCTCTTCACACCTCACCCTCCCTCCTCCTCTCTCGTCACCACACGGCGTTGCATGCAATTTCTAGATTCTTATATACTTTGCAGATACCCTCTTTCTCTCCCTTTTCCCAGATGTTTTAGTCTCTCGGCTAACCGCGTGTGCGCGCGTTTGCGGCAGTACTTGTACCCTGTGCATACATATATAATAATATTAGTTTCTATTTCCCACACGCGTTCCTCTCATTCTCTCTGCTTTTGTGCGGGCCCTAACCCACAACACTCCGTCGTATTTATTGTTTGTTGAGGTGAACTGTGATTGCATAGAGCCGCGAGAATAATAAAACATTCTCTAAATTCGATCTTGTTCCGTTGTTAGTAGTGTTGGGTCGATTAATCGACTTTCGATTAATTTTCGATTAATCAGCTCGATTAATCGGTCGATTAATCGATTAATCGAACATGTTTCGATTAACGATTAATCGTTGATCGATTAATCGAGACGATTTCGATTAAAGGAACGTACCACTCTAAATTTCGTGTGTAAACTACGACTACCAGGTGAAAGAACATGAAAATACAATCACTTCTCATAAAAAAACTAAATGCTAAAAATGAAGATAAGATGTAGAAAACGGATCGCGAAGTTGTGTATTTTGTAGTGAGAAATACCGAAATATGCCGTAGATGCACAACGCACACTTCTAAACCCAAAAATTTGTATGCTCACATGACTATCAATCATAATAATATGTGCATATACACATAATGACATATGTAACACTATTAAATAGTGTGATTTGTGCGTACGGAATGTTCTACGGCACATTTCGCAAGGCATTTTCTACATCTTATCTTCATTTTTAGCATATAGTTAATTGATGAAAAGTGATTGTATTTTCACGTATTTTCACGCAGCAGTCGTAGTTTACTCACGAAATTTAAAGTGGTACGTCCCTTTAACGATTAATCGAAAGAATCTCGATTAAATCGAAAGTATATCTCTCAATTTCGGTACAATTTTCGCTTCCTGGAGCGTTGAGTGAGTTGAAGTAAGTCACAATTTGTCAGAAATGTTCTGTTTTTGGTAATTGTTCACAGCAAGCTACGGAAACAAGATTGGAAACTATTCATTAATCGATTAATCGAAGGTTTCGATTAATTTGTTCGATTAATCGTTAATCATTAATCGAACACGCCTTAATCGACCCAACACTAGTTGTTAGGTGTTCTTTTCAATCATTATGGCTGATGGTTTGATAGTTGAACCTTTTCAACAATTTTCCATATCATTATTCACAGCAACGTTCAGTATTGGAATAATTGTAATGCAGTTTCGTCTAGTGGTATGGTAAACTATTTATTAGCAGCAAAAGAACATACAAAATAAAATAAAAAGATCGCAAAACAACGAGCGGATTTACAAAATATCAAAATGGAGGGGCAATTCACAATCAAATTGATGAACACGCATGAAAACCGAGAACAAAGAAAGGGACCAGTATAGAAGGGCAGCGAGAGGGACAGACGAGAACATCACGTCTACCTATGTCTGTCCCTGCTGCGGCTCCTCCGCCGGTCCCTGTCCCTGCTCCGGCTTCTCTTCCTCCTATCCCTCTCCCTACTCCTGTCCCTCTCGCGACTCCTGCTTCTCTTGCGCTCCCTCGACCGCGACCTCTTTCGGTCCCTCTCCCTATCTCGAGAACGAGACCGCGACCGCTGTCTCTCTCGGCTCCGACTCCGCTTACGATCGCGAGAACGGGAACGCTTGCGATCTCTGTAAAATGTCATACAATATTAAAAGATATATCATAAATATAAAATTTACCTCGAGCGACTGCGCTTCCTCTTCCTGTCGCGATCGTCCTTGTCGCTCATTTTCTTTTCCTTCTTTTTCTTTCTCTTTCCACCACTCTCCGATCCAGAGTGAGAGTCTAAACAATCACAATGAACCATGAAGCTTGACACCAAACATACCAGGAGTGTCTTCCTTTTCCATTGTCGCCGAAGCAGACACTATGTTCTTCTCTTCCTCGACAGGAGAACCTGCAAAAGGGAATTGATGTCATGAGAAAGCACACGGGATGGTAGGAAGAAGACAGACGAGACGAACGTTAGACGATGGTGGAGTGAACGTACCTTGCACTGGAGTGGGCGACTGAGGCTTACTCAACTTTCTAGGCATCGATATGCCGAGGGGTGCCTTGAACACATTCTTGTCGGCGACCCCCTCCTTGGCAGTCGTCTCCTGTTTCATCTCAGTGGGCGACCGCTCGTCGTCCGTCTCCTCTCCGCTGCTCTCGTCCCCGCCTCCTGCACCATGCCACAGTCAACTAACCAACACATACCCACGTCTCATACATGTACACTTGCGGTTTCAGTACATTTTTATCTTGTAATCAGGATCAGGTATTTCACCTGTACAACGCATGGAACGAGGCAAAAGAATCGCGCAGGCTAGACCCGAGCAGTTTCAGCTGCTCCTTTTGATGCAGTTTTAACTAAGTCACACAAATTGTCAACCGAAACTACTCGTTTCCAGTGCCTGTATTACACATACAGTATAAGCAAAAAATACAACTTACCCAGGTTTGAAATGGCTGCGAGGGCAGAGCTCTTCGCAAGAAGCTTTGGTTCAGCTAGAAACTCCATTACCAAATGAAACAATAACAAAATAATGAATAAAAAAATCTCCTCCCGTGGATGCTACAGTAAGAACGAGCAGACTGGGGACGATACCTACCTTTGACGGGTTTCTTAGCTGCCTCCTTGGCCTCTTTGATACATTCTCCAATCTCCCACTTAAGTTCGTCGTCTGTCGTTTCCAGGAGAACAGCAGTCATCAGATATCGCATCGCCAGCAGCTGAACGAATCAACCATCGAACGAACCTATTAGACAGTAATAATTGATCTCACCGCATCGTCTCTCTTCTCATCTTCGGTGCGCGTGTCCTCGGGTTCTTCGTTGATCCTGCGTCGCGCGAGGAACACGGGATCTGCATCCAATTCCCTGTCTTCGGACCGCGAGCCCCTGTCCGATGGAGACCTCTCGTCATCCGTCTGATGACCGTCCCCCGAACGCACTCGCACCACCCCATCATCCTCCTCGTCGCTGCTACTATCCTGGAAAAAGAAATTCAATGAAAAAATATATAGAAAATATAACTCACAAATTTACTCTTTCCCTGGACAGCACGTCTCTTTGCTCGTTCCTCTTCGATTCGCCGCACTTGCTCTTCCTTCTCAAGTTTCTTCTGCTTCTCCCTGTCAGCCTTCTCCAATCCTTCGCGAATCCATGCAGGTAGTTTGTTACGCGCGGCCATGTCTGAAACCTTGTATTACAAAAAATGAAGCAAAAACTAACAAAAAAAGTTTCACTCACCCATCATCGGCGGAGTGCCGGCGATTGGAGGCGGACCTCCCGGAGCAACCATCATAGGTCCATTCATACCCATACCCATCATAGCACCGAACGGGGGCGCGTCTGCATCCGGAAACTGTTGCCGCATCGGGGGCGGACCTTCTGGTCCACCCATCGGATGCCACATTCCAGGCCCTCCTGCAGTCGGAGGAGGCGGGAAGAAGGGCGGAGGCCCACCGGGTCCAGGAGGAGGGAACCATCCGTGAGGGGGCGGAGGCCCTGGTGGAGGCCCACCGAATCCCGGTGGTCCATTCATGCCGGGCGGCCATTGAAGAGATCCTCCATTCGGTGGAGGGCCACGAGGAGGGCCACCACCATTCATCGGAGTGTAATTCAAAGGCGGAGGCGGAGGTGGCGCGTTGTTGTATACCTTAAATTACAACAATATTATGTATAAAAAAGTTATATAACAACCTGGTTAGGTCCGTTCCAGTTATCCCGCGGTGGTCCTGGTGGAGGAGGTCGAGTGTCCCAGTTGCCCTGGTACGCTCCCCCTCCTGCTCCAGCTCCTCGTCCATTCGATAGCGACTCATTAGAAGAAGCCACCGCGGCGGGGAACATTGGTCTATCAGAGGGAGGCGGCGGCGGCGGATCACGCCACGATTCGCCCGAATCCCGCCACGACTCTCCGTTCCCAGCAGTGTTGTAACCACCATCTACAAATAAATGATAATATATTAAAGATGATAATATTAAAGATCAAAACGCTCACTTGGCCCGTCGTTGTGTTGAACGTCGTCGTTCTGTCGATTTGACATCCATTGTTGCGCCAGTTCAGCCCAGTTCACTAAGAAAGTGATTTAAAATGTAGGATAAAGTGCTATGATATGCTATGATAGGATTTTTTTTTGTAGCAGTAGCTCAAGTCGCACAAAAATGCAAGATAAAAGTCGCACAAAAGTCGCACAAAAATGCAACATTCAACCCACTGTTCGCGCAGCTAGCTTTTCCGTTTGCACTATGGGGTGTAAAAAGGTGTGGATGGCTGTGGGAAGGAGGGAACATCGTGGGATTGCGCGAATGACGACGTGTTTGAAGGAGGGAACAAAGCGTGTGTGCCCGCGCGGGTCTCGACAAACTCGCACCGCACACAGCAGCGCCAACTATTTCCACGCTTTTTCAGATGATCTTGGAGCGGCGGCCGAACCGACCCGTTAAGCTGCTCCGAGAGCTGCGCCCACACACACTCCCGCCATCCGAACCCTATCAAATCGACATCGAAAAATTGCGCTTCGCTATCGCGCCACACTATTACTAGGTGTATAGTTCTACGTCAACTACGCCAACACAACAACAACGACACTAGCACTGAATTGGTAAGTGTTAATATTGAATTATTCTCACCTTGATCATGAGGCATCTGTTGGAAGCGTCCCCAGTCCATGGTGAATCTGGGCTGTCAATATTATAAAACACCAGTTTCTGAAAATGTGAAATTGATTAGATGTAAATCCCTTGTTCAGCGCGAATAGTGAAGGTAGTAGTTAGGCCCACCAGTGAGTAATCTCAAAAATACACATAGACTTACATCACAAAGAACAACAATGTTACTTTTTCAGGTACAAAATTTGGAACACTAGTATTGTATTGTTTAAATATATTTTAACGAACAAGATAGTTCATTGAATCCTTTCAGTGTTGTTTTGCGCAAAAGCGATACATTTATCGACTCGGTACAAAAACTATGGTGAAAAACGAGAAGTAGGCAATCGTTTAGAGAAACTTGGCTAATTCGGGAGATTAACTCGCAAGCGTCCATCAGGCAAACACACTGAACGGATTGCGAAGGTGGCGGAAACGCGCACTTTCACAGTTGCTCCCACTTCTTCGTACGTACTTATAACTTCAATCTAATTCATGTCATAATATTACTCGATCAGTTATTTCACAAATGTTTAACATAACACCAGTATTATGTCGTAACGATTGTTATCACTAATGATCGCGCGGGTATGTATGAAAACACGTTGAATAAATTGTGCATTGCATACACAATTAAAATAACAAAACCAATTTCAATCTCATCAAATACAGCTTCCAAAATAAATTTTAAAATAATAAACAATATCGCGCGCGAATCGAACCTCCACTATTTCACTGCGTATGAGTATGATACTCAGCAATTTACCGCGCGAATTTTGAATTTTTGCAAAATTAAGAAGAAGATTCTCAGAACTTGTCAAATGTTTAAAAAAATTAAAGTAATAATTTCATTACAATAATTGATATCATTTCAGATACAGATACCGTTCTCTAAGCATTCTTCCACAACGTTCTTTGTGATATTCCGTCAAGGATGTCCAACCCTACCGTGAAGCTTTTACTGGACGAAGCACATGATGGAGGGAGTGCTGACATAAGTGAATATTTACCCATTTTAATTTTCTCTCAACTGTCGCAATCTTTTTCACCACTGCCTTTTCTAGTCACGAAATGCTGCTATGTTTTTCAGAGACCATATAAACAAAACTCCTTTGTCAATGTTGGCATTGCAGTTGGGTGGAACTTAGCTGGCCGAAAAATTGAAACGTAAACAAATAAATAGTTGGAGTCTTGCCAGCTCGACGCACACGACACATCTGCATCCCATCAGCCACCTCTAATTGCCTCCGTCCTCTCTTGATCTCCATATCACTCCGATCGATACGCGGCTTCTGTATTCTAGGTGTTCAGTTATGCGCGCCTTCTATTCTCTCTCCACGTTCCCACACCCGCAACTCTCTCTTCCCCGACTCTACTCCCCCCAAAAACACTTTTGTCCCCTGTTTTGCTGCCTCACTTGACACAGACTGGCAGTATAGTATCGAGTTACCCCATGTCCTTTTATGCATATTATGAGGTGCGCGCCTCTTGTTTCACACTCCACTAGTTGCTTGCACTAGCTACTCCGAGTGATCGCAATGAGTCACGATGAAAAGGAAAAGTGTAGGTGGTCTATTTGCTGGCATTATTGATTTGAGTAATATGCAAATTTAGCCACGTGGTCGTCGTCTCCGCGGCCTCTCGCGACTACCGCCTCCACAGGTGAGATGTACAGGTATTACATCACAACTATGACAATGGAGTAGAGTACTAGATGCTATGATTCTAGAAAATCAGTGATGAGAATCCACGACGACGGTGTCATGAATGCTGATGATCAATATTAAACTGCCCACATCGAATACGACATGAGGCGCATGGGCATGTGATTCGTTTTCTGCTATGTGTGTGTGTGCAGGTCGTCGCAGTGGGAGCATGGCTCGCGTGTGTCTCTTCTCCCTCTGCGCACTCATTGCTGGTCTCATCATCGGAGCCCTCCTCACCGCCTGGTTCTTCCCCCAAGGAGTATACATGGTCTCATCCATCCCCCCTTCTCTCAACCCCTCCTTCTTCCAGCTACTGCCGTCTTCCTCCGGAGTGTCCAATTCTCCTTTCACCGCCTGGTTTTTCGATGACGACGGAGACACCGACGAGAGTAGTAAAGAAGTAGAGGTGAGACTCGGAATGTGACACGCATTGATCGCACTGATCAGGAGATCTCTCCGCAATGCGAGGCGTTTCCGTGGTCGGAGCCGCGTTTGCCGCGCTCGCTAGCTCCAGTCACATACAACATCACGCTCCATCCCAACATCACCACCACACACATGAGTGGCAGCGTCGCCATCGACTTCGAGGTGGCATCTGTCTGTGCTCATCTCCCCCCACCCTCCCCTTCAGGTACTGGAGACGACCTCCCTGGTTGTCTTGCATGCCGAGCGACTCAACCTCTCCTCTCAGCACATCACTATCAACGGAGAGGAAACACCCGCAGAGTTTGTGAGTTGCATAAGATGATACATCTTCAATCTGAAACGTGTCGCGTAGGCCGAGTGTGAATCGTACTCTCTCTGGTCGTTCACTCTGTCCAAGCCTGTCCACCCCGGAGACTCACTGCAACTGGGACTCGTCTACGAGGGACTGGTGAGGTAATCAATCAATAATTCAATATCAATCGATACCAGGTACTGCCGGATATGCGCGGTCTCTACATCACCACTCACACCACGGTGAAGGGAAAGATACTGTGAGTACTGAGAGTGAGAGAGAGGGAGAGAAGGAGAGAGAGAGAAGGAGGGAGAGAGAGAGGAGAGAGAGGAGAGAGAGAGAGAGAGATGTGTGTTGCAGAAAGAGTGCAGTGACGCAGTTCGAGCCAGCTTACGCGCGCCGCGTGTTTCCTTCGATGGACGAGCCTGATAGGAAGGTGAGCACTTGTCTGCAGACTGTTCTCACTGCTTGCAGGCGACGTTCCAACTGTCGGTGGTCCGCGAGGCGCACCACGTGTCACGCAGCAACATGCCCCTCGAGGTCACCAGGGAGTTCGACCAGGACAGGGGGTAGTCTCTCTCTCTCTCTCTCTCTCTCTCTCTCTCTCTCTCTCTATCTATCAATCTATCTATCCCTCTCTAACTATCTCTCTCTCTCCCTCTCTCTCTTTTTTCCACCCTCCTCCTTCCAGTCTCTACCTCGACGTCTTCCGCCCATCGGTTCGCATGTCCACCTACCTCCTGGCTGTTGGCATCCTCGACGAGTACGACTACATCCGCCGCAACACCAAGCACACCAGCAAGCCGATCGAGGTGGGCGGGGCAAGAAGGGGCGGGGCTAAGAATGGTTGCAGGTGCGGCTGTACGCCCCGAAGGACACGATAGAGGGACAGGCGGAGTTCGGGCTGGACACGGGAATACGCGCACTGGAGTACTTCGAGAACTACTTCAACATCAGCTATCCCCTCGATAAGCAGGGTGAGATGAGAGGGGGAGAGGGAAGACGAACGACGATATGTTATAGACTTGCTTGCTCTCGACGACTTCAGCGAAGGAGCGATGGAGAACTGGGGTCTTGTCACATTCAGGTAACATTCTTCCTTCTATCATTATCTCGTTTCGAAGTTTCGATAGAATAGAAACATTCTGAAATGTCTTTCGGAGTGTCCTCTCGGAGAGACGGGAGAAAACCGGGGACAGACTGATGAGAGAAAACCGGAGACAGACCTGAGAGAGACATCACCATTTCCAGGGACACCGCTCTGATGTACTCGAATAGCAGCAACGTGATGAGCAAGGAGCACATCGCACTCGTCATCTGCCACGAGATCGCCCACCAGGTACGTCATCATGCAATATGCAAATGAGCACGCGCTGCAGTGGTTCGGCAACCTTGTGACGATGGGGTGGTGGGACGAGCTGTGGCTGAACGAGGGCTTCGCCAACTACATGGAGTACAAGTGCGTCGACCATCTGTTCCCCGACTGGAGAGTGGTGAGGGTGCACTTGGAGGGAGGGGGACACCCGACTGCCTTCAGATGACCCGCTTCTACTCGGAGAACGTGGCGCACTCGCAGGAACTGGACGGGCTGTCCTCCAGTCGACCCGTATACGGAAACTTCACACTCACGCACAACACAAATTTCATGAGCCTCTTCGACGCGATCAGCTATCACAAGGTAAAGAGGGGAGAGGAGAGAGAAGAGAGAGAAAGAGAGAGAGGGGGGAGAAAGAGAGAGAGAGAGTGAGAGAGAGAAAGAGAGAGGAGAGAGAGGAGAGAGAGAGAATGAGAAAACGAAAGAAGTCCGTTTCAGTCTGCCTCCATCATCCACATGATACTCACTCTCTCCGGGGAAAAGCAGTTCCAGCGAGCACTCATCGAATACCTCAACAAATACGCATACGGAAACGCCAAGGGAGAGCAGCTGTGGGAGATCGTCGGAAAGGTGAACCAATCAATAATCAATCACCAATCGATATTCAGCACGCGTCTCTGCCCAACGGTGTGACAGTGGAGTCGCTGGCCAACGCGTTCATCAAGCAAGTCGGATACCCGGTGGTTCGAGTGGGGCTGCATAGGGGGGACGCGATCGCATACAATCAGGTAGGAGAGAGAGAGAGAGAGAGAGAGAGAGAGAGAGAGAGAGAGAGAGAGAGAGTGGGGGGGGAGGAATGAGTTGCTCGTCCCAGACTCGTTTCCTGGTGCGCAGCTCCGGCGAGGATAGCAGGCAGTGGCCGCTGCCAGTGCACTACAGGTAGGGGAGGGGGAGGACAGAGTGATTGCACGACTGAATGATTGCAGGAGCGACAAGAGCCACGACGACCAGCTCAAGTGGATCATGGCCGGAGAGCAGAATGGTGAATTTTACATATTTGCATATCTATTACGGCGAATGAATACAATTGGCGAAAATGGATTATGATATTTGAATGATGAATTTACCGGCACATCGATTACATCTGTACATTCATTGTATATTTGTCACATGTTTGATCCCGGCAGTAATAAATAAATAAATAAACATCTATTCATCGCAACATGCTAATTCCAGTGACGTGGCACGTTGATTCGGGAGCCAAGTGGATCATTGCGAACACTGGCGGAGTCGGATACTTCAAGGTACATATGCATTGATCCATTGGTGTGAATAATATAAGCTTTTTAGGTGTTGTACGATGATAACATCTACCGCGCGCTGATCAAGCAGCTGAAGAAGGACCACACAAAGATCTCCTCGATTGACAGGTGAGAGTGAGGGGGACGGACCACCCACGTTGCATGGACCACCCACGTTGCAGGGCGATGCTGCTCCACGATGCCTTCGAGTTCACGAAGGCCGGCCTGCTGCCAATTGGAACATACATGGGACTCGTCGAGTACGCATACGGTAAGCATATCCTCCTCTCCCTCCCCATCTTCCCTCTTCCTCTTACCCTCTCTTCCTCCCTTTCATTCTCTGCTTCTCCCCCTCTCTCTTTTTCAATCTTTGTTCCCCTCCAGCCGAATCGGACCGCATGACCCGTGCTGCTTTGAACCAGCAGCTGCGCTACATCGAATACATGATCGAGGACAGAACCGACCTCTCGCGGCTATTCAAGGTGACGTCCGTCAATTCAGCATGACGTCATAGAGTTGGTTTAAGGACTTTGAGAAGTCTCTGTTGGTGAAGATCTACGACAACGTGGGATGGAAGAGCAACGCGAGCGCCACTCCCCTGCAAAAGGGGTTGCAGGTGGGGGAGAGGGAGAGAAGGGGGAGTGATGCCTTGCATTCCTCCAGGAGGGTGTTCTGTCGCAAGCGTGCCGAGTTGGCTACGGAGACTGCCGAAAGAAGGCGGTCGCCATGTTCAACGAGTGGAGCAAGAACAAGAAGACGTGAGCTCCCCCTCTCCCCTCAGTCTCCACGTCTCCTTCCAGAATCCCTCCGGAGCTGAAGACGTTGGTGCTGGAGTACGGCGTGAAGGGCGGGGACGACGCGACTTGGAACCGCGCGTTCTCCGCGTATGCGTCGTCCGAGTCTCCGACAGAGAAGCAGACCCTCCTGGCTGCACTCGCGGCAACCAAGGACCAGAAGCTCGTCACTCAGTGAGTCCAGCAACAGGCTGATGAGAGTTAGATTCATTGATGACGTGATTTGTTCAGCCTTTTGAACCTGGCCTTGGAGAGCTCGTCGTTCCGGCCGAACATGGTGCCCCGACTGCTGACTGTGTTCTCCGGAAACCATGTGTCCAGGTGCAAACACACACCACTTCTTCACACTCCTTCACATTCAGGAATAACGCGTGGCGATTTTTCAAGGTCAACTACGACAAGTTCGTCGAGATGTGAGTTGGAGAGGGAGAGAGAGGAGAGAGGAGGAGAGGGGAGAGAGAGAGAGAGATGTTTGTGTTCAGCCTGGGCGAGTCGTCCAACCTGCTCACCATCTCCATCCGCGCCATCGTCGAGACCATGAGCACCGAGCAGGACGTGAAGGAGCTCAAGGAGTTCCTCGCCGAGAAGAAGGTATATGTCTCCCCTCTCTCTCTCTCTCTCTCTCTCTCTCTCTCTCCCTCTCTCTCTCTCTTCCCCTCTCTCCCCTGTCACCCCTCCGTTGCAGTTGGACTCGCACCCGAAGCTAGCGCAGGTGTTCGACAAGCTGTCCCTGAACGTGGAATGGCGTAGTGTGAACGAGGCGTCGGTGGGGGAGTGGCTGCATGAGTGGGACGAGAGGAGGAGCAACGTGCGCGGTCGAAGGAGGAGGAAGCACTAGGCACACTCACACACACCCCACCCACACTCTTTGCATTCTAGTCCTTGTTGAGTTTCTTCTACGTCTTTTCACTACACCACATCATTCAAACATTTTTTTCATTCAAACATTTTCAAATCTGCTTTCTATAAATTCTTTATTTTCTTATTTACGGTTTATTAGTGGGTTTCTTCGTTGCAGATGTGATGGGAGTTTTCTTAGTGACAGGCGTGTTCGAAGGCCTCACTGTTACTGGGTATTTCTTCGTTGATGTTGTCTTCGTCAAAGATGAAGTCTTCTTCGTTGGTGGGTGTCTCACAGTCTGCGTCGACGTCGAATCCACGCCTTCCGTCGTCTTATTTCTCATTTCTTCCAGAAAATCAGCATTGACTTCGTCGGTTTGTGGACCGCACGCGAACCAACCATCGACGTAGATGAGTCTAGGCAATACAGCGATCCATTAGCCTGCTCGGAATAGCCTACTTGTGTGGGGGACAGCAGGCAGGCTGCGGGTACTCGCAAGCCAGAATGTTACACGCACTTGTCTCACGGTAGTCACCACTGAATGTGAAATCAATATAAATATTGATGCCTATCAAAACCCATAAAAATGTAACGCAAGTCAAGTGGAATTAATCTTATATGATAATCCTAAAATGTTGTTCTCCTATGATAGGCGGAAGGAGGTTGGCTACTGGGAGTACCTGCATGGGCATCCCCTCCTTGCTGTGAGACAGCGGCGGCTGCGGGTGCGAGAGCCACACGAACCACATTCAGAGGAACACGGCAACTCATCCACCCACTCGCCCCACTGCAACCACATAGAGAGAGGGAGAGAGGGAGAGAGAGAGGGGGGGCGGACCTCCGGTAGCGTGCATCCGAGGGTAGTAGTTGTGATTTCTGTAGTCGCTTCCTCCGTCGTCCCCACACTCTCTGCTCTCTGCCGCAGACGGTGGAACCGCAAAAGATCACCGCACACCACTCAATAAGTCGCAATCATTCTCTCTCTCTCTCTTCCTTCTCTCTCTATTTCATCTCCCCTCTCTCCCTCCTCTTACTCCTTTAATAAGAACTCACACGAAAGAAGTGTAGAAATGGCTAATAATCGCAATAGCATGGCCGACACTGATTCCTCGTTTTCTCTCCCTTATTTTGATGTTCATTCCAACACAGCTGGTCAAATGTTGACTCATGCTATGACAAAAGACAAATATATGAAATCAAACCTTGGCGAAGTAGTCATAGAATATAGATATATCATATTATCAGGGCGTGGCTTAGTAGGGCGTGGCCAGGCCGGATTCACCTACATACTTCTTTACATTCCATAGTCCCACGAGTCGTATGGCGTTGCAAAGAAGCACGGAGTTGAACCGGGAGCCAGAGACTGTGCAAATAGGGGAGTGGCAGAGAGTGGGAGGGAGGGGAGGGAGTGCGCGGATCGGAGAGGGCAGAGAGGGCGGCAGAGACAGATCGATGCGAACGCTGCTCAAACAGACTCACTCGGATGACGCACCCACTGCCAATCGACTCGCATTTGAATCAATCGATAGGGGAAGACTAGGCGAGAAGTGAAGATGAGCGTGGATCACAGTCTGGCTGCGGCACAACAAATCAACCACAGTCACGGGATGAGATCATGTGACGCCTTGCAGAGAACCAGGCAGACACACATCCATCCATCAATCAAGCAGCGATGAGAGGAGTCGGGAAATGGAATGAGGGACGGGGGGTGTCGAACGGCTGGCCAACGTGGAATGAGGGAAGCAGCCAATGCAGGTCCGCAAGAGTGGCAGACAGTGGCAGGATCGGAGAGAGAACTGTGTAGGAGAAGGAGGGAGGGAGGGAGTGGGGGAGTAGTGGTGGGGGTGAGTGAGAGGGAGGGAGGAGTGAGGGTGCGGTTACACAGCCCGCCCTGGCCTGCCGCCGCCGCCGCGCCCCCTCCCCCGCTGCGGGCCGCCCCAAGACAGAGAGAGGCGAGAGAGCAGGCGGAGGGAGAGACGGGAGGGGCAGAAAGGGAAAAGTGGAAGGGATAAGAAGACGATTGATGGGACAATGAAGCAGGTCGAAAAGTTCCCCCATATAATCACTTATGATTATCACTTCCTGAAAAAGAAGATACTCTACCAAAGGTACTGAAGTACTGATCGCTAGTTCAGATGAGCCTCCTGATCCGTCACAGGTCTACGCGCTACATTCAAATATCAAAATGATATGAGGACAAAAAAATCATATTTCCCTAATCGGTCATGCTCAGAAGAAATACAGTGTGGTGCGACAGTGAGTGGGTTGTAGAGAAGGGCTCTATCTCTAGCCTAGCCTCCTCTCTCTCTTTCTCTCCTGCAGTGCACAGTGTAATGCGGGGGCGAGAGCGGGACGAGCAGAGTGCTCTCCTCCACTCCCTCCAACAGCTTCTCCCCTGACAGACACGCAGAGCACCGATCGAGGCTCGCTGCGCAACTCTCCGCAAACACTACAGTGCTCGTCTGCAAGGGCCCCGATGACCCGAGAGCCGAGTGAAGCCACAAGTGTACTGTAGAGGATTGCATCCGGTAAGAGATCAGCTTCTCCTATTTGCATAGGCAGAGAGAAGAGGTCAGATGTCAGAAGACGCCGCCCCCAGAAAGGCGGAAGAAAAAAAACACACACACGCACATAAACAGAAGCTGGGAAGAAGGAATACTCGGAACGCTCGGAGTAGAATGTGTAAGACACGCACTCGATTCGCACGATGCGATCTGCAAGAGTGCAGAGAGGAAAAGTGCGGAGAAAGTGGGATGGGCAGAGAGACAGAGAACAGCCAAAGGAGGGGGGGGGAGAAAGAGTGGTGCCAATTTGGAATCACCATCAATCGATGGACGTGTTGTGTGTATGTGTGTGAGAGAGAGAATGAGTGGGGGAGGAGACAAGACTGTCACTCGCTTTCTCTCTCTCACTCACACTCGACAGTCTGCGCAGACCTGTTGCAGCAAGTAACAAGATCCTTGCCGGGACAAAGAGGCCAAGGGGGAAGGCTGCGTGTGACCGGTATGACCATACCAGTATCCGGTTCCCGCCAGCCACAATGGCCCTCCAGGCGGATTGTTGCGAGACGGGACAGAGAGAGAAGGAACAGGGGGGACAGGGGAACGGATCGGAAAACACCTCCTGCAATCAACATCCGGCAAATCACAACAGAGTCGCCTCTCTCTGGCCCTTTTAAACGGGGAGGGGGGAGACGGCCGGGGTCTACTGTGTAACCCCCGCAATGTAAAACGAGAAGAAGGGACAAGCTGGGCAGCAGAGAGAAGCCTCTCCCCCACCTCTGCCCTGGCACGGTGGGCGGGAGATGCAACTTCACAACTAACAACTCGCGAGACGTTCGCTTCACACTCACGAAAGAGAGAGAGAGAGAGAGAGAGAGAGAGAGAGAGATGTGGGGGAATGAGCTCATTTCACTAGGACCTGCGATATGAATCGAACTGGGTCAGGCGACAAAGGAAAGCGAATCGCAGTTTATAAAACAACAATTAGGGACAACAAAAGGAGCAAACAACACACCAGAACCAGAATATAGGCTAACAAATCAACAAACTATGGATAACATGTCTAACAATGCAACAACGTCTTTCTCTTTTCTAAATCGCATCAACAATCTCCTTGAGCTTCTCCCCTCCTCCTATCTCTATCGACTCCGCAAACGGATTGCGCACACACGAGTCGAACAGGGCCGCGTTCAGCACGGCTCTCTCCGAGGGGGCGGAGCCTGCGGGGGCGGGGCGAGTGTGGCGGACGAGGTGCCAGCAGACGGCGGCGGAGAGGGAGTGGCTCTTGTGGTGGGAGAGAGTGGGGGAGAGGACGCGTGCCGCCTCCTCTCGGATGTCGTCGTCCTGTGATTGGAGGAAGAGCGACAGCGCATCCGACACCCCGTCTCCCGGCAGACAACGGCCAGCCGCGCGCACCACCTGCATGCGTGAGATGGGGAGGGACATGGCAGACCCACCTCGATCATGTCGTCATTGTCGCCGTCTTCCTTGGCCATGTCGAGCAGTTCCTGCAGGTCGTCGCCCCTCGCAGTCCATCCACCCACGCACACGGCGAGTCGCCAGGCAGCCGAACGAGCCTCCGCCCTGCCACAGGACAATGCACCCGGCCCCATCATCCTGCCACTCACCCCATCAGTCTCTTCTCTCTCCTCATCTCTCCCAGCTTCGAAGCCAGCACACTGCGCGTATCCGCATCCAGCGAGGCACACACAGAATACAGAAGGTTCATGATCTAAACTACGCGAATCAACACTCCATCCTCTCACACACACCGTCTTCTGGTCCCTCTGGCTGGTGCACGTCTCCAGATCGAGGACGGCCTTCCGAAGCATCTCCTTCTCCTCTCCCTTCACTCCATTCAGCAGCCACTGTCTGTACATCTCCAGACGGAACGGCTGGGACGCCAGCTGGGCGGCGCTACAACACGTTTTGAACATACTAAACTGATAAATTAATAGTTTAAAAAACATATTTTTTCGTGCAGTATGACCTTTAGCCGGCTGACAGAAGGATTTTAATCCATTATTTCATTGAATAATACCGATTAATCAGAACGACCGAAGAACGTCAAATCCAAATCAGCATACAGACACAGTACCTGGGCCTGTCCGCCTGCTTGTCGATCATCTCAGCAAGGGGTCTCTTGGCCAGTGTGCCCACCGACACTCCATCCAGGCCAGACACTCGCACACCACATCGGAGACACAGACACAGCACACAGTCCACATTCAGGTCGCACCTGCAACTAGGCTCATACACTCGTGTCATGTCTCTCTTTCCACGCACCACTGGGGCACTCCCTGGCGGGTCGCCTCGGCTGCGATGCCGCGCACTCTCCTCGCCACTTCCGCATCCTCCGGACGAGCATCCAACATACAGTGCAGCTGAACAACACTGATAATCAAAACACGAGCCGCGAACACACCAGAGTGAGCAGTCCGTAGAGGTGGTTCTGCTTGACAGCCGAGAGGTCGACAGGCTCGGCCCAGTCAAGCAGGAAGAGAATGTCCTGAAGTGGGCGGGGTCAGAGAGGGCGGGGCACTTCCACACTCACCTCCCTGGTTGAGACAGCGACAAGGGCGGCCGCTGCCAGCTTGCGCAGCTTCTCGCTGCGACACGACAGCAACACTCCCAGAATCCTGAGAAGCTCTTCTATGAATGTCGGCACGTATACAAATTCTAGTTCTACCTAGGCACGAAAGGCGCGAGGGGCCACTCGGTTTGTCCAGTGGGGTAGATGTGAGTGAGGAAGACGAGCACTGGGAAATGGCCAAACTCGGAGGACTGCGCCCGCCCCAGCTCGAACAGAAGAAGGTCGTACAAGGAAGGGTATCTGGAACGATACACCCATCCCTTCCCCTCTTCCCCCCACTCACCTGGAGAAGAACTCGAACGCGCTCATCTTGTTCTTGGCGTCGACAGTGTGGTCGCGCTGCGAGTTGCGCGTCACTCCAAAGATGCGCGCACTGAACACACACACACACATATAGGGCATCCCCCCCGTTCATCGTACGGCAGTCTTTTCGCCGAATGTTTACTAGACAGCATTTGAGGCATCAATTGACCGTTATCGGCCCGTGCGAGACCATTCGGCCGCGCAACTCGCGCGCTTAGCGGTCTCTTTTTAGGGAAATGAGGGTCATTTGCAAGTCTAATGAAGCAGAGTTCTCCATCTTCTAAAGTTAATTACTCTTTTCAGAATTAAGCAATCTTCACAAAATTTTGATATGTGATGGGTATCAGTAGTTCTCATCGATCTCTAGTGTTCAATTTTTGATTTTCGCGTCCGTTTTCTAATTAGAGTCCAAAAACCTTGATTTTGACTCGATTTCCAATGGGAAAGCTCCGAAACTTAATTACTCTCTTCAAACTTATCGCACAGCGCCCAGTTTTCTGGAGAAGATGCCCAGATAGATTGCTCAGAGATCTCTAGTGCTCGATTTTTCGATTTCCGTCATTTTTACCATGTTTGACAACAAAAACATACAATCGGGGCAAATTTGCATGAAATTCTCGTCTGTCTGGCGAGCCAGCGATATTGCCGTACGCTGAAAGGGGGGAATGGCCTATACACCCTTGCCACTGTATGTGCCCGCTTAGCCCTTGTGGCGTACCGTATGCACTTGTTGTATAGTCAGGATATAGCTATTCTGTATAAATGATTGATTGATTGTGCCCACCGCAGTGCAGCAGCCAGCTGGGCGGCCGCGTTCCTCTCTGCCCAATGCGACGAGCTGCACTTGCTCATAGCCACCTGCACCGCCCACTCGATGCCGGCAGCCACCCGCTCCCCCAGACCCGCACACGCCACCACCGAACGCAGCACGTTCACACTGTGCACACTGAACAACACACATTACTCAGTGGGAATCTGGACACGCACCGGTTGTCGAGTGTCCTGGTCTCCATCTGCATGAGCCCTCGCATGGCCTCCCTGGTGGCGGCGCCCTCTCGCTCGTCTGGCTCGCTGCCCAGCACGGCACACACCAGGTGAGGCAGGCCGGCGCTGCGACGCGTCGCACACAGACGAACCTCTGCAACCACTTCATCCTCCCTCTCCCCCTCTCCCTTCACCCACCCTCCTCCGTTCCGTCCAGCTCTCCGATCACCTCCCGCAACCACTTGCTGGGAGAGGGCAGTCCTAGCTCCTCTCCATCCGGATTGATCTGCCACAGTCGCCTGCACAGCGCCTCGAATCCCTCCACGGCGCTTTCGAAGGCGCCGCAGTGCTTGCACTCGGTGAGCTGTTGCCAGAAGAAGTCTCCGATGGACGCGAGCTGTGTGTGGGAGAGGAGGGAGGGGAAGGGCAGCTGAAAGGGAGGCGTGGACAGGGCTGTGCGGGGGACGCGCCCACCTGGTCGACCGCCCACGCAAGCACCTCGGACACGTGCTTGTGCGCGCGCCAGCAGCACACAAGCAGCAGCTGCGAGTGCGCCGACTGGAGACGCACCAGAGAGCCCGCAGACACGGCCGACGACACGGCTGCAAACACATGGAAGTGGCATATCAACATAGTGACTCTACACATGTACACCTGCTAATCACTCAAGTACAGTACCTTTGTCGATCATCTCATCGGGCATGAATCCCTCGGGAGACATGGAGTGGACGACAGGAGCGACGGCGGCTGCGATGCTGAGACACAGGGGGAGGAGGCGAGGAACGAACGACGCCCAGAACACACTGTCCCCAGACACGTCGGATTCCTTGAGCAGAAGGGCCAGGGCGTTCATCAGAGGGTGCAGGGTGGCCGACGACGTGATCGACACCAGACTAGACTCAATCTCCTGGAGACGAGCCTCGAGCAGGCCAGTCAACTCCTCGATGAGAAGAGTCCTCCTGGAAGGGTAGTGTGGCCATGTCGTATCGCCTCGCTCACCTGTCGGGGTGAACACGCACGTAGTACTGCAGTCTGTATCCGCACGCCAGAGAGTCGTGCGCGCGGATAGACAGCAGCTGCCGGCGGGACTCGTCCAGGAAGAAATCCAACTCCTACAATCATCTTTTCCTCTTCATCCCTTTCTCCCCCCTCTCTCCCTCTCTCTATCGCCCTGCCCCCTCTCCCCCTCTCCCTCCTCCCTCTCCCTCGCTCGCGCTCTCTCTCCCTCCCTCTCCCTCACCAGAGGCTCGCTCCACTGCACTCCCTCTCCGAGTAGCTGTAGGGCGCTGTTCTGGCAGGACTGGAATGGATCATCGAGGAGGGCGACCACGAGAGACTGACGGGCCGCCGTCAACTCGCGCGACGGGCAGAACAGACGGTGCAGCAGCACTGGAATAGCATCTCACATCCACCCTTCCCTCCTCCCATCCACCCACCCTTCTGCTTGGTCCTGAGCACGTCCTGTCTGAATAGCAGGTCGACGAGTAGCAGTGCCATCACCCTCCTCTCCACATTCCCGTCCCTGGACAGCGACTCGAACGCCACTCGAGTCGTCTCCTGCAGGAACGCCACGTAGGGGAGGACGGCTCCCTCTCCCCTCTCTTTAGCCAGAGGCTCGGCAGACTCGCACAGTCGCACTAGCAACTGAAACACATGGTGTAAATTATAATCAAAATCAAATTAAAAGACTATAACTTATATAAAGTACCTTCTTGAGTCCGGCGAGGATCTTCTGTCTGGCGGCGGGCTGCTGTTCGGTCATGTTAGTGAGGATGAAGGCATCGGCGAGAGACAGCTCCTCCCCCCCCACACTGTCCGTCTGCTTCGGATGGTCGCAAAGCAGAGCCCAGCCAGCCAGACGCACCTGCACACACCATCTCCCTCCTCTCTATCTCTCCCCTCTTTCTCTTCTCTCTCTCTCTCTCTCTCTCTCTCTCTCTCTCTCCCCTTCTCCCTCCCTTCATCTCCCTCACCTGAAGACTCGAGTGCAGCAGTGCGCGTCGCATAGCCGACCACGACACAAAGTCGAACCACCTGCAATCCAAGCTCGACCATTCATACATGTGAACAGTACTCACCTCTTGTACTGCTTGCACCTCTTCTGGGCGATGAGAACGAAGCGAGCCAAGGAGACGACCGCCTCCAGACCACGCTCGCACGACAGATCCGCGTCTAAACACATGCACAACATAATTTCTTCTCGAAATTCGGAACTGATATTCATCTCCCTCTCCCCTCACCCTGAAGGGACTCCATCAGTCTGTCCATGAATCCTTCCAGAGTGGTGGCCTTGAGAATGAGTGGCAGCAGTCTCTCCCGCACTCCCACACGCACGCCCCCACTGCTGCTGATCGAACTGAAACACAGCCAGAACTGCTAGCAACTACAGTAACCCTCTCACCTCTTGATATGTCCAATGTGCATACTCCACTTGTCCTTGTGCGCAGACAGATCCCAGATGATCATCTCACTCACCTACATGTTCATTGAAACAATACATGGGGAAAAGGCGATGAGAACGAATGTCTACTTTCTTGTTACTCTATTGTAGATGAACACATAAAAAAATACAGTAACCCACGACGACAGCGAGTGAGGGGCTAGCGATGTGTTGGTAGAGGGAGACTCGGAACTCGTCGTTCACCCCCAGAGAAGACACGCACGGGTAGGCGCGAACAAGGGCCAGCTAGAATTGCACAGTAGGGATAACGATAGCATGAAGAACAGTTATTGATTTATGCTATTAAAATTTCTTCCACTACTCACCATACAGCGGAAGCGTCCCTTGGACGCACTGGGAGCATCGAACAGCTCGAGGGCCGCGTCGCGCAGCCAATCGTCGCACGCCACGCCCCCCGAGACTCCGCCCACTCGCACACCGTGCAGCTGCAGCAACCAAGTAAACGAGTCGACCATGTCCTGAAAACGTGACGTCATCGAGGATCAATCAATCACTGAACCCACATGGCAGACGACGTCGATGGAAAAGTCCCAGAAGCGATGCACAAACGACAGAACCTTGGACTCGTTCTCGGCAGACAGGGGACGGGAGTGCTCCCTGAATACATCCGTAATAATTGTCAATCGATATATTGATGCGCCCTAAAGTAGATCGATATCAATCGATACTCACTTGTGCACGGCGATGATTCTCTTGAGTGCGGCGGCGGCGACGGTGACTTGCGAGGGAGTGGGGGGAGGGAGGGAGGCGACAGCAGAGAACACGGCACCCAGACAAGCATCGGACACGAACGAAGAGTGGGAGGGGCAGCACGACTGACGAGACACTATACGCATCAGCATCTACAACTGAGCATACCTGGAATCCGTCCACGTCAATCTTCTTGAAGAGGAAGTCGACGTCGAGGGGATTGGCCTTCAGACGGGCACACAACGCAGCCACGTCCATTCTACCCTACTAGAAAGAGCGATCGTCACCACCACCCTTCTCGCTCGCCCAAAACAGATACCAACAGTGGTCTCGAACCAAATCACAACACGACAAAGTCAAAATAAAAGTACCAGTCAATAGCAATAATTAAATCATTTATACCAGTACACATTGTATGTGAAATTCACAGAATCCATTACACAGTTACTGTACAATTTGATCAAACGCTGGGAGTGTATGTGTGCTAGCAAGATGTATATACAAGACGATGGACACAAAGAAACAAACGAACTCTTTGAGTCACAATTCCCGTCTCGATGGAAGAATCAACCGAATACGACTATACAGCTATAAAACGAGTACACTTTCTGCTGCTCCTTCTTCTCACACTCTCTTTCTCCTCGCTCTCTTCCTCTTGTGTTGAATGGGCTGGAAGTACTCGTCGGTGGACAGCTCGTCCTCCCTATCCCGAGTCGCCTTCCGCTCGTCCCAACGCCACAGCCACGTCGACCCATCCCACTGCAAACACACACCATCACACTGTCATGCGACATCAATACTCACCGACGACGTCAACATCTCGGTGCCATCTGGATGCCAGTTGACGTCCCGCACAACAGCCTCGTGCGGCGCCAGGCGATTCACCTGCTCGCCAGTCAGAATGTCATACACTGTAAATGGGACAATAACACTCCTATACAAAATAAACCACCGACCGACAGCGCACCCGGTGGCGCATCCGGTGGCGACGTATCTCCTTCCGGTGGAGGCAGGGGAGAAGCGGGCGCGGAGGAGGGTGTGCAGGACGCGGTGGCCTCGCAGGGTGCACACCGACGTGTCTCCCTTGAGCATGGGGGGAATGGCTGCCGGGTTGGGCACGCACTGCCAGCGGTAGTCCCACTGCTGAGACGCCACGCTGTGACGGGTCGCGTCCTACAATCCACTCCTAGTCCACAAGCAAGCTGTGTACTGTACTCACCATAGCCTCATCGCTCGAGAACTTTCGCAGGTCCCATATCTTGATCGTCTGGTCCTTGCTGTTCGAGAGCAGGAATCGATCGTCCCCCCGCGGGTCAATGTACGTGATTCCATCGCGGTGCCCCGCAAACACACCCACTGGCTTCTCGTCCTCACATATCGCGCGACGATCCCATACCTACAACAAACAGATAAGAAACCAATCGATAGAGAAGTCAATCAATAATCAATACGCACTCTGCAGAGTCCGTCGTCGCCTCCCGAGTATAGCAGATGGCTGTCCGAGTCTCCGTTGCCGTAGCTCACCGCATTCACGTCGTCGTCGTGCGCGTTGATCGACAGAATCCTACAAGGAATCGAATGAATCAAAGAGTGACAACACTGACAACGTACTTCTTGCCTGCCTGCAGGTCGATGACATGTATCCGCCGGTCGCTGCCCCCACACAGCACCTCCCCGCCCGAGTGGGAGAAGCGCATCGAGAAGAGAGCCATGCGACTGAAACAGCATGTGAGAAGGGAGTGGGGAGGTGCGACTAGTAAGACTCACTACGCATTGGCGGGATCGTCCGCGACGGGAATGCGACTCCATTCGACCGGCTCCTTCGGATTGCAGCTCAGTCGACCCACAAACACAGAGTCGGTCCACGTGCCTGCAACATGAATGATCCATGGAGGCAACACTCCATCGCCGTACCGTATACGAGGCTCCTGCCGTCCTTGCTGGCGACCACGTCGAGAATGCTCCATCCCTGCTGCGGCACCTCCACCACTCGCTCCAACACAAAACGATCCGCCCCACTGCGCACCATAAACCGGATCTTCTCGTCTACAAACAGACCATTATCAACCATCAATCAATTAATCAGTAAGTCACGCAATTATTAATCAATTCATAATATAAATAAATAAATGTGTAATGGCTGACCTTGACTGGCAGTCATGATGCGTTCTCCTCCGTCGACGAACTGCGAGCAGAATGTCTTCGTCCGCAGCCGGTCCACCACACGGCGCACGTTCGGGGCGAACCTGCAACGGCAACACGTACTCTCTCTCTCTCATTCCGCTCTTCATCAACATAGGATAAACTAGAGAGAGTACAACAGAACAAAATCTGAAGTGGAGGAGACACCGTTAAGAATGGCATGGAAAAGCACTGCAGACAGGATTATTGCGTTTATACAGCTACTAATAAGATCCAAGTGAGAGAAGATAATAATATGGAATCGGATTTCGGAATTCGGAATCGAGGTAGGACGCCCCCTATTCCGTGTTATCACCACTCACCTGTTTGTGATGGCGCACTTGGTGCCGGTGGATATGGGCGGTGCTGTGCGCACTTCTCCTCCCAGCTCGCGGAGCAGCAGAGTGTGGCGAGTCGAGGACACAGATGGCTTGCCTCAACAACAACACACTCTTCTCTCGTTCTCAATATTTGTACATACTACATGTGAAACACACAATCACGCATTAAACAGATGCTCACCTGGACAATGCGTGTCGAATCCGAGACCGCACCGAATTCTCGTATCGACACAGAGTGACGAATAGCTCTGAAAGAAATTTTATACTTTCACAAATCATATTATATACCGACAACAAACTTTACCATACTAACTACGATGATCAATACACATACTTTATTCACCTTCGAACACTCTCTATCTCTTCTCCCGTTCCCTATCTTTGTACATACTACAAGTGAATTGTCATCATGTGCACGTGCACTCTCGCCTTTTCTCCGTGAGACATGTGCAGATTATGTGGACAACTGAATAACCATCAGCTATTAGTAATCACGGAACGGGTCCATAGGAATCACACCGACAACTCATTGTAGCTGATTACAATTCGACAATCAGTTGCATCATATCAGTGATCAGACAACTTCCGCCAAAGCTTCTCATTCCACTCTACTCTACTTTCGGTTTTCTGGCCTGATCACTCGCTCTTTCATTTGTCATCATTCCTATTCTCAATCAACAACTAGAATGCGACGGTAATTGATAAGACGACGTATCACTTGAACATCAGTGAGCATCTTTATCAATATGCAAATAGAAGAAAATCTTTAAAGTGACCTGTTTGTCGCCGACTTGGAAGCATCCCCGGATGTTCCGACGCTGCCCGATGCCTACGATTCCCGAGTTCTCCGGGCAGTCGGATTCCGACGAGCAGTCTTCAGAGTCCTCTGAATGCAGCGTGCGCTGAAATCAAAACAATCAACGCACTCGCACTCACTTAAATAACTCCCTTTATTTGAAATAGAATCCTACCTATAACTAGCACAATACAAATTGCACAGTTGCAGGCAAATTCGGAATTCATAGTTATGCAGCAATACAGTCAGTTATGACAATGGTATACACCGCTTCATTTTCACCACAAATTGTCACGGTCACCCTGTATCATACTCACTACGAACACAACAACTCTTGTCATGTCCCTCCTTTTCTCTCCCCCTCTCTCTCGCTCTCTCTGTTCTCTCCGTCATCATTTGTCATGGTTTTCTTGCGTCGGTGTGCGAACATTGAACTCGCCCAGTCCCTACATTCCAATTGTCATCATTTTGTAGATCAGTAGATCAATAGATCATTTCAAATCGTATCTCATCTAACTCGCTATCACAGATAGCTCCTATCACCTATCACTCTACCACATCGATCAGACTACGGACAAAAATAACAACATCCAACACTGGCATGCGCTGGTAGTATGTGTAGTCAATGTAATCAAGAGTGTATAGTGCGGTAATATGCTTACTACGTCTTTCTTCATTCCCGCACTGTGGGGTGGCGTCACGATTTGGTTTTTTAGTCGCCAGTATAACAATATACGTAAAAGAAAACCATGAAAAATAACTACCTGTCCCTTCCTAGTGCAAACTAGCAATCACTTCACACAGTCATATTGTACTACCAAAATAACTGTAAAATGGAAATCATATGTCATATTGTAATGAACTAATGATAATTCAAAATAATACACCATGATTAAAAGCCGTGTTTCGTCACGAAACACAAATCAATAATCACATGAGCGCGACTCACGTTATCCCTAGCAGCGCGAGAGCTGGGGCCAGGAGAATCCGAATCGGACATGTTCTGAAACAAGAATATAAGCCATTAGTCATATAACAAACAACGAACAACAACTCGCCTCCTGTCTGCGCCTACGTGCGACTATCTCGACGGCAGCAGACAGCAGATCTTCCGGTTGCGTCGGATGAGGGTACGCGAGAGACAGCGGAGACGGACTACAAGCAATCAATCAATCAATCAATAGAAAGGTCGATTCACAACAATAGTATCTCCTACGCTTGCGACCAGCGCCATGTCGAAATAAAATCGACACGGGACTGGCAACGATACGCACGAAATACAAACAACTGATAAACAGTCGTGGACAAATACTGAGCGATGAAAACGTACTTTAATATTTAGCCAGACTATCAAGAGTTTCTAGCCGTATCGACGAGAACCGTAACAACATATTGTAAGAAAACCCATAAAGTACACAAACAGGATTAAAAGACAGTGCGGACGGATAAGTGCACAACAATGTGACTAATGGGAAAAAGGGAAAGGAAGGGATGACCGGACAAGCATAGATCAGACAGAGCAGATGTGTCTGTGTGATTGTCCGATCGCCGCCCTTCGATCGATTGCGCCAGCGCCAGCCCGCTCACAGTTCACTTCTCTCACCCCATCTCTCTCTCTATCTCTCTTTCTCTCTCACACTTTACAGTCCACCGTAGCCAATACAATACGCTAATCCAATTCTTCTTCTTCGTCTTCTTAAATAATTATCAAACTATAAACGCAACATGCATCTTTAACATTTCATAGTATAGGGAGTGCTTACAGAGGTGAGGTGAGGTGAGGTGAGGAGAGAGGGAGGAGAGAGGGAGAAGAGAGAAAGAGTTGTGTTTATGTGTGTTAGTTGTGTTGACCGCGTTGGTAGGCGGGTAGGGCAGACAGCGACAGACCGGCTCCCGCATGCATGCTGACAAAATCACACACTGCGCCCTCCCAGCTACGCACGCTCTCTCGCCCATGAGCAACCGACACACACACATGATCACCTGATGACAACACTACTCACTTCACTTGCATAACCAATTCCGCACATACTAATAGCAGCTTAGTTGCACTAGTTACGTATGGAATCATGATTGTTTGTACTGAATCATATAAAGCAATAAAATCATGGAATCCGCAACCTGCACTGTTCCTATAGCAGTTTTTGATGACAAACAGTGAATGAAAAGTGTAGTCTATTATAGTTCGAGCAACCTTTTCACCACTCTCAACAATGATGTTGAGAGAAATACAGACAAGAAAACACAAGCTTACGATTTGGCATAGCCATTTGCCAAACATGAAAAAACTCACCGTGGATAGAGAGTGATCGCAAAGCCAACGATGCTCGAGACCCAACTGCCCATAAATGCCGCACCAACCCTGACTTGAAACTGAAAAAAAAACTATGAATATATCCTACGAAAACATGGAAAACAATCTTACAAAACTTTCACTGAAGTCTGAGTGATAAGTCAAGCATTTCGCACAATTTCACAAGTGCACAACGTAGCACTCCAAAATAAGAAAACAAGTAATTGTACTTGTAAAATAGTACAAAGTGAAATAAAACACTTAATTTTACAGTATCACAAATCATACATCATACCACATAGATATTTATAGTGACCAATTATAAAATAATCTCAATAAAACGCAAAAAAAAAAAAAACTTCTCATACATTCAACGAAGTGTGTACAGCATACAAAAATCAGTGTGCACTCACAAAACAATGCCCGAAATGGAAATCCACTCTCAATCAATGAAACACATAGCAGCCAATATGATAGAACAATATCGCACATAAGAAACCAAAACTGTCTTTGGCAACCGACTATCGACGGGAACTGTACTATTATCAAAGGTGAAGAGACGCGTGACAAGACATGTGATACCGCAGAGTGGATGGAACATGCAAACGATACTTGTATGAGTGTGTTTGTGAAATGAAGACGCAACGACGGACTAGCGACCAAATGACTGCAGGAATTGAGTGATCCTATCACAGCTGAGCGCATGAGAGGCGAGTGAGCAGTGGGCGAGGGGGCGGGGAGCGCGTCTACCCGGCGCGTCCCGAGGGGCGGGCACACAGGGGGCGGAGCTAGATGTACTGTGGCACCTCCTGGCCCGTCAACAGACGGAACATGGACGTGGGCATCGTCTTCATGTGTATCTCCCCGATCGCAGTGGCCAGCATGTTGACGATCCGATCGTGCGCCACAGCCACCACAGACTGAACAAGGAGGATGAGATGAGAGAAGAGGGAGGAACAATCACAACATACCTGGTGGTTGATCTCGATAATCCTGTGTCCGACGCGGATTCCTCCTCTCTCCGCTATTCCTCCCCTCAGAAGGGAACAGATGACTCCATTCTGTACAGAGAATCCCAGCTGATACTTCGTGTCCGGGCGACGGATGCGCACCTGAAATTGAACATTCAAATTTATGAAATGCTTAAAAGCAAATCTACCTCGACGACGGGCGGTGTGGATACGACGGTAAGTTTGACGACGGTAGCAGTCTTCTGGTTCTTGATATTCTGTATGGCGGCAGAGAGAGGCAGACCGACGAGAGAGATGCCGTTGATGTTGATGATCTAAATGGTCAAACGTGCTCGCACTTATTCTATGGGTTTAAATTTGACCGACTAGACACTATGTCATGCTACGTGATAGAGAACACTCATGAATGGTCCCTACCTGATCCCCGATGTTGAGTTGGTTGCTTCTGGCGGCGGGTCCAGTGGGAGCCATGTGAGCGAGAACCACAGTCGGCAGCATACTGCCCCAGCCACTCTCAAACACACACCATCATCATCTCCATCTCCCCCTCTCCACTCACCTCCACGACGACGACGCCCAGTGCCTCCCCGGCCTTCTTGGGTACGACGACGTCCTTCTGCGTCTCCTTCCTCGCGAACATCTCCAGCTCGTCTCCCAGCAGCTCCTGCGAGTTGAGCACCTCCTGGTAGTCGATCTGACGGAGGTATGACGGGTCGTCGATGCCGTTCGCACGAAGGAACTCCACGTACGCGACCTGAACAATCAGGTAAATGTCTCTCCCTCCCATCTTCTTCCTCGCCCCCCCCCCTCTCTCTCTCTCTCTCGTACTTGGAATGCCTGTCCGATACTCTGTGCGATGAAGGCGGCCTCCTCGGACTCGAATACGTGGCAGATCACTCGGGGCGACTTGCGCACGCCGTCCGCACTGCAACAGCCATGTCAGCTCCCCCCTCTCCCCCCTCCCCCTCTCTCTTTCCCACTCACTCTGGGCAGTTCTCATCGCTTGCTGACTGGCTCATCCGCCGTGCCATCAGGACCACCAGGTCTCCAATGTCGGCAATGTAGCTGATGGTCCGCAGCGCATGGTCCATCAGTATATCCTTCAATCACCATCATCAACACATGCACGCTGCGACACATGCCTCCACCGTGTGAGTAGTACTAATAACTAATGAGTGCAATTATGAGTTGTCTGTCTAGCCATGTTCACACCACGACACACTAGGCGAGTGAGTGAGTGCATGCGAACTGAGGATAAAAGAGAGACGACACTTTACTCTGCACCTCACCTGTCGCACATCTGTGTCGGATATCCTCTGAAAAGGGGTGGGACATGAGGAATGGTAGGGGGATCGAGGGTACGCAGGACAAGAAGCTCTCATCTACCCCACTCATCTACCGACCCCCACTCACCTGGAGGTCCGTGTTGAGCACCATGATCTTCTCTGTGGAGATGAACAGGTCGATGTCGGTGCTGGGCTGTATCTCCCCGGTGGGGGCCTTGACGCGGGCGACTGCCTCCTGTGCCTGTGCCATCCTGGCTGCTTTGCTGCCGCGCGTCTCGCATGAGAGCTGCGTCGAGCCCAGGTAGCGAGCGCGGAACAACACTCCCTCAATCAACACCGCAGGCTCGTGAACCATCGCTGAAACAAACAACCATAATGGCGTCATAATGCGACGCACTCACTCTCTTTGCTGGGCTTCTTCTTGGCACTCGGCCCATCGTCGGCCTCGGCAGCAGCCCCGCCGCCTCCTCCGAGCAACAGCCTGTCCGTCTCTCCCTCGTCGTCGTCTCCCGCGGCGACAGGCTCCGCCTGCTGAGGCTCCGCCCACTCCTGCTGCGCCTGCTGCTCCCTCTGCTGTCTCTTGAGGTACGAGTCCCGCATCACCCACACCGGCTCCTCTCCCGATCCACTCGCTCCGTTCTCCTTGTTAGAGTCGTCTGGCCAGTCGTTCTGCCACAACAATACTATACGTTTATTTTGATATTGTCATCGACACAATCAGTCATGTGCAATGTGCAAGTTTGCCTCTGTATAATCATTGCAACCATTATTTTCGACCACATTCTGCAACTGCATACTAATCCACCCACCATGTTATCCGCACTCGCGGCGCCGTCCGCCGCCTTCCCATTCTGCCGCGTCGAATCCATGGGGGGCGGGGCGAATGGGGGCGGGGCGAGGCCGAACCCGGCAGCCTGTGCCTGCTGCTGCGCCAGAGCCGCCGCCAATTGCTGCAAAGAAACGGTAACCCGACTCGTATAGAAATGAATGTGGTTGAATGACCTCTTGTGTGAAGTGCGGCACTCCATTCTGTCCCATGAGAGCCGGGTTGATGAATGGAGAGGCAAAGGGGTACGAGGGAACGCCCGGCTGGGCAGACATCGGAGCCGCCATGGACGGCATCTGAAAGGGCACGTCTATACTGAATACCAAGGTGACGACGTACCATGAATCCCTGCATCATTCCGGGGTGGATTCCGTTCATGTGCATCTGCTGCATCTGTTGCATCTGCACTCCATTCATCCCCGGCATGGCAGTAGGCTGCGGCTGCGAAACCACAGGCTGCAATACAAAACCGTGTTCGAGTTTCCATGGCATTTCAGAGTTTAAAAAAGTAACAATATAGATAGAGTAACACACCTGTGTAGTGTGGGCGGGCGGCTGGGCGGGAGAGGCGACCATACCCACGGCGGCCGACGACGAAGACATGAACGGATTCTGAACACAACAATAGACTCTACCCCTGGAAGACTACGCACCTGTCTGACGGGTCCGTTGAGTGCGTTGGTGGGTGCGGGCGGGGGCGGGAGGCCGCCTCCCTCGGGCAGGTTGAACGAGCAACGCAGCTGGTTGAGCGTCTCCTTGGTCGCCGCCGGCTGCTGCGAAGGGGCGGAGAAGGTGGGCAGGGCACTCTGCAACACACCCATCACACAGCCCTCTCCACGTCGACGCTATCCACTGCACTATTGCACAATCCAGTCAGCCACTGGTAGAACGATACGGGGGCGTGCAGACAAAGAACCATTGGGGTTGACATGCGGACACATAGGGGGATGAACGATGGACGACACGACAGATGCACTCCGACGATCGTCCACTCTTCCTCTACCTGCGCCGGCATCGCGTCGAAGTTGGCGGTGAACGTGGCCGTCGTGTGGTCGTCTCCCGGCTGGGATACTGTAGGAGGCGGGGCGACCGACGTGGATACGGTAGCCATGGAGCAAGCGATCAACTCGGCCAGCTCACGATCGTCAATCTATATGTGTGAAACCTTCCACCAGTCCCCCAGAAGTGCATGTATGGATAGAATGTGTGAGTGCTTGAGTAATACATAAACATTGATTTAGTTTTGCATTAAAACAAGACTAAAAGATGGCCTTCGCACCTGCTTGATGTTCTTGTTCTGCGATCGTCGACTGATCTCCTTTTCGATTTCGCTCATCTGCTTCTTGATCAGAGACGCCGTTCGGTCCTGCACACTTTTCATAACCGAAATACATGATAGAAAACCCACCTTATCGTCCTCTTTCCTTTGGTCGACGGGCGGAGGCGAACCATCTCCATTCACAGATGCGTCCTGCGACGGCGTCTGAAACGACGTCTACTAATATACACATTTCCAAGTATCCTCAACACATGTTTCCACGAGAAGTACTCATACATTAGTCATGCCCCTCACCGATTCCTCTCTCGTCTCCAGACTAGCAATATTGCATGCAAATCCCACCACTCGCTCATTCCAACCCTTCCCCAATCCCCGCTGGCTGTGTGAACCCGAAAACACCAGGGCTTATTCCAGAACAGAGAGAGAGAGAGAGAGAGAGAGAGAGAGAGAGAGGGGGGGGAGAGAAAGGGGGGGGGGAGCTCAATGGCCTCGCAGGGTGGGCGCAACCCATGTCTCCACATAGTCATGCACCAAAACCAGCCCACAAACAAACTCATTCCTCAAAACTGGAACGCAGCGAAAGCGCATGCGCATAAATAATGTGGTCTGGTCTATGACAGTAGCCCCCGAATAATCTACTGACCTCCTTGATTGGCTCGGGTTCGGTGGATGGCGCGAGGAGGTCTCTCTCCCGCTCTTCCTCCTCCTCCTCTCGGTCAGGAATCACGTCTCCAATTGGAGTTGGCTCATCCACACCTAAACAAATGATAATTAGCATTACAAATGATAATTAGCGAATAATTAGCATTACGTAACGCAAGAATAGTTTGTTATGTGTTGTTATGAGAAAGCGACTCGTCTCAACTTTGACTAATTATCTAGCGTATCCCTAGCTAGCCGCTCTACGCACATCCCTAGGATTATGCATGTACCCCCTCCCACTCCTTCCTCCCTCCCTCCTTTCCTTCCTTCTTCCCGCTCGTACCAACACCATACCCCATTCTATTCATAATCAACCACGCTCTGACCAAAGAGGAAAGATGGGGAGATCGGAAAGAAAGAAACCCCCTCGGGGCAGAGAACAGTATGCGCCGTATTTCCACATCTCGTATTCGGAATGCGTGCATGTACACTCATCCATTTCACAATCCCCCCACACCCGACCTCATCAATTACAAGCAGCCGATTCGGGAGCAATTATCCAGCATTCTCCATCCGCTTTTTCGCTCCCTCCCTCCCTCTCTCACGCACTAAGAAGGAAGGCGGAACAATGCCTTCTCCCTTCCATTCCACTGCAACATGCCCGTCCAGCCACGAATATAAACACATTATCGGCTTCCCTTCCCCTTTTTCTCCACCCTCCCTCTATCTCTGTGTGGGGAGAAGCGGGATGGTCAGACATCGACCCCTCCCTCCCTCTCCAATCGCGAATGCGAAACAATGCCCGAGGCTGCTAATTCGAGATAGCATCAGCCAGCAAGCGGAACATCGATCCATCCGCTCCCTCCCTCCCTCCTCTTTCTTCCTCCCTCCCGCCACAGGCTTTTAATTACTTCATGTTGCCTATCGGATGAGAGAGAGAGAGAGAGAGTGTGTGAGAGAGAGACAAACCCCCGATGGCACGAAGGCAACGCATTATGCGCATTGCCGCCTAGTCAAAAGAGAAGAGGGGGGGGGGGGCGTTCGAATCGAAATGAGTGGCCAGGGGAGCCAAACAAGAGGCTATGTGTATTCATTAGCCTAATCGAGCGCGGCTATATGCTCTCGCTCACACTTCCCATCTATAGCCGACCCCTCGAAAGATCGAAGAGGGGGAAGGGGATTGGACAGTTTGACACACAGCCCGCCTGGCATGCATCGAAACGATCTCATCGACCTTCTGCGCCCTCCGGCCATCGCACGCTCTCTCGCCGTCACTCTCGCCTCTCAATTGGAGACGTGACACTGCCAGATGCTGCTCTGCCACCGAGGGGGAAACGGGGCAAAGGACACAGGAGGAGGGAGGAGAGAGAGGGAGGGAGGGAGGAGGGGAGTTCTCATGCACACACTGTAAGTACACTCACTCATTATTCTCTACCCCGCTCACAGAACGGCCCCATTTTGGAGTTGCTTTGTGATTGCAAGGAAATGGGAATCCCATCGGGGAGACAGAGAGAGAGAGAGAGAGAGAGAGAGAGAAGAGCTTATTTACCACCCCCATTCTTGTCACCGGTCAATCACTTGTCAGAGCGTTTTCATTGCGACGCTTCTTCAAAACAGATAAGCGTCCGGAGTCAATCAAATCAAAATACTGATAACTGCACAATGTACAGTGCTTAGCCTGCTTAGCTTACTCACTCTGTTCAAAGAATATTCCCGAGTATTCCTTAAAAAGTGACTAACGCGCCGCGCTCTCGCATCGCAACTATGATGCAATGGAAGAAAGGAGAACCGGGTAGTAGCTACTATACTACACTAGGGAAATCCGACTGGATATGTGTGGGTTATCAGATCAGTCCAGTCGCGCGCGCGGACACCACGCATCACTGAGCGTCGCCCGCGAAAGAGAGAGAGAGAGAGAGATGAGATCAGTATCCGTCCCCTTTCTTTCCCCTTCGTACATTTCAATCTTCAAACATCGAAACAATACTTCAAGTGCGATAGTAACGTTTGCGCCGGCAGATTGTGTTTGCGGTTTGCGCGCCGATGGGGAAGCGAAAACACCCCCATATTGTTCCAATCAGACCGGGCTGGCATGCCATCGTTTAATTAACGAATCCAAGCCAAGATCCTCCCTGTCACTCATATTACTCTCCTCCCGTGGCAAACGAATATCCACTACCTATACAACTATGCAGAAAACACCCACTACTACTGCCCAACGTGGTAAATAGGGAAGCGAGAGAGCGCGGTTTGGAGAGAGCCCAGACAGAGAGAGGGGCGAGAGAGGGAGGGAGGAGAGAGGGAGGCAGAGGAAACAGAGAGCAACAAGCACACCCCTCATACAAAACATCACTCGCCTCCTATAGCCACGACGGCTGAACGGATACTGCTACGCATCAACAATGCAGAAAGAGAAGAGAGAGAGAGGATGTGACAACAAACTAGTAAACAAGGGTGGAAGACGCACCTGCAGAGAGGGGGACCTCGGCGGCCGAAGCACCCGACGCGCACGAACGGTCAGACTTGTCCGGAGACGCCTGCAAGCGGGTCGTGGAGAGAGGGGGGGGGGGGGAGAGAGAGAGGCGTACCTGAGAGGTAGGTACGGATCGGCTGGGGGAGGCTGCCGCCGAGATGTGTACGTCTCGGAGGGAAGACGCGATCCGTGACTCACTCAGAGAATCCGTCTGCAATACACAGTTCAGTGTGCATTCATGATTCATCCCCAGGCATGCACATGCGCCTTCTCATCTCTCAGAATGAATCAAGCAAACCCCTGCTCTTCTCTGCTCCTGCTTCTACTCCACTTGAAGGGGAGCAGTACCACTTGTTCTCACCCTCCTTCTTTCTCTCCCTTGCACATTCCTTCACTACTTGTTAGCATGCAGGCTGCTGCTGTCTCCCCCCCCCCCCTCGCTCGTTTACTCCGGATGAAAAGAAGCCAAGCAGGCAAAAACAGGAGGCATCACCACATCAGGACAGACCACCAATCAATGCCAACGCCGGAAACTGTCTCTCCTTCTTTTTCTTTCACGCTCACTCTCACTCACGCGGCACAGATCAAACGCGACAAGAGTGTGTACAAACAGTCTCTCTCTCTCTCTCCCTCTCTCTCTCTCTCTCTCTCTCTCTCTCTCTCTCTCTCGCCTTCCCTCCCTCCCATTGGCCTCGCATTAGAAATAAGTGCAGCTCCCGCATAAGAAATGTGAAATCAAATACACCCGCCGCCACGAAAGGCGAAAAGATCGAGTGAGATAAACTCCTCCACACAAACATACACTACCAATGAGTGCGCCTCATCAATTACGCGCGTCGCAGGAAACCTCGCTTGATGCATCGAGGGATACACACTGACCAGTACAAGACTCCCTCTCTCCCTGCCTCCCTCTCCCTCTCTCCCACCTGGCTGTCGGGTCGCTTGTCGAACTGCTGGGGCAGCTGGATCTGCCCCGAGGCTATCATCTGCTGCAGGTACTGCTGCATCATCTCCTGGTACTGTGCCGGAGTGAACATGAACGGCATCGGCACCTGCTGCTGCTGTACGGACTGCGGCTGCTCACCCTGAAACAATGACGTCATATGCAAATGAGGCTAGTCTTCGTGGAATGTTCGTGTGCAATCTCGCCCCCTTAATTTCCTCCCGAAGGGAAGGGAGAGAGAGAGTGGCAAATGAAATGATGCAGAGTGCGAAAAGAGTAATCTCCCTCTCGCTCGGCCCTGGTTTCTTCTTTCCCTATTCCTCCCATTCCTCTCTCATTATCTCCTCTCTCTCTCTCATCAAGCGGGCCAGCCTTCCTCTTCCCTCTCACTGAGTGCACTTTGGATTAAAATTATAGCACCCTCGGCTTAGTTTCATGCTTTGGGAGAATGATGACACTCACACTCGTGTCAGAGAGAACGTAAATCTCTTATATGACACATAAAAATGTTCAAGAACAACATGAGTAAACACTTGCCTGTGGCATGAAAGGAGACATGAACGGGTTGAAAAACTGCGGCATTGAAGGCATTTCTGCAAAATAACAGCTGACGAAACTGCTCTGATCATATGTGTACCTAACAGGATTATTCTACGTATTGGCTTTTGAAATCATTGAATGCAGTGGAACGGCTCAACATCACGTAGAACGCAATTCATACAAAACCATCCGAAAGAGAGATATAGAGAGATAGAGAGAGGGGGGAGAGAGAAACGACTACTAAACCGATACAACGCGGTGGCGAAAGATGATATTACAACAAGATCGAGCTGTGTACTATCAAGTGGTCAGGGAGAAGATAAGATAGAAACGTTGTGACTCACGTGTGAACTGCGTGGGTACGTGTTCGGGTAGGGTCTGAGGAGAGGGCGCCGTCGCCTCACCGCCACCCTCTGACGACACCTCACCTGCCGACATCTGAAACCACACTCCAACTAATACATCAACATCACTCAAGATAAACATCTAGCCGCAAACACGTGAGATGCGCGAGAGGGGAGAAACGCGATAGGGGGAACAGTGAGAGTGCGGGATTGAATCTCCCCCTCTTGCTTGCCAGCTATATGCCATAGAAGGGATGAGCGAGTGAAAGGGGAGAGGGAGAGAGAGAGGCGAGCGAACACGACAGCTGCACGAGACAGAGAGACACACCAGAGAGCCGATCGATAATTGCCACCCGCCACTCGCCCCGCCCTTTGAGACCGCGACGCGGCAGCGTGCGTCGCGCACAGACGGTGGCTTCGGGGCGCGATTATTTAAACAGTTATATGTATCGTTACTAAAGTAAATTATGTATCGTTAAATAAATTAGCGTACGTACAAATCATTCAAATCAATCATTTATTAAAAATCGCTATATCCTGGCTATACAACAAGTGCACACGGCACGCCACTAGGACTAAACGCTGAGAGAAACTGTTTGTTGCGGTTAGCACTCAAGGACTCTGAATGG
Source organism: Rhabditoides inermis (assembly GCA_963966185.1). NCBI lineage: Eukaryota > Metazoa > Nematoda > Chromadorea > Rhabditida > Rhabditidae > Rhabditoides > Rhabditoides inermis. Next base: position 79,822 of record CAWZYM010000033.1, on the reverse strand, counting down.
ATGATTGACGTGTGACTGAAAATTTTACGCTTGGTGAAAAAAACAGAAATACAACTTAACCGATGTCAGTAGAGGAATTTTACCACACCAAATCGTTGGTAAACGATAGAGTAAACGATAGCGGTACTGTAGTGACGCTTCTCACTGCCCGCGCCTTTGAATATGTTTGCCGAATTTAACTACTTTTATAAAATATCACATGTTTTGTTCTCCTGTTTGCATCGATGTTACCATTGATCAGTTTTGCACCCTGAAACTCGAAAGAAAGCAAAATTTGTGCGTTTTTAGGGCCAGTACTGTATCACTTTCCAGAGGAATCACAGAATTCAGGAGCAACGCCGTTGGGGATGGTATGATATTGTGACTATACTCACTCAGCAGGTAGAAAAATGTAGAGATTGATGGAAGCGTGGGTGGAGTGTCCCGTTCTCCTCAATTACCCCAGTGTACGCTTTATATGGGACATTTTGGAGAGATGGATGGAGAATGACTAGCCTATATATAACTCAACAGTTCGGATATGAGTGCTTCCAGCAACCCGTAGGCACACCGCAGGTCATCATTTATTCCACGCAAAATGTGACCGACGCCCAGATAATATTGAAACGTAAACGGCTTATCATAATAGATCACTATTGTACAATACACAAATATTTAGTACAAAGCGGAGTAGGTGGGTGCGACGTTGTGCGGCAATACTCTCGAAAGAGGACGGGGCCTCTCATCGTATTCCAGATTCACAATAGTCTTGATCAAACATCTGGAAACAAAAAATTGCATACAATAAATACGTTAAAACTCACTCGTAAGCCCACAAAATGTACTTTGCGCGGCGGATGTGCTGCATGATTCCCAGCTCTTCGCACCTCTTCAGAATCTTCACAGGTTCCACATCGTCTGTCAATTCTCCCGTGAAGGAAGGCGAGAAGAACAAAGTTGTCTAAAAAGAATGACAATTGATTGGATAGATATAAAACAGCATACCTTGTTTCGGATGTTGATCTGCGCATCCATTCGACACGAATACGTTAGTCCTCCTGGGCTATCCACCATTCTCAGAGAAACGGCTGACACATCTCCATTCGACGACAGCTCTCCAACGAGAAAATCTGAATTCATCATTGTTTTTGACATGATTTCTAGCGCGTTGCCTTTAGTTAGAGTGCGGAACTGCTCGTTGAGGACGTGGATCGGGAAAGGCCGGCTGAAACGTATCATTGCCATATATACATTGTCGAATTGTCTCACTATTTGTGGTCTTCATCACGAGTGAACGGTGTGAGAGATAAAGTGCCTCCCTTGACGTCAAATGCCTCTGCCGCCGTCTTCAGCATGTGCAATGTTGTGGAGAGTTCCGGGTTCTCCTGGAACACTGCCAGATGAGTAGGATGGGGTGGTGCTCACCAGGAGTGCGTAGACGATGGCGTATGCGGTGTGGTCTCTGTCCGTCTGCCTCATCTCCTCTTCACACCGCGCCTGTCGCAGTCTCACCCGCTCGTCCACACTAGGCGGACTGCCAGCTTCCAACGAACCACTCAAAACAAACATTGTTGTAGATGTTCATTTCGAGTCACTATACTCACGTGTACACCGTCTCCTGTACGCGATCGCTGCGCCTCCGGATAGATGAGAGCTTGAGGAAGGGGAAGAGGGGCGAATCGCGGAAAAACCGAGGGAACGCCTCCGACGGAACCATGTCGCGCACGTTCAGCTCAATGTGATATCTGAAAAAAATGTATAGGTAATACAACTTGGTAAGACATAGGAAATATCGCACCCTGTCACTCCGTCCGTCACCGAGCGAGTCACGTCACACGAAGACACTTCCCATAAGATATCCCTCTCCGGGGGAAGCACCCTCGTCACCACCCACTCGTTGACCAATCTGAAACTCACGTCATGTAAAACGTTTGATATGTTTCAACTCACTTAGCGGGGAGGAAAGTCCATAGATCAATGTTACACATGGCAAACGTCTGTTTCCCTTCAACCTCGATGCTTCGCGAGTGCAAAACAAGATCGGACATGTCGGTATGAATGCGAGTGGAAGGACAGTAGATGAGTGCGAATCGATTCGATTGCGTGGGTGGGACGCGGGACGATTGCCAGAGGCGGCAGAGGTTACATCAACACTCGAATCTCTCGGTGGAGTCTCAGAATCGGTCGTATGCCATGTCGTAACACAGACCGTGGCGGCGTTACGAATCTGCTGTCAAAGAGAGGGGGTATGCCAGTGGCGGCATCGCGAGTCGACTCGACTCGCACTCTCCTTTACCCCCTTTCTTGGCCAGATCACACCGGCTGAACTCAATCTGGCACCAAATAAGCGGATTTCAAAAATTTAAATTGATCATATCTTCTTCCAATCAAAAGATAACCCAATACAATCACATATGTACAGTCTTCTAACAATGAGATCTACAACATGGGACCATTTCTGACAAGTTATCTTGACAAGTATGACATGTTTTTACTGTTTTTGAAGTTCTTTTGAATGATTCAGTTTTATTTTTAGTGTATGTTATTTGGAATTGTAAAGTGGTTCTTTTTTCATCGTTAATTCATGTACAACAATATATACAATCGTGAGCTGATAACACGGGTTTTGGTGGTCCCGTGGTGGAGTCTCTGAATACACTAAACCAAGGACGATGCTTATGTTTCGGAACTGTTCCCTGAAGCAGTGAGGAAAACAATTATTGTCATAATTCTGTTTCATAAAGGGTGTGAATCGCACAGATCCTGGTCTCCCATTAGACAGAATCGGAAAGCCATATCCGACATCCGTTATAACTACATGTTATATGCTCATTTATACATGTCATACATGTCATGTTATATGTTAACTACATGCTGATCGGTTTGAAAAAAAATATAAAGTATAAACAAGGATACCTTAGTGGTAAACCACTTATTGGGTGGCCCTCAAGTTACATAAAATCAAACATAGTTACATAACAAACACAATAGTTTTCTCAAATCGGTGATTCAATAATATGCTGACTAAACAATAATGCAATGTAGACTAGTTATCATATGTACAACAATGATGCGTGATTATTGATTATTGATATTGTGGATACATTGAGTATACCGAAATGGGGCCATCCATTTTCTGTTGCACTCCTTGGCACGGCGCACGTTCATCACCCTGAAAAGACTTGTTCAGCACCCCTCTCCCTCCCTCTCTCACGTCAGAGCGTGCAGCTTGTATGTGATGGTGTGCGCGTTGTCCGTGACTCCCAGGTGCTCCAGCTGCCTCCTGATCCTAGCTGGCTGAGGGTCGTCCGCCCACTCATCACTCGCAGAACTCGTGTACACGTTGGTCGTCTGAACAACATCTCTCTCTCTCTCTCTCTCTCTCTCTCTCTCTCTCTCTCTCTATCCCGCCTACCTTGTTCTTCACTTGCATCACAGTCTTATAGTTGCCGTAGACGAACAGTTTGATACTCTCCACGTCGCTGTTCTCAGCAAGGCCACCCGTGAAGAAATATGAAAACAAACATTTCATCGCTTCATAAGAATGGCTCGAAAAACAATGCGTATACATACCAGTGATGAGCACACGAAACTCGTCGTTGAAGCAATGTCGGGGGAAGGGTTGGCTAGAGAGACAACCATCAATCGATAATCAGAGTATGGACTCACAATACATGTCCTCCGTCATCGGGATATAGGAGAAACTGACCACCCCGACAGTCGAATCGATCGGCCACTTCCTCGATGAAGCCATATGACATCGTGAAGTCAGGATCTTCCTGTAATGTAATCATCGATAGAGAAAGGGAGAGAGAGAGAGAAAGAGGGAGAGAAAGAGAGCACGTACCTTAAATATCTCGCGTAGCATCTCGCCGCAGTGATTCCACCGCAGCCCCTTCATCTCTTCTTTCAGCTTTGTCTCGTGTATCCACATCGTCTCCCTCACACTCTGTCTCTCACCCACCGACACCGAACCACTGCAGTATTATTACTTCTTAAAGGCACAGAGGCGCTTAGTTTTTGACTTTGGTGAATGGCTTGACCCATAGAAACACGAAATAATCAAAGAAAACGCGAAAGAACGGCGTTTCCTCGTTACCTACACGCTTACCAAAATGTGCACGTGCGAAGCTTGGTAAGGCGAATTCGAACTTCGCGCCAAAATGCTTATCGTAAAGTTGAGCTCTGTGCGCATCTCGTCGATATGAGTTTGTCAGAACAAGTCGTTATAGTGTTGTGGTAACGCTCACGGTTTGTGAACCATACCATGCCGGTTCGATTCCCGCCACGTGCAAACAGTTTTGCCAAGTTCTCATAAGTGAATTTCGATGAACCTTGGTAACGCTAAACGCCCCTGTGCCTTTAAACAAAATATAATGATGTATTTTCTTTAAAAAGTACTTGCGTAAACAAATGAACTTTGTCTTGTCCCAATGCAGCAAAAGCACATGCATAAAGCGTTTACAAATACTAACACAAACCTGCGCCTCTCTCTTCCCTCTCTCTCTCTCTCTCTCTCTCTCTCTCTCTCTCTCTCTTTCTCTCTTTCTCTCTTTCTCTCTCTCCTCTCTCTCTCTGTCTTCTCTCTCTCTCTCTAATATGGACGTATGGCGTTATTCATTTGTATTGTTATATTTCATCGGTTAATGTCCACTGTCCGTTATGCGCAGGTTTGTGTTAGTATTTGTAAACGCTTTATGCATGTGCTTTTGCTGCATTGGGACAAGACAAAGTTCATTTGTTTACGCAAGTACTTTTTAAAGAAAATATATGTCCTTTTGTTAAATTTCATAGAAATTTTGAATATGTGCTGAATTATGACTATTCATATGGATTTTATCAAAAACTACTATCTCTCACTCACTCTGTTCTCTCCTTCTCTTTGTCCCTTCTCTCTCTTTCACTGTTCCTTCTCTCTCTCTCTCTCTCTCTCTCTCTCTCTCTCTCTCTCTCTCTCTCTCTCTTTCTTTCTCTCACACTGTTCTCTCTCACTCTTTCACTCTCTCACTTTCTGCCCTTCTCTCTCTCTCTCTGTCTCTTTATATTTTCTGCTCTTCTATCAACGTTGACAAATACTAACACAAACTCTCGGCCGTTCTCTCTCTTCTTACTCTCATGTACCACAGATCACACGTTACGTTTCGGATCGCCGTTACGTTTCACAAAAACGTTTTTCCCCACATATTTTCTCACTACCGTTCGGAGTCGCGCCTACTGCGCTCTTTCTCCTGGTTATAGTTGGCGGACCCAAAACAACGCAAACCCGGCGCGAATTAGACGCTGGCGGCGGCGAGGCGAACTACACTCAAAGTGCTAGTTGGAGAACACGCGCAGAAAACGCGAGAGAGTACGCTTTCGGGAGAGAGTCAGCGTTACCGGACACGACTTCCACCCTCTGGCGCGAGCCCTATCCTAAGCCAAAAGAGAGGGCGCTGCGCGCCCTCTCTAATTATCAACATGATTTTACTCACGTGTAGACGGTGGCCTCGTCTTCAGTCCTCGGAATAACATCGATTTTGAGAAATGGCTCGAGGACAGAATCGCGGATCAGTCTCTTCACAACATCCTTCCGGTCATCACAAGAGATGCATATTTCCACAAAGTGCCTGCAAACAACTCCTTCCTCTCTCTCTCCCCTCTCTCTCTCCTCTCTCTCTCTCTCTCTCTCTCTCTCTCTCTCTCTCTTTCTCCATCTGCTCATCTTCTTCCACCATACCCAACGGTTTCAGCTTCAGCCATCCTGTGTCGATGAATCGCCAGAACGCCGATTTCCCACAGAATATCCTTCTCCTTCGGAAGCACAGTCGATAGGAGCCACTCTCCAATCAGTCTGAAAACATGGATTATTTATATCACATGTTGAGAAAACTCACTCAGTTGGCAGCATAGTATACAATTGAACTCCGAAATCGCCTCGCTCTTTGTCGAACAATATGCGGAGCTGTGACATCTAAACAAAATCAAGTACAAATTCTCTTTTGAAAAGTACTAGCGTAAAGTACCTCTGTTTGGGTTTATCTCAATTCAACAAAAGCACATGCTATTATTTCTATTCTAAACTATAAACACAAACCTGCTCTCTCCAACGATATGTAGAAACGTATACTTTATAGATAGTTTATCAATAAGGGCTATATAATATATTTTCTTATTTCTTATAAAAGTATTGTGAGAAACAATAAACATCTATAGAACTATCGTTTAGTTTACCATGATGTTTTCCTTATTTTTGAATGTAAACAAATACATGACTTATTTGATGAACGAGTTGATAGAATGTGAGTGATAGAATATGTTTGTGTGCAATAGTATATTCATCTTGACATTTGATTGTCAATGTATTTGTGATCTTTTTGAGAGAGCAGGTTGTGTTTATAGTTTAGAATAGAAATAATAGTTTTATGCATTTGATTTTGTTGAATTGAGATAAACCCAAACACTTTACGCTAATACTTTTCAAAGGAGAATGAATGTCCTTTTGTTGAATTTCGAAAAAAAATCTTTTTTTTTTCAAATTACAAGAAATTCAAAGAAGTAATGCATTGAAAAATCATAGTACACATTCGGTTTCGGTCCCTTCCACCAGACCGAATGTGTAAACCTACCAGCCGGGACCATCATCAGTGATGAACCGGTAGGCAAGTGTACAAAGTAGTATTACAAGAAAAAGGGGAAAATATTTCTAGAGGGTTATCGATCGTCTACGACGCTTAGGGATAGGGGTCAACAAAAATTGGGAGCAACCTAACGAGAGAGGGGAATGCGACACGACTGATTTGAGAGCGGCGACTGCGAGTCACATAGACTTTTAGTGCAGATCGGTAGATCAGACAGAGCGCAGAGAAAGAGGGGATGAGATCAATTCAGTGTGTCAATGAAATGTTTGAATTTATTTTTGGCCTTCAGTTTGTATTTCAATAATAATTGTTTATTACTAAGAATAGTTTTTGAAATTTGAAAAGTAATTTTGTGAGAAGTATAACCATTTGCGAGATAAGTTTTGAACAGTTGTTGGCATCTTTGTTTAAAAGTTGACTTCATAGTGCAACATCTGAATATTCGTATGATTTCTCCATGCAAACGATTCATAGCAATGCTTGACTTGATATTACTTTCGTAGTGTGGGTATCTGATGACATCGAACGAGTAATCATCTGTTTTATTGTAGAGTTCTGTTGTTATTGAATTATGTTCCATTTTGATGTTCAAATCTAAGAATTCCGTTTCTTTGTTCTGTGTACTAGTTTGTTCAAGAGTCAGAGAGTTGTGATATATTTCGCTATTTATTTTAGAAACAATAGTGGAATTGTTCCTGTATATGATTAGAATATCATCCATGTATCTGCATATTTTTGACTGAGTATTTCGGAAATATTCCGAGTTTCGCATTACGTAAGTGTATTCCATGAAGGATAGTGTCAAATCGGCTAGAAGAGGTGAACAATTAGAGGTGAACAATTATTACCTTGAGGGATACCGGATATTTGTTTGAAAATTAATCCTCCATAGAGAGCATAACTGTTTTTCAATATATATTCGAGCATAAATTTAATGTCACTTATATCATATGAATTTCCCGAGTTTGTATCTGTAGCGCTGTAATAAACTTTCTTGTATCCAACCACAATGAACTCTTTTTTGCTGTTCTTGAAACATAGATCAATCAATCCGAAGATATTTTTGATAACGGATTCGTGCGGTAAGTTTGTGAAAAGGCTACTGAAGTCCGCAGAAAACAGATTGAATTGACTAGGCTCTTTTATCGAATTACACATTTCAAGAACTTGCAAGCTGTTATTTATGGACCAGATAGGATTAATATTTGTGCGCTGTGTTATTGATTTACAATAATTAATGAAATGGTGTTTTAAAAAGGTGAGTATTTTTTGCATTTCTAGTGAAACTGGTTTTAAACTGCTGTTAAAAGCTCCGGTTATGAAACGAAACTTTACTGGGTTTTTGTGCATTTTTGGTATAGCATAGATTTTCGGTAGAGCTTTATCATTTACATCTGTTGTTAACTTCAGTGATTTAGTTGTTATCAGATGTCTGTTAATAATCTCGTCTTCTTTTTCATTCTGGTAGATAGTGTAAGTTGGATTCGAATTGTTGGTTGTGTTTGTGATATGATCATATCCTAATTCTTTGTTCATAATTTGTAAATATAGTTTTTTGCACGTGATAGCATAATTTCCAGAAGCTTTGTCCACACATGTGATTACAAATTGGTCTTGCAACGTTTTCAATTCTAGTGGCATTCTCTTTTCGTTTATAAAATTAGGTTTGCAATCTTCATATCGTTTCAAAAGTTTTGTTTTTATTTTGTTTTCAATATCCATAACTATGTTGCCGGGTATTTTATATATAGTCGATAGCTTTTCTAGGTGTTCTGTAACTAATTGCAATAGATCTGTGGTAATTTCTTCATCGTTTACAGATTTAGGAGATCGATATTTTGTTCCGTTCAGAATAATATTTCTCAGATCATTACTTTGTATCATATTAGCATTTCCGGTAACAATGTGTTTATAGTGCGAGTCTATGAACGATGGATAGTGGTTACAGTAACAGGCCGATGACAGTATTCTTTTAATTTGGCCAGTAGTCAAATTGCGTAGGAATTTATTGTAGTTCATAATTTGTGTGCTATCTGGCAAATCATAAGTGTATAAAATTCTTGTTTTATAGTGTTTCTCATCCGTTGTTTTGAAGTAAGTATTTATTGATCTGTTTATTAACTTGGCTAAATTGATTTCTTCCATGAATTTACCATAATATTGTACTTTCAGATTGTGATATTTCTGCGGTAGGATTTCGTTCATTTTCTTTGAAACTAGTGACTTAGCAATTATACAGAAAACTTTGAGTTGAAGAGATTTACTCAGAAGGTTATAGGTTTCGTCGTTCACCATGTAATCCAAGAGATTTTCTATTGCATGTTTGTTAAGCGAATTGTAGTATTGATATAGTTGTTTTCCTTCGAGGGTTTCCACTGCACTTAGAATTGTAGAATTTGTCATCGTATTTTTGTAAGCAGGGATACTCCTTCTTCTTTTTCCTCGATATTTATGTTTATTTCTAGAGTTCGATATTTTAAGGCTAGTGAATGGATTATTTTCTATTTTACATTTATGAAAGTCAATAACTGAGATATTTCCAAAAGTTTTGATTTGATCATTCAGTCCAAGCGGATATGCAGATTTAATCAAGTTTATCCAGAAGTGCTCTTTTTGCAATCTCACTTCAGTGACACAATTTTCTGACTGATTATCCAAGATAGTGATTTTGAATTCTTCGCAATCATGATCTGAGAGTTTGAAATGTTTGCTAAGAAAAGTGTTTAACTTGTTGGTTTTGAAACTATTCCTATGCGCGGACATTCTTTGTTTGAGTGTTTGTTTAGTTTCACCGACATATTGCATGTTGCATTTATTGCATGTTATTAGGTAAACTAAGTTCTTTGAGAGACAATTAGCATCATTTGATTTGAATGTAGGTATAGTCATTGAAGTGCATGAACTTGTTGTTTGTGATTTGAATTCTATTTTCGGACAAATAACACATCGTTTGTTATCACATCGTTTTCCAGTAAAAACTGTGTTTCCGGGAAGATCAGCCGTTGTTTGCTTTCTATCTGTCTGCACACGTTGAATTTCCTTAAGTAAGTAGTATGGTTTATCGTTGTTTTTGTACAGCATTTAGAGGCAGCTGCGCCTGTTTTTGGGTAAAGGGTGAGAGTGGAACTGGGGAATACAAGAGTATTTCATGAGTATTGTGCGAGGCCAGGACCTGTCATCCCACCTTACAGCAATGGCAGTGAGTACCAACTCTCGTGCATCAGCGGGGTGTCTGCCCCATCCCACTGCCAACCTGAGTTCGGGGTGGGACCGCTTTGTTGGTCAACACCAGAGTTTAACCTCTCTTTCGTTACTGTAGACTCTGGGTAGCATGAGTGATCACATGAGTGATGTGTTTGTAGTCTGATGGGTCACAAGAGGTCGGGTGGTGTGTTGGCGGCGGAGAGAGAGGCGAGTGATCGACCGCGAGTGTTCTTTGATCCCGCTGCCCACACCGATTGTTCGCTTGAGTGTTCATCGTGATGTGCTTTGCGCTCCAACCTGCCAACCGGCAAGCACATCTAGTGTTCATTGATTGGTGCAAGAGGAGATCCGAGGATCAGTGTTCACAGACTTGGGTCATAGTGCGACTTATATCAGTCACTTAGTGTTCGCGCGTACAAACAGACTAATTTGTGCAGGAAAAGGCGTTGTAGACATGAAATGGTTCGGAAACATACTGGTTTGTGTGTTTGTGCGTATTACAATCTTTATAGATAAGATAGTAGAAAAAAAGGGGTATATGTGGGGTAGTTGCGTCAAAAGACGAATAGAGTCCCATAAGGGACTGGGTGCGTCAAAAGACGTAAAGTTCGTCCCATAAGGGACGCGGGTTGGTCTTGCGACCAAAGTGTACGAGTAAGATAAGACAGGTCATACTGGGGAGAGGGTAATTTCTCCCCCCGAATCACCCAGCATCACTGCCATATCGAATTACAAGAAATTCAAAGAAGTAATGCATTGAAAAATCATAGTACACATTCGGTTTCGGTCCCTTCCACCAGACCGAATGTGTAAACCTACCAGCCGGGACCATCATCAGTGATGAACCGGTAGGCAAGCGTACAAAGTAGTATTACAAGAAAAAGGGGAAAATATTTCTAGAGGGTTATCGATCGTCTACGACGCTTAGGGATAGGGGTCAACAAAAATTGGGAGCAACCTAACGAGAGAGGGGAATGCGACACGACTGATTTGAGAGCGGCGACTGCGAGTCACATAGACTTTTAGTGCAGATCGGTAGATCAGACAGAGCGCAGAGAAAGAGGGGATGAGATCAATTCAGTGTGTCAATGAAATGTTTGAATTTATTTTTGGCCTTCAGTTTGTATTTCAATAATAATTGTTTATTACTAAGAATAGTTTTTGAAATTTGAAAAGTAATTTTGTGAGAAGTATAACCATTTGCGAGATAAGTTTTGAACAGTTGTTGGCATCTTTGTTTAAAAGTTGACTTCATAGTGCAACATCTGAATATTCGTATGATTTCTCCATGCAAACGATTCATAGCAATGCTTGACTTGATATTACTTTCGTAGTGTGGGTATCTGATGACATCGAACGAGTAATCATCTGTTTTATTGTAGAGTTCTGTTGTTATTGAATTATGTTCCATTTTGATGTTCAAATCTAAGAATTCCGTTTCTTTGTTCTGTGTACTAGTTTGTTCAAGAGTCAGAGAGTTGTGATATATTTCGCTATTTATTTTAGTAACAATAGTGGAATTGTTCCTGTATATGATTAGAATATCATCCATGTATCTGCATATTTTTGACTGAGTATTTCGGAAATATTCCGAGTTTCGCATTACGTAAGTGTATTCCATGAAGGATAGTGTCAAATCGGCTAGAAGAGGTGAACAATTATTACCTTGAGGGATACCGGATATTTGTTTGAAAATTAATCCTCCATAGAGAGCATAACTGTTTTTCAATATATATTCGAGCATAAATTTAATGTCACTTATATCATATGAGTTTCCCGACTTTGTATCTGTAGCGCTGTTATAAACTTTCTTGTATCCAACCACAATGAACTCTTTTTTGCTGTTCTTGAAACATAGATCAATCAATCCGAAGATATTTTTGATAACGGATTCGTGCGGTAAGTTTGTGAAAAGGCTACTGAAGTCCGCAGAAAACAGATTGAATTGACTAGGCTCTTTTATCGAATTACACATTTCAAGAACTTGCAAGCTGTTATTTATGGACCAGATAGGATTAATATTTGTGCGCTGTGTTATTGATTTACAATAATTAATGAAATGGTGTTTTAAAAAGGTGAGTATTTTTTGCATTTCTAGTGAAACTGGTTTTAAACTGCTGTTAAAAGCTCCGGTTATGAAACGAAACTTTACTGGGTTTTTGTGCATTTTTGGTATAGCATAGATTTTCGGTAGAGCTTTATCATTTACATCTGTTGTTAACTTCAGTGATTTAGTTGTTATCAGATGTCTGTTAATAATCTCGTCTTCTTTTTCATTCTGGTAGATAGTGTAAGTTGGATTCGAATTGTTGGTTGTGTTTGTGATATGATCATATCCTAATTCTTTGTTCATAATTTGTAAATATAGTTTTTTGCACGTGATAGCATAATTTCCAGAAGCTTTGTCCACACATGTGATTACAAATTGGTCTTGCAACGTTTTCAATTCTAGTGGCATTCTCTTTTCGTTTATAAAATTAGGTTTGCAATCTTCATATCGTTTCAAAAGTTTTGTTTTTATTTTGTTTTCAATATCCATAACTATGTTGCCGGGTATTTTATATATAGTCGATAGCTTTTCTAGGTGTTCTGTAACTAATTGCAATAGATCTGTGGTAATTTCTTCATCGTTTACAGATTTAGGAGATCGATATTTTGTTCCGTTCAGAATAATATTTCTCAGATCATTACTTTGTATCATATTAGCATTTCCGGTAACAATGTGTTTATAGTGCGAGTCTATGAACGATGGATAGTGGTTACAGTAACAGGCCGATGACAGTATTCTTTTAATTTGGCCAGTAGTCAAATTGCGTAGGAATTTATTGTAGTTCATAATTTGTGTGCTATCTGGCAAATCATAAGTGTATAAAATTCTTGTTTTATAGTGTTTCTCATCCGTTGTTTTGAAGTAAGTATTTATTGATCTGTTTATTAACTTGGCTAAATTGATTTCTTCCATGAATTTACCATAATATTGTACTTTCAGATTGTGATATTTCTGCGGTAGGATTTCGTTCATTTTCTTTGAAACTAGTGACTTAGCAATTATACAGAAAACTTTGAGTTGAAGAGATTTACTCAGAAGGTTATAGGTTTCGTCGTTCACCATGTAATCCAAGAGATTTTCTATTGCATGTTTGTTAAGCGAATTGTAGTATTGATATAGTTGTTTTCCTTCGAGGGTTTCCACTGCACTTAGAATTGTAGAATTTGTCATCGTATTTTTGTAAGCAGGGATACTCCTTCTTCTTTTTCCTCGATATTTATGTTTATTTCTAGAGTTCGATATTTTAAGGCTAGTGAATGGATTATTTTCTATTTTACATTTATGAAAGTCAATAACTGAGATATTTCCAAAAGTTTTGATTTGATCATTCAGTCCAAGCGGATATGCAGATTTAATCAAGTTTATCCAGAAGTGCTCTTTTTGCAATCTCACTTCAGTGACACAATTTTCTGACTGATTATCCAAGATAGTGATTTTGAATTCTTCAAAAAACTTGTTGTTTGTGATTTGAATTCTATTTTCGGACAAATAACACATCGTTTGTTATCACATCGTTTTCCAGTAAAAACTGTGTTTCCGGGAAGATCAGCCGTTGTTTGCTTTCTATCTGTCTGCACACGTTGAATTTCCTTAAGTAAGTAGTATGGTTTATCGTTGTTTTTGTTGTTTTTGGCAGCTGCGCCTGTTTTTGGGTAAAGGGTGAGAGTGGAACTGGGGAATACAAGAGTATTTCATGAGTATTGTGCGAGGCCAGGACCTGTCATCCCACCTTACAGCAATGGCAGTGAGTACCAACTCTCGTGCATCAGCGGGGTGTCTGCCCCATCCCACTGCCAACCTGAGTTCGGGGTGGGACCGCTTTGTTGGTCAACACCAGAGTTTAACCTCTCTTTCGTTACTGTAGACTCTGGGTAGCATGAGTGATCACATGAGTGATGTGTTTGTAGTCTGATGGGTCACAAGAGGTTGGGTGGTGTGTTGGCGGCGGAGAGAGAGGCGAGTGATCGACCGCGAGTGTTCTTTGATCCCGCTGCCCACACCGATTGTTCGCTTGAGTGTTCATCGTGATGTGCTTTGCGCTCCAACCTGCCAACCGGCAAGCACATCTAGTGTTCATTGATTGGTGCAAGAGGAGATCCGAGGATCAGTGTTCACAGACTTGGGTCATAGTGCGACTTATATCAGTCACTTAGTGTTCGCGCGTACAAACAGACTAATTTGTGCAGGAAAAGGCGTTGTAGACATGAAATGGTTCGGAAACATACTGGTTTGTGTGTTTGTGCGTATTACAATCTTTATAGATAAGATAGTAGAAAAAAAAGGGGTATATGTGGGGTAGTTGCGTCAAAAGACGAATAGAGTCCCATAAGGGACTGGGTGCGTCAAAAGACGTAAAGTTCGTCCCATAAGGGACGCGGGTTGGTCTTGCGACCAAAGTGTACGAGTAAGATAAGACAGGTCATACTGGGGAGAGGGTAATTTCTCCCCCCGAATCACCCAGCATCACTGCCATATCGAATTACAAGAAATTCAAAGAAGTAATGCATTGAAAAATCATAGTACACATTCGGTTTCGGTCCCTTCCACCAGACCGAATGTGTAAACCTACCAGCCGGGACCATCATCAGTGATGAACCGGTAGGCAAGTGTACAAAGTAGTATTACAAGAAAAAGGGGAAAATATTTCTAGAGGGTTATCGATCGTCTACGACGCTTAGGGATAGGGGTCAACAAAAATTGGGAGCAACCTAACGAGAGAGGGGAATGCGACACGACTGATTTGAGAGCGGCGACTGCGAGTCACATAGACTTTTAGTGCAGATCGGTAGATCAGACAGAGCGCAGAGAAAGAGGGGATGAGATCAATTCAGTGTGTCAATGAAATGTTTGAATTTATTTTTGGCCTTCAGTTTGTATTTCAATAATAATTGTTTATTACTAAGAATAGTTTTTGAAATTTGAAAAGTAATTTTGTGAGAAGTATAACCATTTGCGAGATAAGTTTTGAACAGTTGTTGGCATCTTTGTTTAAAAGTTGACTTCATAGTGCAACATCTGAATATTCGTATGATTTCTCCATGCAAACGATTCATAGCAATGCTTGACTTGATATTACTTTCGTAGTGTGGGTATCTGATGACATCGAACGAGTAATCATCTGTTTTATTGTAGAGTTCTGTTGTTATTGAATTATGTTCCATTTTGATGTTCAAATCTAAGAATTCCGTTTCTTTGTTCTGTGTACTAGTTTGTTCAAGAGTCAGAGAGTTGTGATATATTTCGCTATTTATTTTAGTAACAATAGTGGAATTGTTCCTGTATATGATTAGAATATCATCCATGTATCTGCATATTTTTGACTGAGTATTTCGGAAATATTCCGAGTTTCGCATTACGTAAGTGTATTCCATGAAGGATAGTGTCAAATCGGCTAGAAGAGGTGAACAATTATTACCTTGAGGGATACCGGATATTTGTTTGAAAATTAATCCTCCATAGAGAGCATAACTGTTTTTCAATATATATTCGAGCATAAATTTAATGTCACTTATATCATATGAATTTCCCGACTTTGTATCTGTAGCGCTGTTATAAACTTTCTTGTATCCAACCACAATGAACTCTTTTTTGCTGTTCTTGAAACATAGATCAATCAATCCGAAGATATTTTTGATAACGGATTCGTGCGGTAAGTTTGTGAAAAGGCTACTGAAGTCCGCAGAAAACAGATTGAATTGACTAGGCTCTTTTATCGAATTACACATTTCAAGAACTTGCAAGCTGTTATTTATGGACCAGATAGGATTAATATTTGTGCGCTGTGTTATTGATTTACAATAATTAATGAAATGGTGTTTTAAAAAGGTGAGTTTTTTTTGCATTTCTAGTGAAACTGGTTTTAAACTGCTGTTAAAAGCTCCGGTTATGAAACGAAACTTTACTGGGTTTTTGTGCATTTTTGGTATAGCATAGATTTTCGGTAGAGCTTTATCATTTACATCTGTTGTTAACTTCAGTGATTTAGTTGTTATCAGATGTCTGTTAATAATCTCGTCTTCTTTTTCATTCTGGTAGATAGTGTAAGTTGGATTCGAATTGTTGGTTGTGTTTGTGATATGATCATATCCTAATTCTTTGTTCATAATTTGTAAATATAGTTTTTTGCACGTGATAGCATAATTTCCAGAAGCTTTGTCCACACATGTGATTACAAATTGGTCTTGCAACGTTTTCAATTCTAGTGGCATTCTCTTTTCGTTTATAAAATTAGGTTTGCAATCTTCATATCGTTTCAAAAGTTTTGTTTTTATTTTGTTTTCAATATCCATAACTATGTTGCCGGGTATTTTATATATAGTCGATAGCTTTTCTAGGTGTTCTGTAACTAATTGCAATAGATCTGTGGTAATTTCTTCATCGTTTACAGATTTAGGAGATCGATATTTTGTTCCGTTCAGAATAATATTTCTCAGATCATTACTTTGTATCATATTAGCATTTCCGGTAACAATGTGTTTATAGTGCGAGTCTATGAACGATGGATAGTGGTTACAGTAACAGGCCGATGACAGTATTCTTTTAATTTGGCCAGTAGTCAAATTGCGTAGGAATTTATTGTAGTTCATAATTTGTGTGCTATCTGGCAAATCATAAGTGTATAAAATTCTTGTTTTATAGTGTTTCTCATCCGTTGTTTTGAAGTAAGTATTTATTGATCTGTTTATTAACTTGGCTAAATTGATTTCTTCCATGAATTTACCATAATATTGTACTTTCAGATTGTGATATTTCTGCGGTAGGATTTCGTTCATTTTCTTTGAAACTAGTGACTTAGCAATTATACAGAAAACTTTGAGTTGAAGAGATTTACTCAGAAGGTTATAGGTTTCGTCGTTCACCATGTAATCCAAGAGATTTTCTATTGCATGTTTGTTAAGCGAATTGTAGTATTGATATAGTTGTTTTCCTTCGAGGGTTTCCACTGCACTTAGAATTGTAGAATTTGTCATCGTATTTTTGTAAGCAGGGATACTCCTTCTTCTTTTTCCTCGATATTTATGTTTATTTCTAGAGTTCGATATTTTAAGGCTAGTGAATGGATTATTTTCTATTTTACATTTATGAAAGTCAATAACTGAGATATTTCCAAAAGTTTTGATTTGATCATTCAGTCCAAGCGGATATGCAGATTTAATCAAGTTTATCCAGAAGTGCTCTTTTTGCAATCTCACTTCAGTGACACAATTTTCTGACTGATTATCCAAGATAGTGATTTTGAATTCTTCGCAATCATGATCTGAGAGTTTGAAATGTTTGCTAAGAAAAGTGTTTAACTTGTTGGTTTTGAAACTATTCCTATGCGCGGACATTCTTTGTTTGAGTGTTTGTTTAGTTTCACCGACATATTGCATGTTGCATTTATTGCATGTTATTAGGTAAACTAAGTTCTTTGAGAGACAATTAGCATCATTTGATTTGAATGTAGGTATAGTCATTGAAGTGCATGAACTTGTTGTTTGTGATTTGAATTCTATTTTCGGACAAATAACACATCGTTTGTTATCACATCGTTTTCCAGTAAAAACTGTGTTTCCGGGAAGATCAGCCGTTGTTTGCTTTCTATCTGTCTGCACACGTTGAATTTCCTTAAGTAAGTAGTATGGTTTATCGTTGTTTTTGTACAGCATTTAGAGGCAGCTGCGCCTGTTTTTGGGTAAAGGGTGAGAGTGGAACTGGGGAATACAAGAGTATTTCATGAGTATTGTGCGAGGCCAGGACCTGTCATCCCACCTTACAGCAATGGCAGTGAGTACCAACTCTCGTGCATCAGCGGGGTGTCTGCCCCATCCCACTGCCAACCTGAGTTCGGGGTGGGACCGCTTTGTTGGTCAACACCAGAGTTTAACCTCTCTTTCGTTACTGTAGACTCTGGGTAGCATGAGTGATCACATGAGTGATGTGTTTGTAGTCTGATGGGTCACAAGAGGTTGGGTGGTGTGTTGGCGGCGGAGAGAGAGGCGAGTGATCGACCGCGAGTGTTCTTTGATCCCGCTGCCCACACCGATTGTTCGCTTGAGTGTTCATCGTGATGTGCTTTGCGCTCCAACCTGCCAACCGGCAAGCACATCTAGTGTTCATTGATTGGTGCAAGAGGAGATCCGAGGATCAGTGTTCACAGACTTGGGTCATAGTGCGACTTATATCAGTCACTTAGTGTTCGCGCGTACAAACAGACTAATTTGTGCAGGAAAAGGCGTTGTAGACATGAAATGGTTCGGAAACATACTGGTTTGTGTGTTTGTGCGTATTACAATCTTTATAGATAAGATAGTAGAAAAAAAAGGGGTATATGTGGGGTAGTTGCGTCAAAAGACGAATAGAGTCCCATAAGGGACTGGGTGCGTCAAAAGACGTAAAGTTCGTCCCATAAGGGACGCGGGTTGGTCTTGCGACCAAAGTGTACGAGTAAGATAAGACAGGTCATACTGGGGAGAGGGTAATTTCTCCCCCCGAATCACCCAGCATCACTGCCATATCGAATTACAAGAAATTCAAAGAAGTAATGCATTGAAAAATCATAGTACACATTCGGTTTCGGTCCCTTCCACCAGACCGAATGTGTAAACCTACCAGCCGGGACCATCATCAGTGATGAACCGGTAGGCAAGTGTACAAAGTAGTATTACAAGAAAAAGGGGAAAATATTTCTAGAGGGTTATCGATCGTCTACGACGCTTAGGGATAGGGGTCAACAAAAATTGGGAGCAACCTAACGAGAGAGGGGAATGCGACACGACTGATTTGAGAGCGGCGACTGCGAGTCACATAGACTTTTAGTGCAGATCGGTAGATCAGACAGAGCGCAGAGAAAGAGGGGATGAGATCAATTCAGTGTGTCAATGAAATGTTTGAATTTATTTTTGGCCTTCAGTTTGTATTTCAATAATAATTGTTTATTACTAAGAATAGTTTTTGAAATTTGAAAAGTAATTTTGTGAGAAGTATAACCATTTGCGAGATAAGTTTTGAACAGTTGTTGGCATCTTTGTTTAAAAGTTGACTTCATAGTGCAACATCTGAATATTCGTATGATTTCTCCATGCAAACGATTCATAGCAATGCTTGACTTGATATTACTTTCGTAGTGTGGGTATCTGATGACATCGAACGAGTAATCATCTGTTTTATTGTAGAGTTCTGTTGTTATTGAATTATGTTCCATTTTGATGTTCAAATCTAAGAATTCCGTTTCTTTGTTCTGTGTACTAGTTTGTTCAAGAGTCAGAGAGTTGTGATATATTTCGCTATTTATTTTAGTAACAATAGTGGAATTGTTCCTGTATATGATTAGAATATCATCCATGTATCTGCATATTTTTGACTGAGTATTTCGGAAATATTCCGAGTTTCGCATTACGTAAGTGTATTCCATGAAGGATAGTGTCAAATCGGCTAGAAGAGGTGAACAATTATTACCTTGAGGGATACCGGATATTTGTTTGAAAATTAATCCTCCATAGAGAGCATAACTGTTTTTCAATATATATTCGAGCATAAATTTAATGTCACTTATATCATATGAATTTCCCGACTTTGTATCTGTAGCGCTGTAATAAACTTTCTTGTATCCAACCACAATGAACTCTTTTTTGCTGTTCTTGAAACATAGATCAATCAATCCGAAGATATTTTTGATAACGGATTCGTGCGGTAAGTTTGTGAAAAGGCTACTGAAGTCCGCAGAAAACAGATTGAATTGACTAGGCTCTTTTATCGAATTACACATTTCAAGAACTTGCAAGCTGTAATTTATGGACCAGATAGGATTAATATTTGTGCGCTGTGTTATTGATTTACAATAATTAATGAAATGGTGTTTTAAAAAGGTGAGTTTTTTTTGCATTTCTAGTGAAACTGGTTTTAAACTGCTGTTAAAAGCTCCGGTTATGAAACGAAACTTTACTGGGTTTTTGTGCATTTTTGGTATAGCATAGATTTTCGGTAGAGCTTTATCATTTACATCTGTTGTTAACTTCAGTGATTTAGTTGTTATCAGATGTCTGTTAATAATCTCGTCTTCTTTTTCATTCTGGTAGATAGTGTAAGTTGGATTCGAATTGTTGGTTGTGTTTGTGATATGATCATATCCTAATTCTTTGTTCATAATTTGTAAATATAGTTTTTTGCACGTGATAGCATAATTTCCAGAAGCTTTGTCCACACATGTGATTACAAATTGGTCTTGCAACGTTTTCAATTCTAGTGGCATTCTCTTTTCGTTTATAAAATTAGGTTTGCAATCTTCATATCGTTTCAAAAGTTTTGTTTTTATTTTGTTTTCAATATCCATAACTATGTTGCCGGGTATTTTATATATAGTCGATAGCTTTTCTAGGTGTTCTGTAACTAATTGCAATAGATCTGTGGTAATTTCTTCATCGTTTACAGATTTAGGAGATCGATATTGTGTTCCGTTCAGAATAATATTTCTCAGATCATTACTTTGTATCATATTAGCATTTCCGGTAACAATGTGTTTATAGTGCGAGTCTATGAACGATGGATAGTGGTTACAGTAACAGGCCGATGACAGTATTCTTTTAATTTGGCCAGTAGTCAAATTGCGTAGGAATTTATTGTAGTTCATAATTTGTGTGCTATCTGGCAAATCATAAGTGTATAAAATTCTTGTTTTATAGTGTTTCTCATCCGTTGTTTTGAAGTAAGTATTTATTGATCTGTTTATTAACTTGGCTAAATTGATTTCTTCCAGGAATTTACCATAATATTGTACTTTCAGATTGTGATATTTCTGCGGTAGGATTTCGTTCATTTTCTTTGAAACTAGTGACTTACGCGGGGCGGACACTTACCCCCCAGCCCCGATCTCTACCGTTTTGGTACCGAAGGTGGGCATCGGAATTCCAAACAGAACTGCGTCGGCCAAAATTGCCTACGGGCATTCTCCGGCCGGAAATCCGGCTTTGAAATTTCGCGTTTCGCGTAACCTCTTCTTACGACCAATTCACCACAGCCAGCGTGGCCGAATGGCTAGCGAGCTTGTCTAGTAAACTGGTGGCGCGGGTTCGATTTCCGCTGTTTTTTAATCGCCGCACATGTTTTTTTACAAGTGGGTATGATAAAATCACTGTTGAACAACAACTTTTTTTTTGATTTCTGTGGTCTGGAACATGAAGAGACAGTATCGAGTTGACTTATGTCGATTTTTGAAATTGATATCTATCGATATCAATACTAATCACAAAAATCAATCTATTATCGCGATAGCTGGCACATTTCTGTGAAACATTCTCACCTTCGAGAACCATCAAATAAAGGCCAAAAAAATGCAGCGGGAATCGAACCCGCGCCACCAGTTTACTAGACAAGCTCGCTAGCCATTCGGCCACGCTGGCTGTGGTTCATTGGTCGTAAGAAGAGGTTACGCGAAACGCGAAATTTCAAAGCCGGATTTCCGGCCAGAGAATGCCCGTAGGCAATTTTGGCCGACGCAGTTCTGTTTGGAATTCCGATGCCCACCTTCGGTACCAAAACGGTAGAGATCGGGGCTGGGGGGTAAGTGTCCGCCCCGCGTTAGCAATTATACATAAATGTTAATGTATCAATGTATCAATCACGGCCCGGATAGTTGCACAGTGGACAGTGGCGCTCTCACTGACCGCTCCGCAAGCACGCGACGCGCCAGCTCCACTGCGAATTACCAGCAAGCGCTAGAGCGCGATAATTTCTTCACTGAAATCGCCATGCGCCCATTCACTCGCAAAGCGGCCTGCCTGTGCGCGCGCCGCTCTCTCTCTCTGTGGGGCGCGCTGTGCAACTATCGAGGCCGTGCAATGTATCATGTATTAATGTTAATGTACTGATAGTTTCACAGAAACTATCAGCATTTGTTCTAAGTAAATCAACAGATATAACAAACAACAACAATAACAACACACGGAGCGAAAACGCAGCGAGACTGCCGACTTCCGTCGCGGCCAGTTAGAGTGCAGAGAAACCAGACTCGCGGGCAGAAGGCAGCGATACGCGCAGAGGGCAGCGATCCGCACCCTGGCTGGCAGAGAGAGAGACTCACGACTCACCTGAAACAATCTGGAAATATGACTCAGAATGGTCTGATTTCAACAAAAATCGAGTTAGGGACATATATACATACATTGAATGTTCCTACAAAGAATCTCCTCTGAAATTTATTCGTAGGCACGCCTACGAGTGTCTCGAATCGCCGCACTCGACGTCATCTGGTGGTCCTTCTGGAGCGAAATCTCAAAATCGGGACTCAAATAAAGTTTGTAGGAGTCCCTGGCCATGACATATCCAAATTTCAAGTCGATTCCTTGATCGGTGCAAAAGGAGCTACAGCGAATCTGGAGCCTTCCCGACTCGACCTGCACTGTGACTGGAGAGGATACTGCATTTTCAATAAAAGTGATCGGATTGACCTGTAACCTTGCAAGTGGACTTGTATAGACCCAAGCAGTCTACCTTCATCATAGCAACTCTCAATCTCTACTTTCATATAGATGACGTCACGATTTGTGGTGTCTGAGAGCGCTCGACGCCACGTCATGTGGTGGTCCTTCTGGAGCGAAATCTCAAAATCGGGACTCATATAAAGTTTGTAGAAGTCCCTGGTCATGACATATCCAAATTTCAAGTCGATCCCTTCATCGGTGCAAAAGGAGCTACAGCGAGTCTGGAGCCTATTCGACTCGACCTGCACTGTGACTGGAGAGGACACTGTATTTTCAATAAAAGTGATCGGATTGACCTGTAACCTTGCAAGTGGACTTGTATAGACCCAAGCAGTCCACCTTCATCATAGCAACTCTCAATCTCAAAGTTTCTTCTATCTAGATGACGTCACTGGTCAACAAACAACAATGAGGGTTTTTTTTTAAAGTAGATAGGAGAACAGATAATAATAATAATAGTTTATCCATATGTTATCAATCATCAAACAGCACAAACATCCTAGTACCGGTTAAGAACAAAGGGTGGTTTGGCAGAGCGATGACTGCGACAGAACCTTTTGACACCCAAAACGTGTATAGAAAAGGTCTGTCAATCTTAGAAACGAATGCAAGAACTTCTGAAGTTAGTAGAGAGAAAAAGCCAACTACGTCAGGACACTTCGTCGCCAGAGAGCAATAAAATTACATACGAGTGGGGTCATCTACAGTGAAACGTGAGCGGTTGTGTGTGAAAAATGACATAAGTTCGTTTCTGAAGTCAATCTTTTTGAATTGGCATACTGTGGAAGAATCAAGGTTGTTCCAGTATTTTGTAACTCGATATGTAATGAAACTCTGACCAAGGGTGGTTCGTGACGCACATGTGATTTTTAAACCATTTGAACGCAGCGAAGCAGATCTAGCATTCGGCAAAACCAGAAGAAATGGATTTTCTGCTTTTATATGACCATAAATAAAGCTGTGGACAATTCTCAAATCTGACAACACTCTACGAGTCCACAGTGTCTCAAGGGAAAACTTATGTAGCCGTTCCGCATATGATAGTTTAGGAGCAAGTAGTTTCGTGAACGATCTTTGCACCGCTTCAAGTTTATTACTCTGGGTGACATTGAGGGCTAAGAGAACCTCACTACCGTATTCGAGAACAGGACGAACCTCATACTTGTAAAAATTCATAAACAGAGACTCGTTGTGGTAGAAAGCCATTCTTAAAACACCAATTCTAGACGATGCTTTCTGTATTGTTCGTTTTATATGCTCGCCAGGATTAAGGTCTTGTGTGAGTGTAATACCAAGATCTTTAATCGATTCGACACAAAGTATAGTATGACCATCGCATTTATAGATAGATTTTATTGCACCTTTGCCAAAGTGTATCACATTGCACTTAGCAGTCGACAATGACAGTTGCCGCTCGTCAAGCCAATGGAATACACTAAGCAAATCAGATTCAAGTAGATCGTGGAAGTTTATTATGTTTTGAGGAATAGACAACTTCATGTCATCTGCATAGAGATAGTACGAGCAGTGCTTTATAACAGAGCCGATTCCATTAATGTAAATCATGAAAAGTAATGGTCCTACGACACTTCCTTGGGGAACACCACTCAATACGGGAATCCAGTCAGATAGGCATGTACCCACTCTAACCGACTGAGTTCTTCCCGAGAGAAATAGTTGCAACCAGTACAGTGTTTTGCCATCTATCTTATAAGATCTACAAACTTCCATTAAACGCCTATGTACTACTGAATCAAAGGCTTTCTTGATATCGAGATAAATCGAATCAACTGCTACTTTTTTTGACAGATGAGAAACTAAATATCCAACATAATCAACCATTTGACTAGTCGTACCTCTTCCGTCAAGAAACCCATGTTGTTGTTTATTGACTATTCCATATTTCCAGAGATGTGCACGTATGTTATAGCAAAGCATTCTTTCGAACACTCTACTAACACAACATGTAAGAGTTATAGGTCTATAGTTGGTACATTTGCTTTTATCACCACTTTTAAATACCGGCACTACGATTCCCTTTCTCCATATTTCAGGTATAACACCATTATGAAAACAATCCGAGAATATCAATGAGAGAGGGTGTGCAATAACAGTTGCCAACGATTGCAGTACTATTGATGGAATTTCGTCCGGGCCTTGTGATATTTTTCGTTTAGTCCTTTTCAAATATTCATACACACAATGTGGGCTGAAGTCGACCTCAGAGATAGACTGGGCTCCAGGATAGTCAGGTAGATGGAATGGTTTGTTATTATCACGCGAAAATACAGATGAGAAGAACTCATTGAATAGAGTTGCTCTCTCTGAATCTCCCGATACTACACTGCCCGTACTATCTATTAGATCTGGGGTCTACCGGTGTTAATTTAGATTTGATATATTGCCAGTATCTCGCAGGAGAGGAACTCTTGAGAATAAACTCTTCTCTCTCACGTACGCATTCTTTCACAACTATGCGATACTCTTTGAGGAGACGTTTATAGTTCTCTATATCCTGCGTGGTACCGGAAGATTTCTGCTGCGCGTGTAACCTTCTCACTCTATTTTTCAGCTTTGACAGCCATTTTGGAAACTTTGGAGAGTGATCTTGTAGCACTGTAACTGTAGGAATACGGTATCGCATTGCATCTTTTATGATATCACAGAAGCGTTGGTATTTGTCATTTATGTTCGTCAACATGGAGAATTCGGTAGACCAATCAACTAGTGCTAAATCTTGATTCATGGCACCGTAATCTCCTGTTCGAAAATCGAATACCATAGTAGAACATAATAGCTAGACACATGAAGGAATCCTGTTTCGACCCTTTAACCTGCAGACAGGCTTACAAGTAGAATTACTTAAAGACTAGTTGACTACTAAAAGTACTATCTGATAACGACCACTGCGGGGGGTCTACTGCCTGCTGAGGCATCATCAGTGCAGGACCGCAGTGGTGAACATAAAAGCGAGACTGTAAAATTACATGTAATAGGAAAGACCTGAAACATAGAGATGTATGAGAAAATGGGAAGAAAACAAACAAACAAAAAATTGCAGAAAGAGGTAATGATCGATAGAGAGGATTGCGAAATTGCGCGGGAAAACAGAGTATAAAACTGAGGCGAGACGAAAAGCTGATAATTTCGAAACGACAAGTATCTGTATTATGGCGCCTCCTAATCAGTCTAAACGTCCGAGTACTGGGCCCAACAGCAACGTCCAGATGAAGAAGCAGAAAAAGGAGAAGAAGACCGGCCGTAATACCAAGCTCGTCAACGACTTGAGTGATAAGTCGACGGTGCAGGACGTGATGGCGGCGATGAAGACCTGCCACAGGGACTTCAAGAACGTCTCTGAGTTCTTGTACTCGAACGTTCTCAACATCCGCATGTTGCCGACTGCGCAACTTGAGGGTAAGTATGGAAAAAGAGACAGAGTAGACTACGTGAAGCTCACGGACAAGAAGGGCGACGCGGTGGAAAACTTGAAGAACTACAACGGCAACCACGAGGGAGATGACATGACTGTAAGGAAAGTGGATAGTATGATAATAATTGTAACAAGTTATAGATCACCCCGGCGACAACGGGAACGTCGTTGGAGGTGAACTCTCGTCTCTTCCATCTGAAGTACGTGCAGCTTAGCTCCCTCATCCAGGCGGATGGCAAGGAGGTGAACGGACACACTTTGAAGGAGTACGCCAAGTCTGAAGACCTGTACGTGAACCAGGACAACATTGCTTACAAAAAACAAGATAACGATCGATAAACAATCAATAAATAACAAGAATCTATTAACAACCAGAAGTACATATTGGGTGTTACCCACTCAACAAAACAGATATAAAGAACAAAACCATTCACAGAACACAACAGAAAACTGGACACAGGGGATGGGGAAGACAGACAAGTGATCACTTCCAGAGTGCACGGAACTTGGGGTTGAGACGGTGCACGTTGCAGTTGGCAACGTGAATGAACGTCGCCTTCTGAGCGCGCACCGTCTTACCATAGTTGCCGAAGGTGCCGACCAGGGTATTGTCGTGCACCTTGTGATAGTGCTCGACACCCTGCTCGCACACCAGGCCAAGTGACCCGTGCTCTCGGAGGAAGGGGGCGAGATGGTAGAGGAGATGGTGAACCTTAGGGGTATACCTGAGTGGAACGAACTCCTCCTGGATCGCCTTCGCGATCACCTTCCTCAGCGTCGCCTCGATCACAGTGATCTGGTCGTCGTTCATGAAGCGAGCCTTGGACGCCTTGAAGAGAACGGTGAGCGGGGTGAGGTACTCCTTGTACTGCTTCACTCGACGGACAGGATCTCCGTTGAGTTCGAGAGGAACCAGTGCACGTCGTTTCCAGTCATGGTACCTGAACGACTACGGTAATCATAATCGCTCCGCCCCTTTTAGCCCCGCCCATTTTTGACCAATTTGGAAGCTATTTGTGTCCTTTTTGTTTCTCCGTGAACAATAAGGATTTTTTATTCACCCTTTCTGTATCATTTAGTCTACTTTCCATGTGCATGTCCCGCCCTTTATATCCTGCCCCCTCAATGACGTCATCATAAATTCACCTCCATGATACTGCCGGACACGAACGTGGTACTTGTCGCAGATCCTGTTGAACTGCTTGATCTTCGGGTGGTCGCGGATCGAGTCCATGTGCTCCAGCACAGCGCGTCTCTCGAGAAAACGTCGCTGGCTGTCCTCCATCCTCGCGTGGAACTTGGCCTCGTGCTCGGCATCGTGCATCCAGCAGTAGAACTCGACGTCGTTGAGGTCGTCATCCTCCAAGAATCCGTGGCAGTGAACGTGCCCCCACCGCTCGCACCTGAAACGACAAAATACATGTCAAGAACCGCCCCCAAAGCCCCGCCCACTTGGAGAAACTCACCCCTCCATGCAGCATTTGACGAAGCGTGCCTTGTCTCCCTTCTTCAAGGTGAAGGCACACCAGTCACAACATGCTCCGTCGTGAAGTGCTGACCGACCGTTCCTGTACTTGGAGTACTTGGCGAAGACGTTCAGCAGAAGCTTCTCCTCCCGGTTCATCGACACAGCCGTCTCTTTCAGCCCCGGCAGCTCGTCCTTCCACACGCCTTTGTCTATGCCATGTTCTAACATCATCCTCAGTACACACTGCAATGATTCTTTCTCCCTCCCCCTCCTCTCTCTCACTCACTCTCTCCCTCTCTCACTCTCTCCCTCTCTCTCTCTTTCTCTCATTCTCTCACTCTCTCAGCTCTCACTCTCTCACTCTCCCTCTCTTCACTCACCCGTCTCAAATTTGACTCCAATGACAGAAAGATCTTACTTAGTTACCGGGTCGGTGAAGATGTGCAAGGAGGGCGGAGCCAGGATCATCTGAAAAGTCAAAGGGGCGTGGCCTAAGTGGGCGTGAATTTGAAATATCCAGTAGAGACATAAATTGGGGTGAATAACATACCACCAAGAACGAAACGAGCTCTTCGAACGAGTAGGAGAAGTTGATCTTGGTGTTGTGCTTTGTGGGCACGGTCCGGATAGTTGCACAGCCGAGAGCGGTCAAGCCCACGACCGCGCCGCATACACGCGACGCTCTGCCCCTTTACGAATTTGCCAGCAAGCGGTTGGGCGCGATAATTTCTTTCTTGAAATCGCTACGCGCTCATTCACTCGCGGGGCAGCCTGCGCGCCAGCCGCTCTCTCTGTGAGGCGCGCTGTGCAACTATCCGGGCCGTGGTGGGGAGTAGAAATTGTCAACACTCACGTCCACGTCGTGCCCCCCGGGAGTCTGTTTGCCTGTGCACATAGACTGCTAAGTTCAAGTGTTGACTATTTTCGAGTCAAGGAATTGTCACCCTCTCCTCTCTCTCCTCTCTCTCCTCTCTCTCTCCTCTCTCTCCTCTATCTCCTCTCTCTCCTCTCTCTACCTTCTCTCCTCTCTCTCCTCTCTCTCCTCTCTCTCCTCTCTCTCTCTCCTCTCTCTCCTCTCTCTGGTGCCGGTAGGGTCGGTGGTTTCCATCAGAAGGCGAGGTGGATGGCGTGGGGAATCATATGGAATCTGCCACACATCATTTCTGACGGGATAGACCATCAAACACTAAAAAAGTGTTCATATCGTTGTCCACCCCGCCCCACCCCCATAAGCCCCGCCCCTTATGTCCGAACCATCTGTAATCGATTGCACGTGCCATGTTGTCTGTTTCCGGAGTGCCAGGGGTAGATGCGGGCGAAAGTACGCGCGGCGTATGAGAGGGACTGCGGGAAGACCTCAACATATCCTGCCACTCCTCCTCTCCCTCATTCAGCAATAGCCGCACGATCTCTGGATCCATCTCCTCGTCCTCGTCCTCTCCGTCCTCTTCATCCTCCTCTTCACTCTCCTCGCTCTTCACAGCTACAACACTCAACATACACTACGCACTTCAAATTAAGATAAATGTGATCAACTGACGAAATGATCAATTGACGCGAACTCTCCTCAGCCCGACGGCGGTGATATCTATGCGCCTATTCGCTATCTCCTCTCCACTCATCCTATCCTCTCCACTCATCCTATACGGTGTTTATATCCTGTACACTGACGACAAACATACGTTTACGTGTGTATTCAAGCTTCTAGAAACCAAATGGTTAGCCTCCTATACGACACCATTGTCTTGATTCGTTGAGTTATTGCTCCGCCGTAGCAGATCTTCACATCATCCCTCACACCAGCTGCCCTTCGTAGGCAGACATAACCTAACCACATTTTCAGCTATTTCCGTCTTTAGAGTAGTCTCAACGTCAGCGCGGATCGCGTGGAGCCGACGTCTTCGTCTTCACCCCTCCCTGTACCCTCCCCGCTCCTCTCTGCAGCTGGGTCAACGTCTTCCTCGCCCAGGAGAACAGCTCGCGCCATCGCCTCTCTCCCATTGCCCCACGCATTAACCCCAGTGATGACAGATAGTAGTGTGTCTGTACATGTATGTGATGCAACCGCCGGAATAAAGCCGTATCGTCCCTTTCCTGTGCCTGGCGAGTGAAAACGGTCGTTTTCACGTAGCGTAGCGGAGTGAAAATTTCTCTTCAGTGGCTGTTCCGCGAATGATCCGCCGTGGGACCATGGTAATATCATCCCCAGCTAGAACTTATTTATCTCTTCTCGTATGAGTGATCAACAATCCGCTTGAAATTTCACACTTTTCACATTTATCTTTGCACAACCGGGGGCATACAAGGCACACACACACATCACAACAAGGAACGAATAGAAAAAAGAAACGAATTGATGGGGGAAATCAGTGATCGGTCGCCGATCCAACGCGGGATAGAGGAAACCGGAAGAGAACTAATCATACACTATAAGCAATCATCTAACTATAAAAAAGACTAGGCGCTGAGGCCTTGGTGGGTGGCCCCTTCGTGGGTGGTATCTCTAGGTGCAGCTGACGATGCGTCCAAAGTGGTCCATCGAAGTGATCGAGTTGCCATCCGAGACGACCATGCCAGAGCGCGAGACATGCACCCTCTTCACGCCGCGCTTCACAAACGCCTTCTCCTCGTCCTGCAACACACCAGGTCAGCTCCGCCCCCTCAAGCCCCACCCCTACCTGAACAGCCATGTCGATGAATGAGCTGCGGACGTGGACAGTCGACTTGGCGGGAGAGCAGCTGATCTGGCGGGGACGAGCGTCCACGACAACGTCACCAGAAGACGACTGTCGCACCTCAACCACCGCCACTAGACTCCGCCCACCCAGGCTCCGCCCACTCACCAGCATGCCGTTCACGTGCATCGTGAGGCTGCCGTCGGGGCGGCGATCGTAGGTCGCCTCATGAACAATCTCCTTGCACATGGCGATGAACTGAAGAGACGAGGGTAAGCTCCGCCTCCCGTGGCTCCGCCCACCTGTTGTCCAGTCTGTGCCTCGGTGTAGAACAGTTTCACCGTGTAGTCGTTCTCCATGACTGGAAACTGGAGCTGGTCCAGGGCCACGGCGGAAGCACCTGAAGAACACTCTCTCCCTCTATCTCTTCCCCTCTTTCTCCTTCTCTCTCTCTCTCTCTCTCTCTCTCTCTCTCTCTCTATCTCTCCCTCTCGTACCCCTGAGGGCGGCGGCCGATACCAGGTAGGCCTCGGCGAGGTGGCTCATCGTGAACAGGACTCCCTGTCCACCGAACACAGCCATCTTGTCGTTCGTCGAACCTCAAACATCATGCATACGTAGACGTACTGTAGCTATACTGTACTGGAATATTCATATCAATAAACATTTCGAACACAGTTACACTTCTTCAGGTACAATACTACACTACACTCGTCATCCTACACATATACGCAGATAAACATTATTATATACAAAGTGCCTACACTATGCTACCGTACCCCTCACTTACTGAACTTGGAGTAGACCTTGTCCTCGGCATGCAGGATGCGGGCGTTCGGGTGCAGGATGCTCGACGAAGTGCCGCGCGCGTTACAGCACACCTGAACAGTACACAGTCAATCTATATCAATCGATGATCGCTCACCGCAAAGTTGTCGTGGCAGACGACGCGGACAGAGCGATCAACCGTCATCTCAATCAGCACATCGTGGTGCAGAACAATAGAGATCGTGCCCGCTGGAGACACCTCAAACATATATCGATATCATCGATTGACCATCGATCGCCCCATCAACTCACATAGATGAGGGGATAGGTGACACCACCGCCCTCGCAGAGCCCAGAGCGCATGGGCAGGGCGGCACGGAGAGACGAGGAGAGCGACTCGCGCGACAACGAAGGGGCGTGGCCGATGGGGGCGGGGCGGAGGGGCGCATGGCGCTGAGCGAGCAGCTGTACCGAGGGAGGAGTTCGCGTCTGCCGGCGCACCTCATTCTGCGCAGCAATCGGCCGGAACGCGCCTGCAATCGATCAGTGTGTGTGAGAGGGCGGGCACCGATCGATCGATAAACGCACTCGGCTGCTGCTGGCTCGAGAACTCATTCGAGAAAGGCAGAAGCGGCATCGCGTTCAGCTGCCTGCAACCACGCGCCAGTCACTACCAATCGATTATCGATCGATACTCACGGCGGACGCAGCATCTTGGGCGAGGCAGTGCCGACGAAAGGCGGCGGGCGGAGGCCGCGAGCAAACGGATCATGCTGAAACGGATTACCATAGCCAAGACCAGAGTACTCACGAGGCGCGCGGTCCTCTTGTTGAAGAGGGAGGGGCGGTTGTGGTTGGGCCGGGGCGTGTCTCCGCAGGGTCCGCCTCCGAGGGGCGACAGAGCGCGCGCGGTGCGCACAGAGTCCCGGGAAGTGGACAGCTCCGCGCCCACATCTCCCGCGTTCTCCGCGCCGCTCTTCTCGCTATCGTCGTCGTCGTACAGGGGAATGTCGTCCAGGGACACCTTCTTCACCCTCTCCGCCATCTCAACACGCGCCAGGTCGCTCATCGCACCAGTCACTGCAACACGGGTTGATTATCGACTGATATCGATCGATATCACTACTAGACTCACATGAATTTTTGGTAGTTGTGTTGTAGTGAGTAGTGTCGACCAGACCAGTCGTGTTATTTGTCCAGTCGAGTAGGAGCCGGGCTGAACCGAACAATATAGACTACCAATAAATGAGTCAACCGGGTACGGAACTGCACGTAGACTAACCGAGAATGATGACAGAAAAACAGCGAACAGCTTAGTTCAAT
Source organism: Rhabditoides inermis (assembly GCA_963966185.1). Classification (NCBI taxonomy): domain Eukaryota; kingdom Metazoa; phylum Nematoda; class Chromadorea; order Rhabditida; family Rhabditidae; genus Rhabditoides; species Rhabditoides inermis. The sequence continues at coordinate 47,848 of CAWZYM010000033.1, read as the reverse complement.
ACAAGTGCAAAATATCAAGCATAACATCGACAATGTCAACATCAAAATAACAACAACAAGATGGAAGGGATGGCTGACCGTCTGGTCGGCACGTAGGGTGTGAGTGGAATGAGGATCGGCGGCTCGACTGCCACGTCGCCCTGCCGATCGACCAATCGATGCTCGTATGCAAACGAGACGCGATCTCGCCGCACTCGCATGCTAATCAGGCGCCGTCTGGAGAGGTCGAGAGACACACAACGGAGAGATGCGCACCGCGGATTGTTAGCCCTTTGAACGAGCAAGAACTATCTCACTTTTCATAATAAGGTAAAGTAAAGGTAGCCCCCGGTTCAAGATATTACTCTGCGGAAGAGATTGAAGGGACTATGACACTAGCCCACAACTTCCAACGACAGCTCTCACAATAGACTCGTTAGAATTAGATATGCGCCTAATGGTGAGGTGTTTCCTCGAACACATTACGATTACGAGTACAGTACGCGCTGTACTTATTTCTTGTCAATTTGTCTCATACTGGGTATACTCCTTCCCTCTCGTTCTCCCCTCTTCCCCTTTCCTCTTCTCTCTCAATTCGTAGTCAGTTCGCAGACTCTCATGACTGTACTCATGCAGAATTCCGCGCGCGCTTCAGTCATTCATTTCGAGCCATCTGTGTTCTATAGAAAAATCAGTTTCTTCTTGATGATATTTTTTCACTTCTTCATGTTTCATTTGATGCTATTACAGAATGTGGTCGTTTTCGACGATGGGCAAGGTGTTTTACTGCTCTCTCACAATCGTTCTTGGAATTCTCGCGCTGTTAGCTATGCTGCGGTATCCACTATCAAAGGTAGCGAAAGAGAGAGAGAGAGAGAGAGAGAGAGAGAGAGAGAGAGAGAGAGAGGAGAAGGAGAAGGAGGGAGAAGTATTTGGATTTCAGCTCTACCCAATCTACAACCTCGCTGGCCTGCTCGTTCTCATGGATGTTTTGGCTAAAATAGCTGCTCTGTCACATGATATTCCGAGCGAATTCGAAGGCACTTCGATAGCCGGTCAGTCAAACGTACTTTATTATTTATGTCCATTCTAGGCCCCACCTTCACTGTCATCCTCATTGTTGTACTGTGTCTGCAATGGTTCATACAACTAATCGGTTTTCCCGCAATCGCCCTTTTTCAGTTTGCTGCTGTTTACATGCCCGCTTCATTCAGGTGAGCCATCCTATTTGAATTGAATAAAGTTTCGGAAACGGCAAAGATTTGAGGGACCTCCAGGGAAAACACTACAATCTCTCCATTCTTCTTGTGTTTCTGATTGGTGCTGGCTTCACTTTCCCTCTATTCACCGAGTGTTGTGGCTACAAGTACTATACAAAGGGTGGCTATTGGAATTTCGACTACGCCAAACCGGGCACCGCTACGTACAGTGAAATCAACAACTTCCTACAGGTAACACATTTCCATTCCTAGTATATGCAGTCTATTACCAGATGATTTGTCTGGTTATCATAATTGCAATCAACGTACTCGTATTCATAAAACTGCGTCTCTTCAGAAACAAGAAGAGTCGGTCTGTTGGTACGAATAATTTTTATTACTTTCAATGAACCCATATTCTATAGCCAATACAGTAACACAAACTCCATCCAATTCCATGTATCCGCAACCACAGAACGTAAAGGTAATGTAAGTAATAACATTTCATTTACCCATTGCATTTTTCAGAAGAAGCGTCCAATGTCGATTGAAATGAGGATGACCTTCGGATTCTGCTATTTGAGTGGATGTTTCATACTAAATTCCATATCATTCAATTATCTAGGATCGTGAGTATCTCTTTTCGAGAATCCTCTCTCATGTTATCCCCCTTTCAGCCTCTCTTTCTGGTGGATTCCCTACGTGAAGTTGTTCATCTCCACACTCAACAACACCAAGTGGTGTGTCTACGTTCTCTCAGCCAATAACATGCAACGCTCACTATCATCCCTCTTCTCGTGCAGAAAATAAACCTTGCACATTTCCGTTGGTCACGTGATCTTTTTGCATCCCGACTGGTCACAGGCACATGGGAGAGCTATCGTGAGAACTGTTTCCTGAAGTTGTAGTCGAGAGGAACAAGTATCAAACCGTCCACTGTTCACTGCGTTCAGTTAACTGCATTATCATACAACTGTTACGAGATTTGTTGTGGATCCTCGTCTAGACCGTACTGGCATCACACTATATGACGTGTGATAGCGTAGATGAGAGAGAGAGAGAGGAGAGAGAGAGGAGAGAGAGGAGAGAGATGGGCTGTCGTCACCATCAGTCTATCTCTGAACGTGTTTCCAGCAACGTTTAGTCACTCGACGATCAAAGATGTCGATTCGGAACGGAATGCATGCCCATCTTTTCCTCATTCCCTTTCGTTCCCAGCCCCCAATCAATCTGCATATTAATACACTGCGATACGTCTATCAGTGCGGATCGCGTGACTGCGATAAAATTAAGTAAAGGGAAGAAGATAAGCCACGAATCGCATCAGCTGTCTGCGAATAGTATTTTCATTCGTTTATAACTTTCTTTCGTTTTACCTCACCAATGACCGTGCGACTTCCCTCTTTTCTATGATTAAAAAAAAGTTACTCTGTAGTCTCATCGACCGGAAATGAGGAAATCTAATATAGGCTCGAAAGATCATCAGCAAACAAAAGAGCCCACTTGAGAGAAGGAGAGAGTGAGGCGATGAGAGAGGGAGGGAGGGAGAGAGGGAGAGGGAGAGGGGACCAACTCAAACCGCGCTGCTGTGCCGAGCCCTTCTCTCGTTATATTCGAATTCGAATCGCTGTCCGCTGTTGAGATTTCACCCATAAATCTTCGTCTTTGCGGCGCCTTGTCCCGCCTGGACACCAGACAGTCACAGTACCCCTCTCCCTCCGTCTCTCTCTCTCTCTCTCTCTCTCTCTCTCTCTCTCTCTCTCTTCGCACATTCCCACCATTCTTCCGCGTGCAGTTTCCGGTGCGCGACAGTGTCGCGGTTCGCAGTTATTAATGATGCGCGAGATTCGCGCATTGCTGTCGTGTCTAATAGATATTAATGAGCCGCTCACTCGCCTCGATTCTATCTGCGCGATCGCACCGCCGCCATCTCTCTCTCTCTCTCTCTCTCTCTCTCTCTCTCTCTCCACGCACACACACACCACATTCCACCGATCATAATTAGCAATCGGGCGTTCAGGTGCCGGCTATAAAGAGTGTCATGGTTGCTTGCGACATCTGCTTTGATGTCGCATTGTCATACTCTCCGGTCGGTGTCTTCTTTTGAGAGAGTGCAATGGTGCGTGTCCCTCTCACCTCCTGCTTGTTTTTGCTGGTTGAGGGTGTGGCGCCCCTCGCCTCACCCCTTCACCGTCTTCTCTCCGCGTCACAATCTCTCTCGCTCTTCGCTTGAAACATTCCGCGCCTGTCTGTCTGCTTTCATCTTTCGAGACGGGGATGATTCCCGCCTGGGCTGTCTCTCTCTCTCCCATTACACCGTCTGGCATACGGTAGCTTGCCGCCGAGGCGTTGCGATGTTTTGATTTTGATCAGTACAGTGCAATCGCACACATCGCCACAATCAACCCATCGATCGCCAATCAATTCACTGTCTTGTGTTCTTGTCGAGTTTCCACGACTTTTTTAATATTGTCGCGCCTTCCGTTGACACTATTCGCTCGTAAACCTCGGGGATACTTCCTACACAGTGCTATATGCAGCATATGTGGCGCACATGTGCCGCCTTGAATGACTTCTCTCTTCCTTTCTTTCTCTTTTCTCTCTATCTCTCCTCATTGACGTCATCCCGAATCATCCGCTTCATTTGCACAGACACGTGATCAGATCAGCGATGTGGCGGCAATGATTCCACTCCTCTTCATTCTACTATATGCGTTACACGGCGCACACGGTACGATTTCACTTACACGAACATACAACACTTCGAACTTTCAGGTGACTCGTGTCAGATGGAGCAGTGCTACAACGCCTACATGAGCACCCTGGAGTACGAGAGTCTTCCGCGCACCAGCTCCTATAGATACTGCGAGGTGGGCCCTTCCCTCCCTCGCCACTCATGCCCTGTCAGGTGCTGAACGTGTACCGCCGCTGTCTGCTGGCGACTCGCGGCTCGTGTCGCGGCAACTTCAACTTCCATTCGCACGAGGTGGTGATGGGCAAGGCATGGAGGGACCTGCACTGCGACCACGTCTTCCGAAAGAAGATCGAACACGCAGAGAGCAGACGCGCCAGCAAGTGAGCCCAGTCCTTTGTATGCAATTAGAAAGGGCGCATTCGGTCTTTTTATTCAATTGAGACAACAGTACAAACCAACTATCTTTAATCTGAAGTACTTTTAAAAGATAATGAATGTGGTGTTGAGTTGTCGCTTCCTGCCTGCTTCCTCTCATTCATTCTGCTCCCTCTTCGGAGACCCCCATCTTATGTCCACCGATGGAAAGATGTCGACGTGCGTGGAGAGGGGAGCCAGGACGATGATCGACAACAGATTCTTCCTCATCCAAGTCACGTCGTCGTCGACCGACGACGATCCTCTCACCACGGCGCTCTCTCGGGTGCGTCTTGATTGTTTCAACTCTCTGTCACTCTCGTTCACATTGATTCGTTGATCGGTGTTGGAGAGGGCGCCGCGCAGTCTCTCTCTCTCATGGCAGTGCAAACACACATAGCATAGCATACAACCCCTACTCACTGGAGCTGTCTGTTGTAGGTGACAGTGCTGGTGCGATCTCACGCGTGCACTCGGCGCGTCCGCTTCGAGGCGAGTGGCGGGGAGCGGCTGGCGGCAGCCTTCACCGACGGGACCACCCACTCGGAGGCAGTCGACGACGCCAGTATACGCAGTGTGGAGGTGGGCAGAGTACACTCACTCACACACGCACTCGAGTGCTGTCCAGGTTCTCGCCCAGTCCGCGTCCAAAGTCGAAATCCGCATCCGCCACTGCAACACGACCATAGTGATCAGGAAGAGGGCGCAGTTTCTCTCGGTTTCCGTCCGCGCGCCCAAGCTCATATCGGAGGTAAGCCACGCCCATTCGAGCACCGCCCACAAATCCCCTCGTCAGGCTCCGTTCACCACTCACGACGCCAACGTGCCAGCAATGTGCTCGCAAGGATGCCTCAAAGAGGTATATTCAGTGTACAGTATTCTATACACTACCGTATCCCAGGTGTCTACCACATCGGCCCTGCTCGCTCCCACCTCATTCAGCCGATGTCACGCCAAGCAAATACGGGTGCCCATCAAAGTGGCTACAGGTGAGCAAGCAGGTGACTCTAGGACTACTGTAATGTCACTACAGAACGCTGTCGCTCTGTCAACGTCACTGGGGCTTTTTTCGACGCGTGCGTCTATGATCTCATGTTCACAGGTGCGTGCGAGAGAGTGAGAGAGAGATATGTGTTTTTTTCAGGCGACGAAAACGTAGTGTCGTTATCAGCGGACGCAGAGTCGGACGCTGTCCGTCTCTCTCATATAGTGCGGAGTGATAGACGGGAGATCAATACCCATGTGGACATCTCCACTCTGAAAAGAGACTGGAAGTGTCGGCCCTCGCTCTCCCCTCGCCTTTCTCTAGCTATAGCCATAGCCATAGCACTCCTCCTTCTCTAGGTCACGCGACCATGCTTGTCTGTAGAAAGTGAACATACGAGTACTGTTATTCTGTGTAAATATCAATGTATCACGGGTGGAATAAACACGTTCAGATTAGTAGTACGTTCCGTCTTCATAGTCTAGTCCATACTCGCCTCCTCGACCCATTGACATCACATCATCGTCTTCCATGTACTCCCACTTTTCTGCAACAAAAATGATATGAATGAAATCATGTGTCTCCCCACCGTCTCCATTTTCAAACTCGAATACAATCGGTAGACTGACACCAATTGATTCGCACAACTGCTTCACGTCTCCTTCGTTAAATTTGAGCTGAACGAGAATACATACAGCAATGCATGTGGAACGTACACATATGATCTTCAGTAGACGGGTGTTTCGTTGAAGGCGAGTGATGTGCGTGGCGAGTTTGTCGATCGGATGTTTCTCGTTCTCCACCACTACAGTCTTCCTCCACTGGTGTGCATAGAGATGAGCGTAGAAGTCCCACGCAGCTCTCTCGTAGTCCACACACCGCAGTCGCCCCTGCATGCTGTGCACCTCTCGGGTACTCCACATGCAACACTCCCTCAATGGAAGGGTTGTCAACGAGGTGAGCAGTGCTATACCATCTCCGCGCGAATCGAATGTCCAAAGTATTCTCTCGCTTCAGAATGGCAATCATTTCGAATCCATCCTGAATACTAGTTCCACTCAAGAACTGTGAGATGTACTGACCGCGTTTTTGTCTACGAGCGCCGTGCTGGTGAGTGCTGTGAGTCGTCGGAAGCTGTCAGACACGAGGTGGTGGAAGAACTTGTTGACATAGTGGAAGGCGACGATGGTATGGGTGGGCAGATGGACGAGGATCGACAGCCACACTTCCGGGGGAAGCCCGCACGCACACTCGCACTCCATTCACGCACGCCGCACATCAATACCCACCTATCAGTTGCATTGATAACGTCATTTCTCTGATATGTATGATTCAAGAGATAACATGCATATATACACGTTTTCGATCTGACAAACAACTTCATTGGGATTGTTCATTTCGAATAGACGTATACAATGTAGAAGCTATCTTCAAATCCCATGTGCAAAATCACTATCCTGGAATGAAAACAATAATATATAGTGGGGAATACATATACATTCATACACTAAAAGGAACACCTCAAAATCTACTAGCACACAGTAACAGTACAGAGTGTACACCGCTCAGGTCTACTCATCATCTGCGTGTCTCCTCCTGAGGTTCGTCTGCTCGCGAGGAAGCTGCAACACGCGCTGATGCCTCCTGCCCTGTCCCACCCGGCCCCATCCCACTCACCCCCTGGCCGCGTCCCTGTCTGCGCCACTGTACACCCACGCACCACGCTTCGCACTGATCACATTGCGAGCAAACTCGAACCCGCCCACTTTCGATACCACTGACGTCATCACACCCCGCTCCTCGTCGCTGAATCACAATGAGAAATATGCGCGCTAGAGCATGTCTCACGTGCAGTGGCGAGCGAGATGTGTGAGGTAGCGGAAGTACTTCTCGACGAACTGAGCCTGGGCGATCTGAGGAGAATGAGGAGAGGCTTGACTCGAGTGACTAACCTGCTTGAAGATGACGCGGAAAAGAGTGGACGTGCGGAGGAGAAGCGCACGGGAATGGTACACGAAAAAATTGAACACGCGGTAGGTCGACTGACGCTTGTATGCCTATAACCACAATATAATGGCCACAAATAGACAACTCATACCTCGAAAAAGGAACTCAGGTGCTGAAAGAGGTTGTGTCGCTCGAGAAAGGCGAGTGCCTTCTTGTTCGGAGCATTGAAACCAACCAGGTGAGTCAAGCCAATAGCGCATCTAAACAATGACAGAAAGCTACAAAACGAAAGAGTTGACACGATCCGCCGGCGTACTTCTGAATGGTGTGTACGTCATCCGCGTCGCGGGCGTTATTGTTGAGAAGGTGGCCGACGAACGCGATGAGACGAAACAAGTCGCCCCACTCCACCCCCTTTCCATCGCACATCAACCACTGAAAGAGCATGTGACGATACACCATGTGACCGAACCAGCTGGCGGATGTTTCTTCCGAGTGCCCTGGCAGCCGCGTTGGCCTCCGCTCTGTTCGCTCCTTCCAGCATCTCCCACAGGATCGCCACTCGCCGCCTGATAGACGCTTGTTGCGTGTTATTATATACACAATCCTACAACTCCTCAGGTAAATTCTCACACTGCGTACACAAAACTTGACAGTGGTACGCATGTGAAGATTGAGTGAGGCATGCTACGCACTGTTCACATGCGTGGATGGCAGACCGACCGACGCGCAATTTGGGGCGGAGTGAGACGAGCTTCACGCATTCCTCGCATGCGTAGAGAAAATTCGCAAGAGAATCAGCGTTCTTAGGTGCGCCCTGCTCATCTCTTCGTATCAACGAGCATGGCTCAGGAGGTAGTGAGCTAGCGTGGTAATCCAGGCTGTTGTGGGTTCGCCGCGGTTTTCATTTTGTTTTACAAAATTGAAATATAAATGAAAACGTTTTTTATGATGTTTATTACTATTCTATGATCAGTTTCAAAATGATATTCAACGTTTAGCTATTTTTAAATTTTCAGTACCGTTTTACCACCGACCGATGCGCTCACGCACTCTGTTTTGCGTAGAAGACGAGTGTGCGTGTGCAACGAGCACACGCACACTTGAGCCGCTTTTGCGTCCACGCATGCGTAGCATGTGTACGCAGCGTGGAGAAATATCCGAGTCACTTGTATCGCCTTCCGTGAGACGCATGTGTTTTGTGAGAACATTGCACGAGAGAATGCGCACTTCGCGAGACTGAAAAAGACGTCTAAACAGACATATCCGGTCACTCACGGGATGAGTGAGAAGGGAGAAAAAGGAGTCGATGTAACCGGGCATATCGAGACGAGTCAACTGCAAATATGAAAGAACATAACACAATTGGTTCTTCCGCAAGACTAACAATCTGAATAAGTGAAGCGACGCGCTGATCTGTCGGTTCAATAACCATCAGAAGGCGCACCATATCGCTTCCGAATTTGACCTCGCCTAAATGGAATATTTTCAATCGATCCATTTACAGCGTACCATCGTTCCGTGAGTAGAGGAACTCTTCAGGGGAGACCTTCTGACTGCACGCAACAAAGAGAGATAAGAGAGCGTGCGACGAGACAGAGTGCGGGTCAAAGTCGAGGTCGCACAACAGAGCGAGAAAGTTGTCGTACACATGACCCCTCTGAATTATCCATACCACGACCAATTGTGACACCCCATAGCTCACCACTAGCCATTCGACCACGCTGGCGCTGCCGAGTCGTGAGACGACCGCAGTGAGCGTGTTGAAGATAGCGCCCCGAGAGCCGCGTCCCTCACTCGCAGCACAACCAGCAGCGACTTCCTGTAGCTATAGTCGCCCAGCTTGTTCGCCACATCTCCACCCGTAGGCGCAGTCAACATGCAGGTGAGTGTCTACAAATCAAAATGCAACATGGTGTGATTCACGTACCTCACAACACTGCACCATGCGCGGAATGGATGGCCAATCCTCAAGAGACTCGAACACAGAAGACAGATCTGAACATAGCAATGTAATGCGAATGCATAGTAACACCTATCAGCTACCATTTATAATCGGCTTCTCACACAGTCCCAGAGTAGAGATTATCTGTAACAATGCGTGCAAAAGCAAAACATACACAAAGTACCTGACGACTCGCACCGCCTCGATCCTTGTCAGCACTCTCCCACGCGCACATCACAGCAAGCATCTGATGTTGCATAGGAGGGAACACCACTGTGCAACATACCGTGGAATGATGACGATGGCGAGGCGTGTTGTGATTGTGATAGTCGAGAACGCGAAGCATACTCTCCATCTGATCGGCACTACATCCTCGCAGCTGCTCCCGAACCACCGACCAGTCGGCGCCAAACTGCATCACCTCCTATATATGCGTATTTGAAAATTGGCTTACGGTGACTTGATAGTAGACGTGTAGGAGGCACTCGTGGGCAAGCAGAGTCTGGTGGGTGCTGGCTGCCACCTGCCACACGGGAAGCGCACCATACGGCAGAACAGCCGTCTGCAGCCAGCCAGCCACGCACTCCTGGAAAAGGAGATGACACACATGGAGGAGGAGACAGGGAACTCACGATGAGATGGGGAATAACGAGCATGTCTGCGGCAGTCAGCAGGTCGACGGCCGTGTCTCTCGAGATGGTCGGTCTGCCCGTGTAGATAGCAGAAGTCGACCAGCGATCGAGCCACCGCGCCACGCATCTCCATGCGACACTCCTCTGAATGTGGGAATAATCAACTTTCCTGAACACAGTATGCTGACTGTGTGCGGCCTCGAGCATGTGTCCGTAGAACAAGGCGTGGAATACGGGTGAGTTTGCGGCGAGGAGTGCGCGGTGCGCGGCCACCCTCTCCTCCCCATCCCCACATAGCAACGCATCCAATACACATCCACATATTAGAGATGCACTCACCGTGTGCGCGCATCTCATCGAGCTTTCCCATCACGCGCTCGTTGGTCTGCGACGAACTGAACACATTTCACAATGAATATAAAGTATATATCGTTCGAACTCAGCTCTCCAATTTTTGTGGAAAAATCATATATGTGAACAATAATATACGCTACAGTGCTACAGTAAACAAAACTATTGGACAGCAGAAATCTCACCTTCCCTTCCCCTCTCGTGAAAAGATTGAAACTGATTGGTGAACCTTATAGTCGACTTGGATCCCACATGCCACTCTGCCAACGGCGAAATATATGATTCGCAAGGGATGGGCGGGGCTCACAACCCCTCTCACTCTCTTGCGGATTTTTTTTTACAAATTTCTTGACATTTTGCAGTGAGCAAAATCTCTTCCCACCACGGGACTCGAACCCGCGGGGGGCACGAACGCGCGCAGTATTTAGAGGCAACTGCGCTGCCACTGCACTATGCAGCTAGTTGCTCTCCATGCGAATGCAGCAAATATCTATCTCAAAGACGCGCGAACATGAACTCGGCGCTCACAAGGAGTGTCGTTTAGGTCACAGAAGCCGATGGTGACCAAACTGATATCAGAGATACCCTAGGAGGGTACTAGTCGAAAACCGTTTTCAAATCCACAGGACCGGCCATACGTTTCGAGATATTTACGTTTCAAATTTTGAAGCTAAACCATGTCGATTGCTTTTGCGGCCTGTCACACCAATCGCGCGAGCTATGAAACAACGGCGCTGGCCTAGTGGTTAGAGCGGCTGTCTGTCAAGCGGTAGGGTGTGGGTTCGCTCTCCTGATATGCTTTTCATTTTGCCGACACTTTTCGGACTTGTACTTTTTTGTTCGAATGGTTGGAGTCACGCATGGTGAGGGGATCATGTGGAAACCTTCGTCGGTAATAATTTTCGTTTTTTTTCAAAACGAAGTGTAAAGAACGCAAACACTTCATAATGAGCCTTCAAATGGACAGATGACCGTTGGATTTGAAAAAAAAAGAAGATGATATGAGTTTTCTACCAACTGCCCAATTGTAACCGAAAAGTACAAGTCCGAAAAGTGTCGGCAAAATGAAAAGCATATCCTGAGAGCGAACCCACACCCTGCCGCTTTACAGACGGCCGCTCTAACCACTAGGCCACCGCCGCTGTTTCTCAGATCGCGCGAATGGAGTGACAGGCCGCAAAAGTAATCCACACGGTTTAACTCCAAAATTTGAAACGTAAATATCTCGAAACGTATGGCCGCTCCTGTGGATTTGAAAACGGTTTTCGATTAGTGACCTCCTAGGGTATCTCTGATATCAGTTTGATCACCATCGGCTTCTGTGACCTAAACGACACTCCTTGTCAGCGAGATCTTGGTGATACAGTGATTTAACCGTAAACCGTATTTTGAAAAACATTCGAGCACCCCCCCCTCTTACAGTCAGAAACATAAAACCAAGAACGCAGAATGCATTGACGACTTTCAGTGATGGTATTACGCAACCAACTATGGCAAAACACGCGTTTATCACAGTACGAAACAAAAATGAATGTTCAATATTATATTATTGACCAAACGCGCGGTGAGTTGTGGTCGGAGTCGCGCCGGAGTCGCTGCAGCTGGCAGTCGGAAGGGCGAGTCATCCAATCCACAGCACCTGTAACGAATAAGTTTCAAACCAGACCGCTATCGTAACAACATTCATGTGAAGTAAAATACAAGTGATTTGGTGAACAATCGACCAATTTGTCAGCTCCATTAAATCACATAGTCATAGAAAACATGCCTTACTGATATGGCGTGTGAGAAGAGAAAGTCGCAGGCGGCGAACCATCGCCTGCGTGGAGTTCGGCAGGGAAGATTCCTGCAATCGACATGCACGAAACACACACAAATATCGTACGCAGTCGTGAATACAATCAACAATCTCCTTACCCTTTCATGAGGCAGTATCTGATAGCGATGGATCACGATCAGTGACCGCGCTCGAGTTGTTGAGCAGCACCCGCATCGCAGCGTACGCACGCATCAGTCAACGCGCACTCTGAACGAATAACGTTGCGGAGTAGTTTAATACCACGCATTTACAATATTATTCACATTATAAAAACAAAAAATAACAACAAGACAAAATGGGAACACACCTGAACAAGCTGCAGTGCAATGTGAACGAGGCGCCGTCGTTCAGCTCGTGAAACTTCGACCGACAGGGCAGCGTCATTGTGAACAAATGAATTCTATGCATTTCTATTAGCAAACATAAAAAATTAAAAGAACTAAATCCGAAGCGCGACAGTGATTTCGAAAAGTGTTTTTAGAGCTTGTTTGCGAAAGCTTCAATGTAATTAACATGAACATCGTAGAGAGGTCTGATATTTCATATGTAATAGACAATAGAAACAAATATATCACATATAAACAAACAAAAATCACAGGGAACAACAAAACAGCTGATCAGCTGTTTTCTGGCCGGCTGACCCAGCCTTTTCGCGGTCGAACCATTTTGATTCAAAATTGGTATAGGCTTGTCGGTGGTGCTGCACAACAATACACCATGAGTGGCATGTGGGATCTTTTTTTACTATACTCGAACCGTTGCAGCGTTAAACCTACACTTCCGCACCCCGACCACCCATCTGATGCCGCGATGGGTGAAGCTGGTGTTCCTCAAGTGGCTGCCAAAGGTAAGAGAGAGAGAGAGAGAGAGAGAGAGAGAGAGAGAGAGAAGGAAGACACTCTGTGTTGTGCATTGGTGCTTCAGATTCTGTTCATGCGTCGTCCGGTCGACGACCAGGATGAGAGCATCCGAGTCAGCAACAAGAAACACATGGCTGGTGGGTGGAACACAGCAAAGTCTTCTTCTTTCTCCTATGTCGGAATCGTGTTAGAGATTAGAGATGGTAAATTTATTTCTTTACTATCGATTCTGAGGGAGTGTAGCAGTAGCAGATCAAATTATCTTACCGTAATTCTAAGAAAGTGAAGTGAGTGAAATACTTTTTGTGTCAGGCGGTTCGCACACTCTGGATGGTAAGATCCCTCTCAACTACCACGACCATCGAGTATCGAGGGATGCGACGAAGAGCCTCGCCAATGCGGCCATCGATGAGAGAATACAGGTAGACATTATCTTTTAAAAGTACTTCCGTAAAAAAGTGTTGTTTGTGTTAACCTGATTCAAGAAAAGCGCATGCATATATTATTAATTTTCGAAAAATCAAATCGTAAACACCTGAACATGAAAACTAACACAAACTTGCTCTTTCAAACGAATATAGAATAGTTACACGTAACATTCAGAATAATACGATTGTTTTGTTTATTTAGTGTTTTTTGCGGTTTATTATTTATGGTTTATCAGTAAAATAAAATGTTATTCGTGATGTTGTTTGACTCAATGTTTCAGGTATAAATGTCAAAAAAAACAAAACATGGAATTATTCAACATTAATTATTCAAAAATTATTCAACGTTTTGAAAGAGCAAGTTTGTGTTAGTTTTCATGTTCAGGTGTTTACGATTTGATTTTTCGAAAATTAATAATATATGCATGCGCTTTTCTTGAATCAGGTTAACACAAACAACACTTTTTTACGGAAGTACTTTTAAAAGATAATATATGTCCTTTTGTTGAATTTCATAGAAATTTTCTCTCTCGTCTTCATACATGTAACATGTTCTTCTCTCATTATTTCATCAATTTCATTTCAAATTTTTTCGATATTTTCTCGTTCTCTCGTTCTCTCCTTCCATTCCTTCCCTCCTTCTCTCCTTCTTTCCTTCTCTCCTCCTCTCCTTTCCTCCTTCTCTCCTCCCATTCCTTCCCTCCTTCTCTCCTTCTCCCCTTCTCTCCTCCTCTCCTCCTCTCCTTCCCTCCTTCCCTCCTTCCCTCCTTCTTTCCTTCTCTCTTTCTCTCGTTCTCTCTTTCTCTCGTTCTCTCTTTCTCTCGTTCTCTCGTTATCCCTTTCTCTCTTTCTCTCGTTCTCTAGTTCTCTCGTTCTCTCGTTCTCTCTTTCTCCCTTTCTCTCTTTTCTCTCTTTCTCTCGTTCTCTCTTTTCTCTCTTTTCTCTCTTTCTCTCGTTCTCTCTTTCTCTCGTTCTCTCGTTCTCTCGTTCTCTCGTTCTCTCGTTCTCTCCGTCTCTCCGTCTCTCCTTCTCTCCTTCCCTCCTTCCCCCCTTCTCCCTTTCTCTCTTTCTCTCGTTCTCTCGTTCTCTCGTTATCTAGTTCTCTCGTTATTTCGTTTTCTCTTTCTCTCGTTCTCTCGTTCTCTCGTTCTCTCGTTCTCTCGTTCTCTCGTTCTCGCGTGTCTCCTTCTCTTCTTCTCTCCTTCCCTCCTTCCCTCCTTCTCCCTTTCTCTTTTTCTCTAGTTCTCCAGTTCTCTCTTTCTCTCGTTCTCTCTTTCTCTCTTTCTCTCTTTCTCTCTTTCTCTCGTTCTCTCGTTCTCTCGTTCTCTCGTTTCTCGTTCTCTCGTTCTCTCGTTTTCTCCGTCTCTCCGTCTCTCCTTCTCTTCTTCCCTCCTTCCCTCCTACCACCCTCCTTCTCTCTTTCTCTCGTTCTCTCGTTCTCTAGTTATATCGTTCTCTCTTTCTTTCGTTCTCTCTTTCTCTTGTTCTCTCTTTCTCTTGTTTTCTCGTTCTCTCGTTCTCTCGTTCTCTCGTTCTCTCTTTATCTCGTTCTCTCTTTCTATCCTTCTCTCGTTCTCTCGTTCTCTCGTTCTCTCGTTCTCTCCGTCTCTCCTTCTCTTCTTCCCTCCTTCTCTCCTTCTCTCTTTCTCTCTTTCTCTCGTTCTCTATTTCTCTCGTTATATCGTTATATCGTTCTCTCTTTTTCTCGTTCTCTCGTGCTCTCGTTTTCTCGTTCTCTCGTTCTCTCGTTGTCTCGTTGTCTCGTTGTCTCGTTCTCTCGTTGTCTCGTTCTCTCCTTCTTTCCTTCCCTCCTTCCCGCCTTCTCACTTTCTCTCTTTCTCTCGTTCTCTAGTTCTCTCGTTATATTTATATCGTTCTCTCTTTCACTCGTTTTCTCTTTCTATCGGTTTCTCTTTCTCTCGTTCTCTCATTATCTCTTTCTCTCTTTCTCTCTTTCTCTCTCTTCTCTCTTTCTCTCTTTCTCTCTTTCTCTCTTTCTCTCTTTCTCTCTTTCTCTCTTTCTCTCTTTCTCTATTTCTCTCTTTCTCTCTTTCTCTTTTTTCTCTAGTTCTCTCCTTCTCTCCTTCTCTTCTTCTCTCCATCCCTCCTTCCCTCCTTCTCCCTTTCTCTCTTTCTCTCGTTCTCTAGCTCTCTCGTTATATCGTTCTCTCTTTCTCTCGTTTTCTCTTTCTCTCGTTTTCTCGTTTTCTCGTTTTCTCGTTCTCTCTTTCTCTCTTTCTCTCCTTCCCTCCTTCCCTCCTCCTCCCATTCTCTCTTTCTCTCGTTCTCTAATTCTCTCGTTATATCGTTCTCGCTTTCTCTCGTTCTCTCTTTATCTCTTTCTCTCTTTCTTTCGTTCTCTAGTTCTCTCGTTCTCTCTTTCTATCCTTCTCTTCTTCTCTCCATCCCTCCTTCCCTCCTTCTCCCTTTCTCTCTTTCTCTCGTTCTCTAGCTCTCTCGTTCTCTTTTTATATCTTTCTCTCTTTCTCTGGTTCTCTCGTTCTCTCGTTCTCTCTTTCTATCCTTCTCTCGTTCTCTCGTTCTCTCGTTCTCTCCGTCTCTCCTTCCCTCCTTCCCTCCTCTCTTTTTCTCCTTTTCTCTCGTTATATCGTTCTCTCGTTCTCTCGTTCTCTCGTTCTCTCGTTCTCTCGTTCTCTCGTTCTCTCGTTCTCTCTTTCTCTCTCCCCTTACTAAATTCCTACTGATCGCAGCCACCAAAGTACATCTGTCTCTCTCCAAACAGCGTGCTCTCTCGCGTGCTCTCGCGCTCGCCCGCCAGCAGAGGGCTAGCTATCAGCTAGCGTGACTGGAAACGACACCCACCCACACGCTGGCCTTTCGCCTAGTGCGAGTGCGAGATCGCTCATAACTTCTTTCGGAGAAAAGATACAAAGATGCCGTCAATTAGTGATCTGCCCTATGGAACCGTGCGAATCTAACTAACATAAATTGGAAGACTTCACATTGTTGCTAACATGTCCTTTGGATATCGCTACTTGAAAATTCTGGCGCGAGCCTTATTTTAACCCAAGAGAGAGGGCGCTGCGCGCCCTCTCTAATGATCACTAGAGTCATCTCAAGTGTTCATATTCAGAAGCTGTACTACTCTCCACCCGTAGTGAAAGCGTTCGAGAACATTTGCTTCATTGCCGAGCTGCTCAAGAAGAAGGACAGGGACGACAAGGTGATCTTATCTTTGAATCTTTTCTGTCAGTTTATTCCCCCCCCCTCTCTCTCTCTCTCCTCTCATCTATTGTTTGCAGATCGATGAGGACTGGAAGTACGTGGCGATGGTGTTGGACCGTCTGTTCCTCCTCATCTTTTCCTTTGCCTGTTTCATCGGAACTGTCTGGATCCTCCTCCAGGCACCCACTCTCTATGATAACAAACAGCCCATCGACTTGCAGTACCGCCCCGAAAACGTATCCATGCCAAATATCGGTGGAAGGTTGTAGAATCACATTGTGTTGATCTGTTCCAGTTTCATGCGGGATAATGTAGATATTAGGTGCCAAGAATTCCTGTGTATTCATTACCAACGAATGTAAATGAATTTATTTGAATAAATAATATAGTACTATAAACGAATATGAGCGCAGACAGATTTGATAGCGCCAGCTGTCTGAATGGCGCGCGTTTCAAATTCACGCGGGAGTTTTTGGCGCCAGCCTGCCATCCAATAGGTAGGCGGCGAGAGAGAGAGTTCAGTTCTTCATTTGGGTCTTGCCGAACAGTCCTTCATTCCAGTTCATCAATGTTCAATCATTCAATTGTATTTTGATTGTTTATGATATCTTTACTTAATTCATGAAATTGTTAACTACTGTACTATCCTGTTTCGTGGCGCGTCGCGTCTCATTAATTTATCTGGATAAAGTATTTCGTATAATTTATGCGAGTGGGATTTTTCTCGTTTCGTCATGTCAGTTACTGATATGTTTACGGAGCATTCTATCACTTTCAGTTTGAGAATGACCCTGGAGGAGGTGAACCATCAGGAGGCGGCGGCTGGCGGAGAAGAGGCCCGTCTCAAGCAGTACAAGAACCTCGCCAAGCACGAGGTTACTCCTGTTTCGTATAAATTGTTGTGTCGTGTTCGTTTGTTAATTTGTCATTTGTAGGACATGCGCCGTCGCCGCACTGAGTGCAGCGTGGAGCTGCGCAAGCAGAAGAGGGACGATCTGATGATGAAGAGGAGGAACATGATGGATGAGGACGAGGAGGACGAGGCTAGCGAGGTCGAGAGCAGCAGCGAGAACAAGGCGCCCGGTGAGTGGCGGCATGTTGCGATGTTCTTATCTTATTTCACTGATAAGCGCAGTTTGACCTTTTATGAAATGTTTCAGCGAATGCCCCTGTGAAGATGAGCAACGAGGAGGTGATCAAAATCCTGTCCAACTCTCCTACTCTGGAGCAGATGAGGCAGTGCTTCGAGGCTGTCCGCCGCACGCTGTCCAAGTCGAAGAACCCTCCGGTGGATGAGGTGATCAAGTGCGGGCTGCTCACCGCCCTCGTCCAGGCTCTCTCCGTCGAGGTATGCATAGACAGTCTGACCAGGCTACATGACTGTTTCAGGACGAGAAAGTGCGCTTCGAGGCTGCGTGGGCCATCACGAACGTCGTGTCTGGCACTTCTGATCAGACGGTGGCTGCCGTGCAGGCTGGAGCCACCGCTCCCCTCGTCATTCTCACCACTGTCGATTCTTCTGCCCTCGCCGAGCAGGCTCTCTGGGCCGTCGCCAACATCGCCGGAGACTCGGCCCAGCTCAGGGACTTTGTCATCCGTGAGTGGGAGATAGTTTGCCGGATCACTAGAATGATCTACTTTTTAAACGCCTTTCCTGTGCTAACCTCTCTCGCTCCCAGCTGAGTTTCGCCCACTGACCCCGGCTGTCAATAACACAAACTATCCTCCAGACGGCGACTACAAATTCTTGTATTTGTAGAGAACCATGGAGTGGAGGCTCTGATGCGCCTGGCGGACCGTGTGGACCAGCTGGAGGTGTCGTTCGCCCGCACTCTGGCCTGGGCCTTTTCGAACATGTGCCGCCACAAGAACCCCCACGCACCCGTCGCTGTCCTCAAGGTGCTCTCTGCCGGACTCGCCAAGCTCATCCAGCACCAGGTATGTTATCGATTAGCTGGTACTAGATCAATGTGTGTGTTTCAGGACAAGCAGGTGCGTCAGGATGCGTGCTGGGCAGTGTCGTACCTGACGGACGGACCGGATGAGCAGATCGAGCTGGCCCGCTCTTCGGGAGTGCTGCCCCACGTGCTCTCCATGCTGCGCGAGACTGACGCCATGATCGGTAAGGGACGGTGTATCGATTGATATTGATTGCCCCCCTCAGCTGATATTGGTATGTTCTCCTCTTCGTCCGAGTCCTCCATGCAGATATGGATACTTCGTCGTCCGGAGCTAGCCTGGACCGTCCTACTAGGAAACTAGAATCTGGCCCCCGTCCTAGTAGGAGACTAGAATGGATTTTGGAAACTAGGCGACTAGCTAGTCGACTATATAGGACAGCTGCTTGTTTCGCCTACATAGTTGACTAGATAGTCGACTATGTAGGAAGAAAACATGATTGTATTATCTTTATCAAATCAATATAAATGTCATCAAAGGAGTGCGCATGCTGTTGCGCTTTAGTTTTTGAGTATTCACGCATGTTCTTGATCAAAAAACCGAGTCATGAAAGTGCTAAACGTATATTTCTTGCTGCGGGATTGTGTTCTCAAAAGAGACGTTCCCGCCGTGGTGCCCGGATAGCGCAGTGGTAAGAGTGCAGAGTAGTAAACATGTGATAAATGATAGATCGTAAGTTCAAATCTTGTCGAGGCCAAGCTCTTGTACTCCTAATGTTAATGCTTTTGTACAATTGTATTCTTATTTTACAAGGAGTGTCGTTTAGGTCACAGAAGCCGATGGTGACCAAACTGATATCAGAGATACCCTAGGAGGTCACTAGTCGAAAACCGTTTTCAAATCCACAGGACCGGCCATACGTTTCGAGATATTTACGTTTCAAATTTTGAAGCTAAACCGTGTGGATTGCTCTTGCGGTCTGTCACTCCATTCGCGCGAGCTGTGAAACAGCGGCGGTGGCCTAGTGGATAGAGCGGCTGTCTATTAAGCGGCAGGCTGTGGGTTCGCTCTCCGGATATGCTTTTTTATTTTGCCGATTCTTTCCGGACTTGTACTTTTGGTGGGGATTGGGTAGTTGGTAGAAAACTCCTATCATCTTCTTTTTTTCAAATCGAACGGTCATTTGTCTTGTTGAGGGCTCATTACAAAATGTTTGCGTTCTTTTAAGTTCATTTCAAAAAAATTCGAAAAATAACACTGACGAAGGTTTCCACATGATCCCCTCACCATGTGACTCCAATCACTCGAACAAAAAAGTACAAGTCCGGGAAGACTCGGCAAAATGAAAAGCATATACGGAGAGCGAACCCACAGCCTGCCGCTTGACAGACAGCCGCTCTATCCACTAGGCCACCGCCGCTATTTCACATCTCGCGCGATTGGAGTGACAGACCGCAAAAGCAATCCACACGGTTTAGCTCCAAAATTTGAAACGTAAATATCTCGAAACGTATGGCCGGTCCTGTGGGTTTGAAAACGGTTTCCGACTAGTGACCTCCTAGGGTATCTCTGATATCAGTTTGGTCACCATCGGCTTCTGTGACCTAAACGACACTCCTTGTTAGAACAAGATTACGTCATTTTAAAACCGTATTGAAAATTGGAAGAAAAAAACTTCTCCTACATAGTCGCCTAGTTCCCTTCTATATAGTCGCCTAGAATCTCTCCTACATAGTGCACTACTGTTATTCGTATAGGTGCCTAGATCAATGATTCTAGTCGCCTATATAGGACGGATTCTAGGCCCACTAGTAGTGGGGGTTCAGCCGAGGAATCAGGGGGCGGAGCAATTGTCCACGGAAGTTTCACTCATTCTGTATGGATTATCATAACTGTCATGTAAATGTGTTTGACTAACGTTTTCCTGTTTCAGAATGATTACCATATCTACTGCTGATGACCTCTCGCTCGGTGGGTAGGAAGGGGCAATATACGAAACCGCCGAAACACGGACCAAAACAACAAAGTTCTATGCGCATTGTCGTCCTTGCAGAAGGACTACGTGATGCCGTCTGTGATGTGTCTGCTGTCTCGCCTGCCTCGCCTCACCCATGTGGAGATGGATCGCGCGCGCTTCCTGCCCCACTGTGAGTGCGTGTGCATGTAGTGGATAGGGGGTGTTGCTTGCGTTGCTTGCAGACGCCTGTCCCCGCATCCGCCTCCCTCTCACCGTCCGCGTGGGAGTGATCGACTCGCAGCGCACCACTCACAGCTGCGCCAGCAACCTGGTCAGTCTGGTCGCCACGCGTCCCCGTTCATCTTTCCGTTGCAGAGATGGGTCTCCCATCACTTCGACACCCGCCGCGTGCGCCTCGAGTTCCGTCTCTGCACTGCTAAGAGCTACGATCCTGTGAGTGTCCAGATCTCTCTCTCTCTCTCTCTCTCTCTCTCACTCTCTCACTACACTCCTATCCCATAGCCTGACTGCGTATTGGCAGGTGTGGGTGCTGCTGGACACCCTGGAGAGCATGGTGCCGTGGTTCCACGTG
This sequence comes from Rhabditoides inermis, assembly GCA_963966185.1. Lineage (NCBI taxonomy): Eukaryota > Metazoa > Nematoda > Chromadorea > Rhabditida > Rhabditidae > Rhabditoides > Rhabditoides inermis. The sequence continues at coordinate 26,960 of CAWZYM010000033.1, read as the reverse complement.
GACGTGCTGGTGCTGTGGGTGGAGTTGCTGTCGCAGGTGGGATGCTCGGATCGCTTCGCGCCCTACTGCAAGCATCTCGACCTCAACGTGCAGTGTGAGTGTCCCCTCTCCTTCCTCACTCCCGACGTCAGCAGGCGCGAACATGGACACGTCCGTGAGCGGCGCCGTGTATCCCCGCAACGACGACGACATGGACTTCATCGAGAAGTGCATGGAGGACGTCTTCCTCATCCCCAATGTGCGTGTCGCCATGTGCATCACTATGCCTCCTTAATCTAGCTGCGCGTGTTCCGTCTCGCTCGCTTCGACCTCACCAACGAGGTCGATCTCGACTACTGGGAAATGATTCTCCTGCGTAAATCTATTTCACCTTCATATTCACATCTTTCTTTTCATCAGGCGTGCCGGGACGCGTGGAGCTGTACAAGAAGAATCCGATGGAAGAGAACCGGCTGCGTGGCAGGAAGATCAACTGGGACTTGTCGCTGAAGCATCCACCAACGCATTGCACTTGCGCGCAGTCAGTCGAAACTTGTCGCGAGTCTAAACGACCATACTTCGTCGAACATGTTAGGTGCGTACCTGGATGGAGAGGTAGACGAAGATGGTGCGGTGGGTCTTGTCCGGCAGGTCGAACAGACTGCACTCGCTTCCTAAATAACGCTTATATGAGCAACTGTATGTGTTCAACTAAGAAGCAGGGCCGCGGATTCGTGTACGACGAGAGCGCGAAGGAGTCGGCCGAGTGGGAGAAAAAGGAGGGGAAGCGCGCACGTCTCCGACACATTATTTGCCGCCGCATCAACGCCACCTACTTCGATCATGAGCTCGACTACTTCTGACGGTCTCGTGTGATATATTCCATTTATATTTCATGCGTTCTTACTGATTTATATTCCATGCGTTCTTACTGATTTCATTCGACTGTTATTTGTTGATAAAATTATTTGCCGTTTGTTGATGACGACAGACCTGATATCATGTAGTGCACTTGTCAGTGTCAGTGCAAATTCGTGTGTTTCGCACAACTGTTGTCTCGCGCGCCTTTTTTTGTTGTTTTGTTATATTGTGGTTTGCAGTTTCTTTATCATTCCTCTTTGTTTGTTTACATTGTATGTATGATGTTTTAAACAAACGTATATAGTGTCATTTTAGTTCGCAATGCGGCGAACCAACAGTTTACCACAAGTACACACGGATCCAGACAGGTATGTATGAAAATGTTTCTTCTCGTCTAGTTTACTTCATGAGACTCGGTTATAACTCTTTTTTTAATTATTTTATTGTTATATTGCAGATATGGTATTCGGAAGCGCGTGTCGCACGGAGCTGGGAAGGTGTACCGCGGTCGACGCAGCTTCAATCCAACCACCACACCCAGGACCGTTCCTCTGAAACGTATGTTATCTGTTTTTTTGATCATCATACTATTTTCTGTTAGCGCGCTTCTATGGCGGCCGGAAGAGCCAGACGAAGACGCACGACCCGCAGTATGACAGCGAGGACGTGGACGACTGCGACTACCTCGGAGTGCCACAAAGAAGAGCGCCACTCGATGTGAGTCGCGGGGTTCGATTCCAAACAGAGCATGTATTGTCAGTGTCGTCCGTTGTACCACTGCATCCCTGTGATGCGGAAGGAGAGCGACTCGGGCGCGTCGTCCCTGCACCGCTCTATCTCCTCTCACAGTCAGAGCAGCGAGACGGACCGGGAGAGGGAGAGGGACAGCCGCGATCACGAACCACGCAGATGGTGCGTACTCTCTCAGTGTTCAGTGAGTTGTGCGATATTCAGGCTGCACCACTACCTGTCCACCATTCTCTACCGCGACCGCATCTACAAGTCGTCCAACGTCGTCGTCAACAAGAAGAACGTCGACAACAGACGCGTTGTGGTGAGACATACATTGTGTTTATGTTGTGTATCCACGTTTTGTAGATGCTCACGATGGGCAACAAGCGCGAGGAGCACAAGTACACCGACGTATTGTGGATCATTCTCAAAGCATACTTTGCCGGACGGTGAGAATTTGTTAAACTTTTCTGTTAGTATCACTTGTTCACATTTCAGTGACGTGATGGGCAGTCTAGATCTGTCGGCTGCTTCCGAACACGACACTCGCATCTGTCGACTGCGAGAGACGCAGAAGAGCGTGCTGAAGGACCTCATGGACCTCAAGGTATCGATCATCCTCGATAATGATTGAGAACCATCTGGTTGCAGTTGGATGAGATCCGAGTGTCGGACCCGTCGGTGCTGTCGAAGGAATACTCGACGCAGCTCTCGGCAGCGCTACACAGAGTCGGTGAGTGAGGGGTTGAGGGGACACGTTTCGCCTCGCGCATAAATGTGTTGGCATGGATTTATAGATACTCCTATGGGATACTATGACGTGGTACTCCGTGAACCACCATTGATTTCGTGTTTCAGAATCTCTGCTCTCTCACCTCGATGAGTTCGAAGCTCTGTTCCCCAATTCGCGCGTCATGTCCGAATACTGCAAGAGTGCCGCATTCGATATTGACAGGTATTCATTTTGTTGTGTAAAACGAGCGTCGTTAATACGTTAATTTTTAGAATCAACGCTCGAGTCTGTGTTCTCAACGCGTGGCTGACTACTCTCAACGATCTGCAGGATAAAATAACCACGGTGAGTGGAAGTCTGGGGGTTTGTCGTAATTCGTAATTCGTAATGCATTGTTTGATGTGTTGTAGTTGGGCACTCTTCTGGAAGTGTCCGCGGCAGACGATGGCAGTGGGGGCTACTTCTGGCCGCGCGCCCTCCACGCACCACAGTCTGAGTATGTCTGCCTTATCTGTTGGCTTGGCATTGTATCCCATTTCGTTGGTTAGTTATTTGTTATAGCGAGGGTCTCCGCGACGTGCGCACCGTCCTCCATCGATACGTCAAGCAACACCTCACCGTGAAGGGAATGCGCAAGGTGCGTTGTCATGTTGATACGAGTTCGAGTATGTTACGAGTCCGTGTAGGTGTTGGCTCGTGTGGCGCAGATCTGCGACCGGAGTCTTCTCAAGGCGACTGTGCTCCTCCAGCGGGCGCCCGTCACGTATGCGCAGGCTGCGGGGGCAGGCACTTCTGCTACCGCCAAGTGGATCGAGGAGGAGTTCAGGAAGAGCAAGGTCGGAAAACTTTGTGTTTTCACTACAGCTATCATCTATTATTGTAGGAGTTGGATGTGCTATCGGAGCTGATTCGATCGGGTCTGGACGGAGACACGGCTCGGGCGATGCGTCTGCCCTCCCTCCTCCCCATGTTCCTGTTCGTACTGCAAGTGAGGGTGGAGCTGGTCAACGAGTGGCTTGTCATACGGTAGGTCAGAGAGAAGGGGGGGGGGAGGATGATGTATTGTGTGTCCAGCTCGAACTCGTGTCTGGAAGGCGGTGAGATGGATGCGCAGACGCTGGAGACACTGGTCGAGGACTCGCGAGACTGCCTGGAGGAGGCGGTCGGGGTGAAGCACTACTTCGTCCGCCTCCTAGAGGGCACCTGCGACTGCGCCGACCGACTCTGCCCCACCGAGTACGAGAAGAACCTCAACACGGTGTTCTTAGTGAGTTCAAAGGTGTATGGTTACATTTAGAATGTGTGTTCAGAACTACGTGTGGTACGTTCGCTTTTGGGTAGAGGAGGCAGTGGAAGAGTGTCGCACACTCGGAGGGAAGGGAGAGTCGCACGAACAGATGGCACGGATACTCAGGTAAACAAAGATAGATAAGTGCGTGAGAAGACAACGCGCATTGCAGGAAGATGACATCAGAGTGGGGCGCTGCTCGTGAGTTGTCCCGCAGTGTCTCGGCCGGACGAGCAGAGCTGTGCATTGCATTCTGGTATGGCAGTTGTTGTGTCTGTTTACTGTCTACATGCGTGTTCAGTTCTATCGCCCGATCTCTGGTGGACGACCTGGTGAATGGGTACTTGGAGGAGGGTCTGGAGAGGGCTCGCGAGTCGGCTGCCATCATGGACATCGACGGGGTGTCGAGGGGCGGGGGAGGGGGAGGGGAGGAGGGGGAGGAGAGCGAGTCGGAGGAGCTGGACGCGGCCGCCGCCGGGGACCACGTGCGCCGCAGCGAGCGATCGCCCCTCCTCGCTCTCTCCCGACAGTACAACCACGTCATCACGCAGTGCAAGGAGAGGGCCGCCAGAATATTCGGTACCTTTACCGTAGACAAGCCTGTTTGTAGTAGGGAAATTTTGTCATTCATTATGTTTATGAGCAATAATGTTTGGTAGGTCTGATCCGCGCGGCGGTGTCTGACCTGCATGACGCGGCGGCGTACGAGTGCGATGTGGGGGAGAGCGAGATGCTGGGGCTGCTGCGGGAGGGACACGTCATGGTAGGAGAGGGAGTGGAGGGAGGGAGGGGGATGCATGACACGTCGTTCACCTCCAGGTACGATTCTACGACGATGACGACGCCGACCTGTCCTGTCACATTCTCATCGACTCGGCTACTGCCAGTCGAGTCGGAATAGAGAAGTTCATCAGGGTTAGTGTTTTGATGATGAAAATTCAGTTTCATGTTTTCATTAGTGTATGTTTGTTTAGGAGTGGATGGAGAACGGTGACGTGAGCGCGTTCTCCTCGCACGCACACGCTGTGCTTGTTCCGAAGGGGGTGGAGTCTATGTGGGCGGAGCCTCGCGAGGACGAAGAGCCGGAGTGGGAGGAGACGGACGATTGGAGGGGAAAGACGGCGGTGATGCGACTTCCGCCACAGCTGCACACTACTATGAAGTATCTGAGAGTGAGTGGAGTGGATTCATTCTTGTGTGATTCGTGATGGATGCTGGCTGTTGCAGTCGGATTGCCTTCTGGTGGTGGGTGGGTTCGACCCCCGCCCTCTGGCTCTCTCTCGCATCCGACTCTCCTCCCCCGCCTGCAGCAGCCACGAATCACTCAACGACCATCTCACAGAACTATCCGTACGTTCTTTTAATGTTGAGTGCTTACTTACTGTACTACTTCAGGCTCACCTTCTGGATGCAGCGAGTCGCGTGAGTGAGCTGACGTGTGAGATAATGGAAGGATGCATGGAGGAAGACTGGGAGGAAGAGGAGAGGTGTGGTGGAGGCCTGGGAGGAGGAGGGAGGAAGACGAGTGCCGCGCAAGTCGAGAAGGAACAGCAGTTGATGGCCAACTGCACCCTGCACGCATACAACCTCACCTTCCAGGTAAATATACTTGATGAACTCTTCATAATTATGTTGTAGGTGTTTCGAGATGTGTGGCGGGTGCTGGCAGGGGCTGAGTGCGTGGAGATGGCGCAGAAGTGAGTGGGAGAGGAGAGGGAGGGGGAGGATGGTGTGTTGTGATTGCAGGAGTGTGTGTGTGGTGGATGAGTGGATGCGGCTGGCGGGTGGTCTCCGCCGGGCGCGCACCGTCCATCTCCCTCTCTGGGCACAGCACGCATTCCACTTCATCCACTTCCTGTCCAGCAAGCAGGTCGCGCCCTACCTGGATGACCACCACTTCAACGTGAGTCACGCACATTGAGTCGTCGCCTCATCGCGTTTTCAGATGCTGCGTCAGGCGGCGGAGTCGTTCATGTCGACGATCATTGGAGGGAGCGGGCCGGGCGAGGTGGCGCGCACCCCCTCGCAGGTGTTCTCCTCTCCGCGAGACTCGCACACCACCACCCGCTCCCCCGTCGACGACCGACGGACGCGGCAGACTCGGCTGGGAGACGCGGCGAGGGAAGCAGACAGGCGGGCCGAGGCGCGGATACGCGCCGCCGTGCCCCTGGGACACGAGGTGGCGGTGCGCGGACACAAGACGGACGAGGGACACAGATACGCGAGCATGCTCGCCCACGAGAGACGCGCGCCCTTCCAGTGGAGGGCCATGGAGTACATCGGTGAGGCGGCAGGGGGAGGGAGAGGGGATGAATGGGTGTGTTGCAGGCAGCGGCAAGTTCGGCAGTGTGCACAAAGCGATGAACCTGGAGGAGAAGAAGCTGATGGCAGTGAAGGAGATGAAGGACATTGGAGTGGAGAGTCGAGTGCTGAGTGTGCTGGAGGTGGAGGTCGACATACTCCGCACCCTCCAGCATCCCAACGTCGTCCAGTACTACGGATTCGAGGTGCACGAGGTAGGCTCTCGCCATACGGTAGCATGTATGATATTGATCCCTATTGATTGACACGAGTTGAGTTGCAGTTGCAAAGAAGATTGTTGGTTCAATGTGTGTTTGCAGACTCGTGTTCTCCTGTTGATGGAATACTGTTCGGAGGGCACTCTGCTGGGAGTGTGCAGAGAAGGTGGAATGGATATCAAGCTCGTCCGCAAATACACCCACTCTCTTCTTGATGCTGTTCAGTACATTCATAGAATGCAGGTACGCTACAGTAATGTGTACAGTGTACAGTAGCCCATTTGATAGGTGATCCACCGCGACATCAAACCGGAGAACATCTTCCTCGACAGGTCGTGTGTGCTCAAGCTGGGAGACTTTGGGTGAGTGTGCGGGGAGGGGAGAGAGAAGAGGTGATAGGTGATTTTCAGGTGCTCGAAGCGACTCACCGGCACTGCCACCATCATGGGAGAGATAGCCGAGACGGTCGGAACACCGCAGTACATGGTCAGTGAACTATTGATTAGTTATTGATTGCCAGTGTGTTTGAGGCTCCGGAGGTGCTGTCGTTCGGAGGGCAGGACGAGAATGGAGGCTACAAGGGATACGGGCGGGCGGTGGATGTGTGGAGTGTGGGCTGCGTGGTGCTGCAGATGGTGAGAGAGAGAAAGAGAGAGAGGAGGGGAAGGGAGCAGGACATTCCAATGTCCATTGCAGATCACGGGACGCCTGCCGTGGGGCGACATGAACCAGTACCAGATCACGATGAAGGTGTGCACTGGCAGCCGGCCCGAGTACCCCGCCGAGTGCGCCAACATTGTCAAGGAGTTCCTCAACGCCTGCTTCAACTATGACCCCGCGAGGTGAGTCGAAACGGCAAGGCGAAACCCTTTTCTCTTTTCAGCCGCATGACTGCCGACCGGCTTCTTATCACGCCGTTCGCCAATGTGCATGTGAGTCATGCCCCATTCTCCTTCCCGGTTCACTCTCCCCTTTCAGTCTCACTTGATGGATCTCGATCAGCTCACCATCGACGATCGATTCGAACCCGTCTCTCCTTATTGATCCGAGAGTTTTTTTTGTTGTTTTATTCTGTTGTATGTAACCGTTTCGCAAGTATTTTTTTGTATCTGCCATTCTCACATTCTAGTGTTTCCTTCTTTGTATACTGTACATTATAAGTTCGATGCTCATATGATCTAATCTCTTCTTATTCCCTTACCTTATGCTACACTACCTTATACTATACATGGTAATTCGAAAGTACTACTACTTATTCTGTGGTGACGGTGGCTAATAATTTGTATTAATGTTCAAACATTCGAACCGAGATCCTATTCTAATAACGTGCGGGTTTTGCAGAACTGCATGAAAGAAGTATATCTATTCACGTATTGCAATTTGATATTGATAAATGTATTTATTTTTCCTCATTTGTATTGATTTTTCAGCCGGTTGTGACGTTTGCAACGTGCGAAAGCTATCTCTCTCTCTCTTAATGTGGTATGGATCGATGTATGACGTGGCTGTGTTTGAGATGGGTGGCACCCCGTCGGAGGTGTTCGCAGTCGTGCTGGCGATGCAGTGGATGCTGTTCCTCTGGGAACAGTACCTCGCATTCAGACAGTACAAGGTCCACCTCAACGCACACAACAGGCCAGAGCATGTCAAGTGAGTCGGCCGAGTGAGCGTCGAGGACTTTCTATTTTCTAAATAGCCTTCTTGAGATTCTTAACTGACTGTATCTATTTCACTGTAGGGACATTATCTCTGAGGAGGAGTTTACGAAGGCGCGCGCCTACAAGCTCGACAAGCACCGCTTCGGGTTCTTCTCCGACTGGTTCGGGCAGGTGGAGACGACGGTAGGTGGGAGAGCGACAGCCTGGGTGAAGTCGAGTTGTCCAGGTGATTCTGTGCTACGGCTTCCTGCCGTTGGTGTGGGAGAAGTCGGAGCAGTGGCCGCTGCCCGCCGTCTCTTTCTACGCTGTCACTACCCTCGGTGAGTGAAGAAAGACTTCTCTCGACGTGTATGTGGTTTGAGTGTCGACTGTGGTGCATCTGCCCTTCTCCCTCTATGACACGTTCGTCATCGAGCAGACCCACGGATTCAACAAACAGACGATCGGCTTCTATTTCGTCGACCTGGTACGTGGACAGTAATCCCGTCTCTCGTTCTTTCTGCAACCTTGCTTTGGCAGGCGAAGAAGCAGGCAGTCTCTCTGCTGATCTCTGCGCCCATTCTGCTGGCCATCGAATGGATCGTTGACAACGGAGGCGACTACTTCTTCGTCTACGTGTGGGCCTTCATCTCGGCTGTCATCTTCCTCCTCCTCACAGTCAGTCGGGGAGATGACTGGCCGGTGTACAGTACCTGTTCAGGTGTACCCCGCATTCATCGCCCCCCTCTTCGACAAGTACATCCCGCTGCCGGATGGACAGCTCAAGACAAAGATAGAGGTGCTTGAAGTAGTCGAAAGTCTCCACAAACTTCAAATCCCTGGCAACGCCTCCCAATTTATGCTTAGAGAGTGACCACATCGGATGGGATGCGATGAGTGAGTAGATAGATAGTATGGATGGGTGTTGTAGGGTCTGGCCGCGTCGCTCAGCTATCCCCTCAAGAAGCTATACGTTGTGCATGGTGGGTGGAATGAAAAGGGTGAAGGGTGGGAGGGAGGAGTGAGATGAGGGTGTTGTCTGCAGGCTCGAAGCGCTCTGCTCACTCGAACGCGTACATGTACGGATTCTGGAAGAACAAGCGAATCGTGCTGTACGACACCCTGCTGAGTCAGTCGGAGAGGGAGAAGGTGATCGAGGAGATAGTCAAGGACGGCGGAGAGCGGCCCGAGGAGACGGAGCAGGACAAGGTGGGGGAGGAGAGAGGGGGAGAGGGAGGTGGGTGGTTGCAGGCTCGCGGTATGTCGGACGAGGAGGTGGTGGCGGTGCTGGGCCACGAGCTCGGCCACTGGCACCACTCGCACACTGTCTACAACCTCATCTTCACAGAGGTGCTCTCCCTCTCTCTCTCTCTCTCTCTCTCTCTCTCTCTCTCTTTCCCCCTATCTCTCCCTCTCTCTCTCATTCCCCCCTCCAGGTGAACCTGCTTCTGATGATGTGGGTGTTCGCTTGGTGCTACCGCTGGCGTCTCATGTACGCCGCCTTCGGCTTCTCCTCCACCCCCACTCTCATCGGACTCATCCTCATATTCCAGTACATGATGGCTCCCTACAACCAGGTCAGCCCGCTGATGGATTCTCGTTCGATCCCTGTTCATTCCAGCTGTTGTCGATTGTGCAGGCGATGTGGGTGCGTCGCATGGAGTTCCAGGCGGACGAGTTTGGAGCCAGGTGGACGTGCTTGGGCGTATTGATTGATTATCGATCGCTTGCAGTCTGGGCTACGCGGCGCAGTTGCAGTCGGCTCTGGTGAAGCTGTCGAAGGACAACCTGTCTCTGCCGATCGACGACCCCCTGTACAGTGCGTGCAACCACTCGCACCCTCCGGTGCCCGAGAGAATCGCCGCCCTCAAGGCATACAAGGCAGACGGGGCCAAGAAGAGCCAGTAGAACGCGCACTCCCTCACATTTCCACTCTCCCTTTCGCTTCGCCATACGTGTGTCTATGGTTACCCTGTTTTAGTCGATGGAATTTTCGCTAACGTAATAATTTATGCGTGTGGATATGTGTTTCTCTGTGATCTGTCAGTAAAGATGTTTTCACAATTGATTGTGTATGTGTAAGAGAAAGACGAATCTGCTGTTTGTTACAGTTACATATCTGATTGTATCACTGAATTATTGTTTTAAAATTACAATTTCGCGTAGATGTCTGACGTGGAGGACAACGAGGAGGAGCTGCAACTGCCGAACAAGAAGGTGGGCGTGGTCAGAGGGGCGTGGTCACGCGATGTCTATTCAGAACGAGTTGCTGATAGTCGATGGCGGGAAGCACATGTTCGAGGGAGGACGGGACTGCGGCTTCCGCAGAGCTCTGAAGGCAGTGGCGAACCGAGTGATAGCCGAGGGAGCGACCGGAAGGACAAACACGGAGATGGGAGTGGCCATCGCCGGAGCTGTGAGTGAACGAGACGAAAGGTGTCAATCTCGTATCTTCGATACAACTTCAAAACGCCTTCTCAACACGCTGTTTCGTGTTTCGAAGCCGTTTCGCAGTCAGTATCGAAGGGAATTTCGAAGAGACTGGCCGCTACTTGACGCGAGAAAAGAAGAGACGGTCGTTCAGAAATGCGCGTCGAATAGCCGCTCGCTGCTGAGTGAGTGGTTCAAGATCGGACCCGTCACTCCCGCCATGGCACAACAGTTGCTCACCATGCACGATGAAGGTGCGGAGGGAGAGAAAGAGAGAGAGAGAGAGAGAGAGAGAGAGAGAGAGAGAGAGAGAGAGAGGAGGAGGGGGGGGGAGAGGTTGATTGCAGATGACTTGGAGTCGGAGTTTGCCTCTCGCTTCGGTGGCTCGTTGAAGTGTGATTGGAGGGAGGTGATTCCGGCTGCTCGCTCTATCCTCACCAAGTGAGTGCAGGGACTCTTCTGATGGGAGGAACGACGATTGCAGGGTGGGCCCGAACGACCGCTTCCGAAAGATCACCATCTACACTGGCGACGCCGCTCCATTCGAGGGAGAGAAAGAGAGGGTTGGGAACGGGGATGTGACACAATGATTGATGACTGTATGGCAGGAGAGTCTGCAGCAGTTGGTCAATGACTTCATGAAACCGGGGAAGAATGCGAATCGACAGCTGAGTGTGCAGTCAGTGTACACGGAGGAGGAGAAGGAGGAGGTGCTGGAGGAGTGGGTGAGTGGAGCAGGAGCAGGAGGAGGAGAAGGAGGGGGAAAGAAGACGTGTTTCAGGAGAAGTTCATTCCGCACGGCACTGCGATCGCGTTCGAGGAGGAGCTCATCACCAGCATGTGAGTTATGAGGCAATGCGAGAGCATGTTTTGTGTGTTTCAGTAACTACCCGCAGCAGGAGTTCCCTCGCGCCTCGACCCGTGTCGATCTCTCCATCGGACCCCTCGTGCTCGAGTGCGGAGTGTGAGTGAGCGAGACGGGGATTCATAGAGATGTATTGCAGAAGAGTTTGCAGCATAGAATAATATGATGAACAACGCGCAAAACCATGCGATCAGAGGATGTTGAATGGATGGATATCTCCACACTCGTTTAGGTACGTGCTCTCTTCGGAGGTGTCGCTGCCGCGCATCCGGAAGGTGGATCCGGACGACGCCAAGACGAAGATCACACAGAAGACGCTGTTCGTTACGGAGGAAGAGGAGGATGGCGAGAAGGGTGGGTGGTTGGAGGGAGGGAGGGAGGAGATGGGAAGACTGGGTGTGCTGTGTTTCAGTGGAGCTGACTCGTGGCGAGACAGTGCACAGAGTGCGCATCGGGGGCGAGAGTGTGCAGCTGGGAGGGGAGGATGACGACGACATACAACCATTCGAGAAGGGTTTGTGGAGGTAGAAATTTATGTACAAAAATAGTCAACAATATAATATGATGTAAAGGGCACGATGCAAGTAAGTAATAAGCGACAACGACAATATGAAATCAGCAACAACGACACCATTAAATCAGCAAAAAAAAACGACAGTATGTACAGCGCGGAACAAGAATGACAATCAGAAATGGATGTTGAATGCGGGAATCTGTGTGAGGAGGACGCAGACGAGTAGAATGAGGGCGAGGTTGACGAACACGAGGCCAGATGCACACAGACACAGAGGAGACACGCGCGAGCGACTGAAAGGGAGTGGGTGGATTGAATGTATGGGTGGGTGCTGTACCCTGCACTCACCGCTCCTCCCTGAGTGTGTAGATGGGTCGGCGGAGCGGAGACTGCTGACTGGGAATGGAGACTGCCAGGGAGCTGACTCCCGAATCACAGCTCGGAGCAAGACGGCCGGGGAAGTCGCGCCAGCCAGCCATACCCATTCCAGAAGGCGACGGGGCATCTAGAAGAGAGTGGAGGGCTGGGGTGGAGGGGACTGACCGAGTGTGGCATAGGAGAGGCTGCTGTCGACTGGAGGCACGGTGGGAGAAGCAACGGGTAGGGGAGGCCGGACAGGCAGCGGGCCAAGGCTGTTCTCGTACACACGGGAAATCTCATCCACGCACAGCACTCGGAACGCCTTGCGGTGCTGATCGAGGGTCTGAAATGGAGGGTGGATGGAATCGAGACAACACGACGCACCTTGATGTTGGTGGCGGGGAACCTCTTGGAGGCGCGGAACGTGGACACTGGCAAGGAGAGGTCGGCGTAGTCGGAGCAGTTGCCATACAGAGACGAGTCGGCCACCGATCCGTACGCGGAAGATGTGATAAAGGGCATGCTGGCAGAATGATGACTATCCACACTCGGTGCTCCCTTTTGTACGGGTCCACGGATGGGCGGGATGGTGGGTGCGTGAGCGTAGAGTGAGTGAGTGATAGGGGAGTGACCGCGGGGCATGCAGCTGTGTTGGAGTGAGTGGATTGGAGGGTGGCCGCCGCGCCAGTGGCAGTGTGGATCCGTGCACTAGCGCTATGATACCCGAGGGCAGTGGTATGTGTGTCTCGTTGATTAGTGGGCTCATGTCGAAAGTTGCCGGCGCTAACGATTGCGAAATATCAATTTTCGCGCCTTTTTTTTTACTGTAGTGGTTTTCAAAAATGGATGGAATAATAACAGTGAAATTGATTTGAGGTATTGTGATGCTTGGTACACGCCCACTATCGACCCTGAAAAAGGAGGACTACCTGAAACCGAGTCGCTACCTGCAGCCGAAAACAGATGTAAGTGTCAATGGGAGAAGACAGAAAATATGATGACGTGATGGTGATCAGGCGATCGCGAACTCTACGCGCGCGTACAGGGCTCTGTGCGATTCGCTCAGGAAGGATGGGAGGTGTGCGAGTGGAGAGAGAGAGAGAAAGAAAAAGAGAGAAGAGAGAAGAGACCATGGTGGTTGAGGTACGCGCTGTGCCGCTGGGTGTCTCGTTCCAATGAACGCCCCTCTCTCGTCGCTCTTGTACCCGGAGAAGGGGTCTGTCCACTGTGGATCGATCGGGATATGGAATCTGTTCCTTTTCAGAAGTACTCTGGCCTGCATGCGGTGTTTCTTCCTTTCCGCGAGAATGTGATCGATGTGAGTGAGCAGCTGCGATCTGTCGGTGGAGGAGGAGCGGGAGACGAGGAGATGGAGCAGGATGAGGAGCAGCCGAAGGTGGCTGCTCCGGCGAAAGAGCAGGTGTCGGCTGCAGCTGCGTTTCTGCGAGCAATGAAGAAGAAAGAACTGCCAGAGTTCCACAACCAGCGTGGGTCGAGAGAAGGAGGGAGAGGCGGCAGCGAGAAGGATTGCAGGTCTTCTGAATGCGCTGGAAGTGGTGACGGAACTGGCGGTCGGATCGAGCAGCGGAGAGTGGGAGAAGAAGGACAACATGGGTGAGTCCCCCCCTCCCGATTCTCCCAACTCTCTCTCAGTTCGCGATGATTCGGACTCTGCCACGGCTGCCCTGCAGTCCTTTCTGGATACGGTCGAAGTCACCATTGATGCGGAGAAGGGAAAGAAGAGGGCTGCGCCCGCGGTCGCCGGCGAGAATGGTGAGAGGGGGGAGGGAAAGGAAGGATGATGGGTTCGCGTAGGCGCGGCTGCCCCGAAGAGAGGACGCGGATCGGCACTCGAGCTCAGTCAGATGAGCCTCGCCCAACTAGCCCAGCAGGGACGCAAGACGGTACGCAGCCATCTCCCCCCCTCTCTCTCTCCTTCTGTCTCTCTCTCTCTCTCTCTCTCTCTCTCTCTCTCTCTCTCTACTTCCCTCTTGCAGGTGGAGTCATTGACTGTCGCAGTGCTCCGGGAGAAGTTGTCTCTGGCTGGTCTGCCGACCGGAGGGAAGAAAGTCGATCTGGTGGACAATGTCATGAACAACTTCCAGTGAACAGTACTTCCACTCTACCCTGTGACATTTACACACTCATTACCTCACTTGTGACATCCCGTTCAGATGGTTTTATTATTTGATACTCCAATGCGTTGTACTGGTTTGAAAAGAATAAACACTATGCACAAGTGAGGTTTTTTTTAGTTTGTACATCATGTGACGAACGTGTATTGGCTTGCGACAATCAATTACTATCACAAGAAAATTTTATTCTTGGATAGAGGAACCTCGGGTTCATATAGTTAAAAACATTTGCGTGAGAAGTTTATATATGTGGATCTCTTGATAGTGTGTCGTGTGGTATCAGTGATCGTGTTCGCTTTCCTCGATCTCGCCTCGCCCCCATTTCTCGCACAGCTCCGCGTTGTCGACTAGGATCGTCCATTGGCGATCGATGGCGTGCTGGAAGGAAGTGGTCTGACTGCACGCCTCCACCACCCAACCCACACACTCACCGAGAACCACGCGATGCGTCGACTCTTCTCCTCGAGCCGGAATCCGAATGGCGGCGGCGGAAGCTGACGAGGCCCGGTGAAGCTGAAAGGAGCACAGGTGAGCTGTGCCAGCCCACACTCACTCGGGTCTCTCGGGGTCGGTCCAGTGCGCGTCCTGCCACATGTTCTTGCGTGGGTTGAACGACTTCCACTTGGTATGCCGGGTCTCCCACCGGGTATCCGGTACTGCCGCCTTCGATGGCTGCGGATCCTGGAATGGAGGACCATGGAGAGTTGGAGAGACTTCCAGGATCATCCGGATGAATGAACTCACGAAGACTTCCTTGGCCGCTTTCTCCCATTCGGTGCCGATCCATTGAACATAGTGGAAGTCGTCGTCGTATGTCACTGCGAAGTGCTGATCTTTCGTAGCAATCTCCCTTTTCCACTCCTCATAGAACTCGGAGACCTGTAATAGACAAGATGAGTCGGTTCATTGTCTCCCTTCCTCACCCTCTCATCTGTCACTATTTCCGAGGCTCGCAGGAACACCTGGTTACACGTCTCTCCTCCCTCCTTGTCTTCCGTACCCTGAAGTACACACATTACAGTTCTATGTCCTTTTACTCTCTCTCTCTCTCTCTCTCTCTCTCTCTCTCTCTCCTCTCTCTTCTCTCTCCCCCTCTCTCCCACCCTCCCTCTGTTTTGCTCCCTTTTCCTCCATTCATCTATCCCTCACCTCTCACCTTCTCTTTTCCTCTCTCTTTTCTCTTCTCCTGTTTCTCTCTCTCTCTCTCTCTCTCTCTCTCTCTCTCTCTCTCTGTATCTCTCTGTTTCTCTCTATCTCTCTCCTTCTTTCTCACTTTCTCTCCCTTCCCCCACCTTGTAGTCGATGATCTGGCAGTCTGCTCGAAGGGTTGGTGCGAGGTATGCGAGTGCTTTCTCCAGTCTCTCTTTCTCGGTGTTCCTTGGTTTCGGTCTCAAGAGTTGTCTTTCCTTCTTGGGCCTTGTGTAGTTCTCGAGTGGCGGGGGTGGCACTGTTCCCCACGGAACAGGCGCCTGCAATCTCATCCGAGTGAGTCATGTGGAGACTAGTAGAGATAGTGAGGCATGTCTGTCCAACTCACGTCTCTTCCACTCCGCTCTCTGCACTTGCGATCGAATTCGGCCACCATCTTCGGCTGAGGCTTCTGCGGCTGAAACAATCGAGTATAGTATTCAAAGGTTGCAAGTAGTTACTGGTATGTAGTTGTGTGAATGACGTACCCTCTGGTAAGGGCGCATGCGAACCTCATCTCGCATTGGCACCTGAATGGAAGTGTGAGTTGATTGGTGGCTGGACTGACACTCACATCATTGATCCAGTCACGGAAGATTGTCTCCGATTGGGGACGGTACTGGAATGCCCTGTATAAATTGTGTTTCAGAGCATGCTGGAACGTGGACTGAAATGAAATCTTTTTCAATCGATACCCTTCATGGATAACTCACGTATGCCGCCTTTCTTGGAGACTGCAGCTCAATTCTACACTTTACGTAGAGGATACTCCATTCATCGGTCATCAGTTGCCTTTCCTTACGGGTCACATAGTACTGAAACCATCTTATGGATAGCTCGACTCGTATACTCGAATACCTTGTGTGACGGAGCCCAGGGGTACTCCCTGATGATCCCTTTCGGTCCTTCTTCCGGTACATGGAAGAGCAGTCCATCCGGAATTCCAGGGAAGCGCGCTTTCAGCTCCAAGTTCTTCTTTTGGATCTTCTCCTTCTAAACGTGACCGATTGACGATGTTCAACCGAATTCACCCACCTCGGCCATTATCTCGTCTCCCTTCTGCTTCTTCTCAGCTCTTGCTTCCTCCTTCATCCTAGACAAGAAATGGGTTTGAGAGTGGATGTGATTGTGGAACTCACTTGTTTCGGACGAACTTCTGAATGATGTCTCCAATCCAGTTCCTTCCGAACACACTCAGCTGGTACTTGCGATACAGCCCCAGCACCTCCTCTCGGTCACGCAACGTCAAGTCCTGAGAGATCATCTCAGTAACCATGAAAAGATACAAAGAACAAGTGGTGCTGACTGACATCGTAGGTCGGGGAGAGAGACTTCGGGAGAACGATGACCAGCAGATGGTTGAGCCTCGTGAACATCTGAGATGGAAAGCATGTGTATAGTGAAAGGGATAGTAGATACAACTATGTAACATACGTCCGGTGTTGTCATGGTTGTGTGGGCAATGTTGAAGATAGAGTACATGACAGACACGACCAACGCCATGCTAAAAGAAGACATGGATCGGTGATAAGTCGCAACTTGGATGCACTCACTATTCCCAGATCGGCTCGTTCCAATCCGTGGAAATCACGAGAAGAATCCAGGTGAGGAAGTTGAGAATCGAGCCCGGGATGATATAGTGCAGGTTCTTCTCAGTCTGTGAACAATTGTCAATGAGAACACAATCAGACAAAGGGTGGCCTGCCTTGGTGATATCGAGACGGGCTATGGGGTTCTCCTCGATGTACTGCTTCCTGCGGGCGGCCAGATGAGGCCGGAACCTGAAATAAGAGAAGCGAGTGATTGTGCGAGCAAAGAGGTAGGGAGACTGACTTGTAGAGCAGCTTGGATCCCTCGACGAGTGCGCAGTTGAGTAGAATGGGCAGTGCCATGAGGAAGACCATCGGAGCAAACGAGGCGGCGGTCTTGGAAGAGATCCGCCCCAGACAAGTCCATGTCGTCGGCAGCTGAACGGAAATCGTCAGCCCCCTCCCCCTCTCTCATACTCAATCTCACCTCATCCCATCCGTACACCACTGCAGCGAGTACAGCTGTGAATGTGGCCGCAAATGGCCCCAGTGTCCTCGTCTGAACAGATTGATGTTATATGGTTCTGTCAGATCATCTCACCAGCTCCAGCAATCCGTACCGCCGCCTTCCTTCACAGTCCTTGTCCCAGTTATTACGGTTTAGATTTTTGAATACCGTAAACACATTCGCACATTCGTTAGTCCACATCCACTGGCCTGTAAGAAAGTGTTCAATATAGTGTCAACTTCATGTGTTATTGTTTTATATATGTAGAATACAAGAGAGCGAGTGAATATGAGAGATAGTGAAACTGAAGAGACAACAGGGATGAAATATGGGGTTTGAGACAGCGGGGATTATGAATAATTGTCAATGTGTCGAGACAAGAATAACTAAAGACATAAGAACAGTGGTATATTTCTAAATCCAAAATAGTTGAAGCAAGACAGCAGCGAGAGTGAAAGAAAAAGAAATTGCAGGAGATATACATTAAAAATAATATGACTTACACGCTACGAAGGCAGCGCTGACCAGCCAGTAGATGATGCGACAGAGCGGGCGACGGAAGTCCAGGATGTCCGGATGCCTGGAAGAATCGATCGAGTGATTGGATATATAATATAGTACTTATCCAGTAAGTATACTCACTTGAAGAGTGCTGCCGCCAGATTCCCGAATGCCAGTGTCGTGTGCCGATAGTCCTGGAACGAGTCCTGCGGATCCTGAAAAGTCAACCGTTGATGTTCCATTCACAGTGACTCACTTGGTTCTCGCTGGCTCTCCTTATCTTGGCGGCCATCTTGGCGTAGAGAGCGAGCAGGCTGCTGGTGGCGATCACCACGCATCCGATGGTCGACGGCGAGAGGATGGACACCTGAGACATGCATGTCTCCGACCGCTCCTTCCTGTCCGCCACTCACTTTGTCGTCGTCGTCTCCTGCTATCCATGTCCGGTTCGCCGCATCTATCTGGCACCGGTCTCCCACGAAGCCCAGCTCACACTCACACCGCACATGATCCACCTGAAAAACATCAATCAACATATTGTATGCAAATGTAGGGGACGTGAAGTTTGATAGTTGGTGCACTTTCAGAATTGTTGGAATAATGATTTAAATCACTTCTAGAACTGTAATCACCAGGAGAATCTCACTGGAAGAAGTTGAACAGATTACATTCCGACGAGAAAAGACAACATATTCGTAACCATGGGACCAAACCAAGAGACCACTAGAAGAGAGACAACCATAAGGAACGCTCGTATTCTGACAATGAGTACATAATAACACGTACGTCTCACAGCTAGCTGACGATCCGTTGAATTGATAGGCTTCCTCTGATTTACCCCTCCCACCAGTAACTCGCTTTTAGTTCAACTGCTACATATGTACAAATCAATGAAAAGTACCAGAGCGTTCAAACATGTATGCAGGCACAATGACATTCAAAAGGTCATTGTTTCCAGTAAGCCGCCCTCTGTCGCACTTTCCCTGTATGAGCGCGCGCTCGGGTGCGCGCGCCGCGCTGAATTAAAGGGCAACGTGAACGATGAACCTTATGAACACAATCAGAGGCAGTTCACAAAAGATAATCTCAAAGTAGAACTAATAATATCAAATCTAGAGAACGAACGGTACTGGTAAATTGATATTCGCATATCGCCAAGAAAATTGAAGTGTATATATATTTTTAGATAGGACGCCGGTCAAACATAGGGCAATCGCAGTTTTACGATAAATCCAAAACCTTTTTTTAAAGACTAGTTACTATGTACTTCAGAAAGAAAGAAATGCGCAATCAGAGTTTTCTTTGCAGGAGAATCGTGTTCATACGGAAGTTCTATTTAGTCTGCGCCAGTACACTATTTTCTCATATAACCCGCTTGAAATACGGCAGTGCAGCTAAGAACGACATGTCAAGCCAATCTAAATCTAACTCCTTACTCACGCGGCTCTCGCACTTGCCCCTTCCACTGCAGCTGTCTTCTTTGCAGAGCTGCGGGCTTTTCCAACAGGCGAACTTCTAAAATAGGACTACATTAGTAACATACAAGTACGAATTAGTTTCACTCACCGTCCATCCGTCCTTACAGTTGCATTTGTACAGTCCGTCCGAAACCTGCGTGCAATTGGCAGTGCCAAATTTGTGGCACTGCGAACACGACTGGAAGAACCGAGGGTTGCCGGGCAGTTCTCGCTCCGCCGGTTCCACCCACTTCTCTGAAGCAAGACAGTTGAGATAGTATACTGCATGCACCTCTCACCTGCCGGACGGTTGCACTTGAGCATTGTCGGGTGCGGCTTTAATTCACCCCTCGAGTTACAACCGACGGTGACGTAGGTCCTTTTCGTGCGGCGACAGAGGAGGTCAACTGATTCGTCCACGCGGAGAATGCCTGAACATGACCATCATACATATGTATACATGTATTTGTGTCTGCTCTCACCAGTCTTGTTCGGAATGATGTACTCATCAGTCAGGTCCAACCGTTCAAACTCCGAAAAATGGCAGACGGGGTCCATGCAGTACTCTGAAACACACTATTCATGCTCAAAATTGATCGAACCAATTATCAATCATATTGCCAGAGGCTCATGAACTTACTCGGGAGTCTGCAGATTACGCTCACATTGGTGAATACCTCGTCCCTTGTCACATTCCGGAATTCCTAGAATGAGTTTATGCGTCTATGAGTGGTTGTGATTTGTGTAACAGTGATACCTTGACGAGGAACCGCGTGATGTTTCCGACGGAAACGAGGGGCACCCTCCGGGTTGTCCGCACCATCTTGCTTCCCTGCTGGTTCAGGAAGACGACGTCTGTCTCCGTCCGACCCTCCCTGCAAACACTACCAGTTGATCTCAGTAGGTTGTAGAAGCTGTACATTCTAGTTTTCACTCACATCATGTCTAGGAAGAGCTGTATGTTCTCCTGTGTGTTGAGGTCTGAGCCGTCGATCATTAGCTGAAACGAGACAGGTATGAATGCATTCATGTATGCGGTGTCGTAGTATCTCACCATGTCGTATCGGGTGCACTCTGCGGCCGCCCTGCCGTAGTTGATGCCTTTCGGGTTGTTGTCGAGTAGCTGGTAGCATAGCTCGTTCGTCTTCGATGGCCATGCTCCGAGGGGACACTCGTACGAGCATCGCCTTCCCGGGCTCCTTGTCGGCTTCACGCTCTCCGTCGTCGGGGCGGGAGTTGTCTTCCTCGTACCCTTCTCGGTGGTCGTCTTCCCTGTCTTCTGGGTGGTCGAGGACGCGACTGGGCCAGATGTGGTGAGCTTTTCCGGCTTCTCTGTTTTCCACGTCGCCGTCTTCTCGATCTTCCATGTCGACGGCTTGTCGGAGAAGGCGCTGATTGTCCTGTACATCGTCTTCGTAGTGGTGACGCCATTCTTCGTTTCTGTCACAGTCATCTCCTGAATCTTCTCAGTGGTGACGAACGGACGGATGGTTGTCTTGGTATTTTCCGTCGTCTTCTTCACATTGTTTTCCGTTGTTGTCGGTTGCTTGGTGGGAGCCTTTGCCAGCTTGGATGGAGGAGAAGTGGAACTGGAAGATAAAACCACTGTGGACGCCGACTTCGACGTTTGGGTTGCTCTTGGTTTCTCTGTAGTTGTCTCTCTAGTCGCTTTATCAGTCGTCTTTCCACGCGTAGTCGTAACAACAGACTTCGTAGCCATCTTTTCTGAAGACACAGTCTCCGTGGTTTCTCGATGTGTGGAAGCAGACATAGTATTGGCCGAGTTAGTCGTTGCAGGGATGGGCGTGTCCGATTCGTTTGTCTTCGATGTCGATGTGGCAAAAGTCTCCTCTCCGGTCGGCGTGGTATGGTCAGTCGAGGTCTCCAGTGTAGCTGTCTCTGTGGAAGACAGACTGCTAGAAGTACTGCTGATGATGTTCCTCTCCGAAGCCCGGTTTGACGAGGATTGGCTGATCGTCGTTTGCTCGGTTGCCTTCACAGGCAGGGTACTCGTCCGTTCGTCTTCAGCGTTGTTCTCAGTTGTCGCAGTTTCTGTTGAACTGACTTGGAAGAATGTGGTTTCAGTCGCCATTGTCTGCTGCGCTGTCATTGTCTGCTGTGATGGTTCCTTACTGTACGGAGTGGATTCCCTTGGCGTCTCCGTGGTCTCCAGAGGAATGGTTTCTGTCGCAGGTATTCCATAGCAGGGTTGAGTAGATCCAGTAACTGAGAGGGCGAAATCAGCAACTGTCGAGACCGCACCCTTTGGTACATCTGTGTTGTACTCAACTTCATGGATGTACGGGATGAATCGTGGGAGACGATGAATGCAGTCCGGCAGTTCCTGAAAGTTAATAAATTACTTACATGTTTCAAGGTTTTTTTCTAAAAATCTCACGTTAGTGCCAGTAGTGTGGCAGCATGTCTTGTCAACAATCGTGTTGTCCGTATCGTAGAAGATCTGTCCATCCGAAATCGAGAGCCTGAAAGACGTACGTATAGAAACATCACTGTGTGAGAGAGTTATTGCACGAGAGCGGGCCTGAGTGATAGTCAGCCGATAAATACCTATTTTTATAATTATCATGATTTACATATATTAGTTTTATTGGAGATGTGAAGAGCGTTTTCAGTTAAAATACAATTGTTGTAGTTAGTACAGCTACAGAGCTCCAACCAGTTACTGTTTGAGAAAATCTGTGAAAGAGCGAGAGTACTGGTTACTGTAGTGAGTAGAGAGCACTAACCAACTACTGTTTGAGAGAAGCTATGAGTGAGAGTACTGGTTACTATATTAAAAGAAGACCGCGCCTCAGTTACTGATTGAAAGAAGTTGTGAATGAGTGAAAGACGTACGTATAAAAGACTACTGGTTACTGTAGTGAGTAGAGAGTGCCAACCAATTACTTTTTGAAACAAGCTTTCAGTGAGTGAGACTACTGGTTACTGTAGTGAGTAGAGAGTGCCAACCAATTACTTTTTGAAACAAGCTTTCAGTGAGTGAGACTACTGGTTACTGTAGTGAGTAGAGAGCGCCAACCTATTACTGTTTGAGACAAGCTTTAAATAAATAGTTTAAATAGTTTATTACCGTGTTGAGTACTTAACATGTGCATCATAGGAAACATAACAGTGCTTACGGTAGGATAGTAAAATAGGAAAAAGAAGAAGAAACATTCAAAGAGTAGACAATAAGCAAACTACAAATGTCGAATTTTAGACATGGGATGCAAATGGGGATTGTCTACTAAGTGGGATTTCACGTTACTGGTTTTCGCAGATTCAACAATATCAGATGGAAGTGAGTTCCAAACTCCATAAACTCTCTGAAAGAACGCGCTGCTCCGCAAAAACGAGTCATATGATGGCAAAAGGCGATATTTGTGAGATGTGCGCGACCGAGTTGGGACTAATGTAAAAAGACCAGAATAATTAAGAGAGGTGGTTTTAGTAATAACCTTGTGAATGTACACTACGTCACTTATAAAGCGGCGTTGTTCAAGAGTTTGAAGGCCAAGAAGCTGGAGGCGTTGGGGATAGGTGAGCGAGAACAAGCCAGCGCGACGACATATTCGGCGCGTATAGTATCGCTGCACTGACTCGATCAAATTCACTGATCCCACATCCTGAGGGTTCCACAATTCAGTACAATACTCTAGCTTGCAGCGGAAATACGTTGTATAAGCGGTGACAAGAACCTTCAAGTCTCTTGTACGATACACTCTCAAAAAATCATTTATGGCATTTAGGGTGCCTTTAACAATGTTTGCAAAATGGTCTTCAAAAATCAAGGACCCACACATAGTCACACCAAGGTCCCTTACAGAGTTAGCAGGTGCGAGCGTAGTGCCATGTGCTGTATACTCATGTTTGAGATTTCGGCGGCCTATGTGCAGTATCTGCGTTTTCTCAGTGGAGATCTGCAGACCCCATTCTAAAGCCCACTTTGCGACAGCGTCGATTGCTTTTTGAAACATAATTTTAGCCAAATTATCACTCGGATCAAAAGCGAAGTATATTTTCAAATCGTCTGCGTATAGAGCACACTCGACATAATCAGGCAGGCTATCAACAATATTATTGATAAAGATATTGAAGAGTATGGGTCCAAGACACGACCCCTGCGGCACACCACAGTTGACGAGTCGAGGAGACGAGAGCGAGAGCAGTGAGTGAGACTACTGGTTACTGTAGTGAGTAGAGAGTGCCAACCAATTACTGTTTGAGACAAGCTTTCAGTAAGTGAGACTACTGGTTACTGTAGTGAGTAGAGAGTGCCAACCAATTACATTTTGAAACAAGCTTTCAGTGAGTGAGACTACTGGTTACTGTAGTGAGTAGAGAGTGCCAACCAATTACTTTTTGAAACAAGCTTTCAGTGAGTGAGACTACTGGTTACTAAAGTGAGTAGAGAGCGCCAACCTATTACTGTTTGAGAGAACCTGTGAAAGAGTGAGAGTACTGGTTACTGTAAGTAGTGAGTAGAGAGTGACAACCTATTACTGTTTGAGAGAACCTGTGAGAGAGTGGGACAATTGGTTACTGTAGTGAATAGAGAGCACCAACCAGTTACTGTTTGAGAGAAGCTATAGTGAGAGTACTGGTTACTATATTAAAAGAAGACCGCGCTTCAGTTACTGTTCGACTCGATATTCTCTGGTGGAAGTGTTGCTCCGACCGGCTCTGCCCTTCCCTATTTCTCGAATCAGCTCACCATGATTGACGTCTCTTATGCACTTGTTCACAAGACTATACAACGATTAGATTCAAAAATCAATACCAGTCCCGATGGAATCACTCACACGTTTTTGAAAAATACAGTTGACACAATAAGTCTCCCGCTCTCGATTATTTTTTCTATGTCTCTATCAGTGTGCGCTATCCCCAATATTTGGAAAGTCGCTTATATAAAACCGCTGTATAAAAAGGGTTCTCGTGATAATCCAGCCAACTATCGTCCCATTAGCCTAACAAGTAGTGTAGCGAAATTATTAGAGCGAATTATAGTCAGGCAAATGACTGATTTTCTCGACTCTAATAGCTTGATTTCTTCCAGACAGTTTGGTTTTCGTAAGAAAAGGTCTACCAACGCACAACTTATTGAATGTTATAGTCACTGGCTGAAACATATTTCCAATGGCCTTGTTATTGATTGTATTTATTTCGACTTTAAGAAAGCTTTCGACACAATCAATCATAAACTACTTTTCAAAAAATTGCATTCGCTGGGCATTCGTGGAAACGTTCTCGGGTGGATTCGAGCCTTCCTTTCTGACCGTTGCCAACAAGTTATGGTTGGAGATGAGCTCTCGTCTCCTCGACTCGTCAACTGTGGCGTGCCGCAGGGGTCGTGTCTTGGACCCATACTCTTCAATATCTTTATCAATAATATTGTTGATAGCTTGCCTGATTATGTCGAGTGTGCTCTATACGCAGACGATTTGAAAATCTACTTCGCTTTTGATCCGGGTGATAATTTGGCTAAAATTATGTTTCAAAAAGCAATCGACGCTATCGCAAAGTGGGCTTTAGAATGGGGTCTGCAGATCTCCACTGAGAAAACGCAGATACTGCACATAGGCCGCCGAAATCCCAAACATGAGTATACAGCACATGGCGCTACGCTCGCACCTGCTAACTCTGTAAGGGACCTTGGTGTGACTATGTGTGGGTCCTTGATTTTTGATGACCATTTTGCGAACATTGTTAAAGGCACTCTTAATGCCATAAATGATTTTCTGAGAGTTTATCGTACAAGAGACTTGAACTTGAAGGTTCTTGTCACCGCTTACACAACGTATTTTCGCTGCAAGCTAGAGTATTGTACTGAATTGTGGAACCCTCAGGATGTGGGATCAGTGAACTTGATCGAGTCAGTGCAGCGATACTATGCGCGCCGAATATGTCGTCGCGCTGGCTTGTTCTCGCTCACATATCCCCAACGCCTCCAGCTTCTTGGCCTTCAAACTCTTGAACAACGCCGCTTTATAAATGACGTAGTGTACATTCACAAGGTTATTACTAAAACCACCTCTCTTAATTATTCTGGTCTTTTTACACTAGTCCCAACTCGGTCGCGCACATCTCACAAATATCGTCTTTTGCCATCATATGACTCGTTTCTGCGGAGCAGCGCGTTCTTTCAGAGGGTTTATGGAGTTTGGAACTCACTTCCATCTGATATTGTTGAATCTGCGAAAACCAGTAGCGTGAAATCCCACTTAGTAGACAATCCCCATTTGCATCCATTGTCTAAAATTCGACATTTGTAGTTTGCTTATTGTCTACTCTTTGATCTTTGAATGTTTCCTTTTTTTTCCTATTTCACTATCCTACCGTAAGCACTGTTATGTTTTCCTATGATGCACATGTTAAGTACTCAACACGGTAATAAACTATTTATATTGATTTACTGATTGAAAGAAGTTGTGAATGAGTGAGACTACTGGTTACTGTATTGAGTAGAGAGTGCCAACCAATTACTTTTTGAAACAAGCTTTCAGTGAGTGAGACTACTGGTTACTGTAGTGAGTAGAGAGCGCCAACCTATTACTGTTTGAGACAAGCTTTCAGTGAGTGAGACTACTGGTTACTGTAGTGAGTAGAGAGCGCCAACCTATTACTGTTTGAGACAAGCTTTCAGTTAGTGAGACTACTGGTTACTGTAGTGAGTAGAGAGCGCCAACTTATTACTGTTTGAGAGAACCTGTGAAAGAGTGAGAGTACTGGTTACTGTAAGTAGTGAGTAGAGAGTGCCAACCTATTACTGTTTGAGAGAACCTGTGAGAGAGTGGGACAATTGGTTACTGTAGTGAATAGAGAGCACCAACCAGTTACTGTTTGAAAGAACCTGTGAGTGAGTGAGACTACTGGTCACTGTAGTGAGTAGAGAGCGCCAACCAATTACTGTTTGAGAGAACCTGTGAAAGAGTGAGAGTACTGGTTACTGTAAGTAGTGAGTAGAGAGTGCCAACCTATTACTGTTTGAGAGAACCTGTGAGAGAGTGGGAGTATTGGTTACTGTAGTGAATAGAGAGCACCAACCAGTTACTGTTTGAAAGAACCTGTGAGTGAGTGAGACTACTGGTTACTGTAGTGAGTAGAGAGCGCCAACCAATTACTGTTTGAGAGAACCTGTGAAAAAGTGAGAGTACTGGTTACAGTAGTGAGCAGAGAGTGCCAACCAATTACTGTTTGAAACAACCTGTGAGTGAGTGAGACTACTGGTTACTGTAGTGAGTAGAGAGCGCCAACCAATTACTGTTTGAGAAAAGCCATGAATGAGTGAGAGTACTGGTTACTGTAGTGAGTAGAGAGTGCCAAAAATACTGTTTGAGAGAAGCTATGAGTGAGTGAGACTACTTGATACTGTAGTGAGTAGTGAGTGCCAACCTATTACTTTTTGAGAGAAGCTATGAGTGAGTGAGAAGTGCCAACCTATTACTTTTTGAGAGAAGCTATGAGTGAGTGAGTGAGAGTACTGGTTACTGTAAGTAGTGAGAAGAGAGTGCGAACCAATTACTGTTTAGAGAAACTTTATGAATGAGGAGGTGTACTGACTATTGCTAGTACGGTAGTGAGTAGAGAGTCCTGTGAGTGAGTGGGAGTACTGCTTACTATAGTGATAGGATACCGTTTCATATATGTAGTGATATGATATTGTTTAAGAAAAACTATGAGTGAATGGGGTTACTGTCGTGTACATGGATTTACTTAAGTGAGCG